>JACWFZ010000001.1:0-47187 GCA_019775285.1 Cystobasidium slooffiae
CTCCAGTTGTCTGTGGCAAGGGGCGACTGGAGGTCACATTGCCCGCCGTGTATATGCCGATGTTTTCTCAAGAAAAGTTTACAGCACAAGTATCAATCTGATTGTCCTTACCCTTGCTTATCACATAGAGCGTACAACCCTCTTTCACACACTGCAAGAATTTACCGCGTCATCTCCTGCCTGAAACTCAGAAGTACAGCAAAATTATGGGTGAGAGTGAACACCGCATCACGTAAATGATGGTGCGGAATATCGCTGATTGAGCCGTGATATGGCGTACTCTTTGCCATCAGGCGTTTGACACCTACACCATCACTCATCAAGCTCGTCCCATTCCGGATCTACATACTCTGGCATTCGGAACCTCCTTATCCTACTCACCTACTAGCCATCACTTTTCTGGTGGCGATACAAGCTGTAGAAAAGGCTTCTCCGAGCTTCTTCTTCAGAGAAACGCACCAAGCTACGAAAAGCTTCATTCACCTCGCAAGATAAGACTGCTGGCCTTGCTGTGGTCGTCAATGCCATGACAGGGTCGCCATCCAGACCAGACCCAAAAGAAGCTCCTCCTGAAGAAGCACAAGCCAAGGAAGACACCTCATTGTCAACTTTTCAGCTGTCATCATCATCAACGCGAAGAAGCCCTCCGCCGCGACTGCTTCTCGATGGGTCAGATGTACCAGCTGCAGATGATGCACAACCTTCCAACGATAAATTAGAGAACGCAGAAGACGAAGAAGATACGGAAAGATTGCGTGAACTTGACAGGCTTCGGGTTCAGTTGCAGAAGAGCGAACTCAATCGAAGTCCTCACGCGCCGCACCGTGCACTGGATTCTGCTCGGAAGAATCAGCAGGACGATAGTCATGAAGTGTCTCCTGAAGCACCTCTCACAGAGTCCCCTGAAGTGCTCAAAAGCTCGCAAAGAAGCCGCCGGAGGGTTCAATGGGTTGGCTTGTCAGCCGACGATGAATATAGTATGTAACCGATCACTCTACAACAGCATTACCCAGACTTTGCATCTGCTGATGATCCGCCCTCTGTATGTCATTGGACAGGAGAAAGCAGCAAACGCCAGGATAATAGACCGTCCTCCGCTGAACGCTCGTCGCGAGCTGGGCATATTTCCGTCTCAATGTAAGCAAGCGGTCAATGTCCGTGCGCTTAACGGCTTCGTAGCTGTGCGACTACATTGTTTGGCTTACATTATGTACTGTGTGTCACCTTACACTTATCGCCTTTCCATCAGACCTTCTACGCCAGTCACTGAAGATGGGGAGCTCGCATGGCCAATGGATGGCATGTCCGACGGCGTGCAAACTTCAGGATTCAATACGCCGGATGTCTCGAGACCAGGGACACCTGAAGAAGTACCAAATATCCCGCCTGGAGAAAGAGACGGTCTTCCTTTGCCTTCGTCTAAACGAGGGAGATCCTTCACCAAGGAAGCTGCCAAGCTGGTCGCGGTTCACAAAGCGAAAACAATGTTCAGAGGTAAAGCTAAGAAGAAGGAAGTAGAGAAGATGGAATCTGTACCGGGAGCCTCCAAATCCACCGTCAAAGACCCTCGTGCTCGCTCAGAGCCAATACTGCTGGCAAGAGGAGCAATGTATGACGATGAAGTCCGCCCGGGAAGCCAGAAAAGCACGGTCGGCGGTGGAGTGCTGTCGGCTTTGCTGAAGCTCTACGAACAGCCTCAGTCGGAGCGTTCATCACAAGCAACGCTTGTACCCTCTGCCGCTAGCACACCTCCCGAGGCTTCGACATCCTCGACAGGTTTCTTCCAGAACACCGGAACGCACCGAGCATCTGAAGCATTGCCCACTCCACTGTCATTCGCAGATGAGGTGCAACGGCGGAGCAATCTTCAGCTTAATAGCATGTTGAATAGTGAAAGCAAAGAGGCGGATAATCCTCAAATCGTGCAACCGCGACCTTACACGCCGAAAAGTCAGAACGGCATCCTTAGCGCCTTGCAGCAATCGACTGGAGCAATGACGGGTGCAGCTAGTCCGGTCTCCAGCAGTGCTGCTCATTCGGTAAGAGGTTTGGGAGAGCATGGAAAGTAGGTTATCGATCTGTCAGTCTGACTGGTCACTAACTGTGACTGATAAAAGTTGCTTACTAGACGACACTCTTCGCCAAACATCCCCACATTGGCCTCGTTGGCTGCTGAAGGAGCTGGTAGAGGTGCCTCACCGTCGCTGTTCCTGACGGACAGCAAAAATACTTCGCCCGAACGTCCATTGCATATACGACGGAAGACTGGATCTTCCTTGGCTCTCAATCAGTTGGCTAAGATGCCTGAACAGATCGCTCGGAGCGGCGAAAAGCTTGCTCGAGAAAGTCTAGATCCTAAGCGTTACCACCGTGAATCTGCGGCTCTCAAAGCTGCAAAGTCAAGGGACAATTCTCCTTCACTTCCGGGTACTCCTAAGTACGAATTTGATGAGAAGACCCCCGTTCGTAGGCGGAAGAAAGACAAGAAGCGCCAAGAGGAGATTTTCATTACGAGTGAGTTTCGGTACACACGCGCCACAAAGCATCTCAATACTCATACTTATACACACAATAGTGCATGTGGCCGCTATCTTACAGCGCCAAGACTTTATTCTTCGCTTTGCGCGTGCACTCATGATGTTTGGAGCGCCACCTCATCGCATTGAGTATCAATTACAGCAAACGGCGAAGGTTCTGCAGATTGACTGTCAAGTGATTTACATTGTTAAGTGCGTCCCGCTGTCCAATTACCGTCCAACAACGGCACTTGCTCACGTGAAATCCGTGCTCGCAGTTTCATGATCATCTCCTTTTCGGATGCACAGACGCATACCTCAGAGATCCGTTTCATCAAGCAGTTCGGCGGTCTTGATCTCACGAAACTCACCGAAATTGCGATCTTGCATTGGGAAGTGGTGCATGACAAGATTGGAGTCGAAGAAGCATCTGTGGAAATCAGCAATCTCATGAAAGCCAAGCCTACAGTATGTAAAACGTTTCATTCAGTCAGGTATGATCTGACATGTTACGCAGTACAATGACTGGCAGCTCGTAGCTTTCGGCTCTTGCGCATCCGCCATGATTGGCATTGCAGCTTTCAGCGTCAGCTTCATAGACCTTCTTGTCGCGATGCCACTTGGCGGACTGCTGGTCGCCACACAATGCTTCATCGCCGCACGCTCAGATGTGCTATCCTCAATCTTTGAGATAGTCATAGCTGCAGTAGTATCCTTCGTAGCAGCCTCTCTCGCTTCTACGACTAAGTTCTGCTATGCTGCAGTCACATCGGCGTCTATCGTCTTAATCCTGCCAGGCTGGTGAGTCGGTTTCTCTTATGGAGTTCTCGACAGCTCACAATAATACTACTGTGTTCAGGCCTACTTGCTTAGCTGCTCTAGAGCTGCAATCACGGTCTATTGTGTCAGGTAGCGTGCGCCTGGTATATGCTGTCGTATAGTATGTACCTGAAGATGGTGCTTGTCTATGCAATGCGCTGACGAGCATCTGATGTAGCTCGCTCTTCCTCGGCTTCGGAATATCTCTCGGAGCCAATGTCTGGCAGCTCGTCTCCGGCCAAGACGTGTATACCAGTGAGTGCTCAGGCGAATTCCTCCCGTGGGCTGGAGCTCACGCTCGTGTTGCTGGATAGGCAATGACAATAAGTGCACGGGTAGTCACCCGGTCGATGGCCCTTGGTACCAGCAAACTATCCCTCCATGGTTTTACTTTTTAGTAAGCCCATCTGCCAGGCCGTGCCACCATAAAACTGATTGTCCCCTGTTCAGGCGGTACCTGGCTTCCCCCTGTGCCTATCGCTCCGTAATCATGCTAAACCAAATAAGGAGTTACTTGTAATGGTACTCAGTAGGTTGCCGTAATTTCTTATTGGACTATAGAATATTGACAATCGCTTATTTTATCCAGTTGCGGGCTGCGGGTAAGCCAGGAGAAAGCTTTTACTGTACGTAATCAGACACGCTGACGTCAACTATGTCTCTGTTCTATGACAGTTGGACTGCCAATCATTTCTCGACCTACGGCTTCCCTGGCCGATCAGATATTTCGAGCGCGCTCGGCGCATTCACAGTTGGGGTCTTATCAAATCTGTACGTTACGTTGCCTCCCTTATATATACATAATATTAGGCATAGTGTCTGACGAAACCTCTATATTCCGCACAGCTATGGTAAAATGTTCCAGTCCACCGCGTTCATCGTCGCCGCCACTCCCATCATGTGTAAGCTTCGGTACAAACTTGATTTACCAGGCTTCTTACTGAAGCTCTCCTTTGACAGTCCAACTGCCCTCTGGATTGGGTAATGGTGGCTTGCTTAATTGGGCTACCACAGATGCCAACGACCAAGTCGTTTTCTCCTCCGGCTGGAGCGTTGCTCAGCAACTTATTCAAGTGGTCATCGGCCTCGTAGTCGGTTTGCTTTTCGCATGCGCAGTTATATATCCGTTTGGGAAGCGCAGGGGAGGTTTAATGACATTCTAGTAACAAGTCTTATCGCCCATTCTCATCCGTGACCTCTCGTTGTTCTTTCGCATCTAGAAAATTCATTGCGCAGCTTAGACTAGAACTCGTGGGAGAGATACGTGCAGTAACGTCCTGTATCATAGGAGAGCCGTAGGTTGATCACAGCAAAAGTGTATACATACTACTGGTGCACACCTCGGCGTGGTATGCACCAGGTATCGTTGCCACCCTCCCTAGGTCATGTCACTTTCGCGAAGAAGTCGCGTCTTTCAAAGTACTGCTAGAATGATAGACAAGGAAGGTCAGGAAGTCAGTCCATAGACAGACTAACTACCTTGCTTCGAGCCTTGAGACAGCCGAGCTTAAGGTCTCGGCTGTCTCAAGGCTCGAAGCAAGGTAGTCTCTGCCCCAGTGCAAGCATTCTACTGTGCCGAGAACACGCCAGGATACGACGGAAGCAAAAGCAGCAGCTAGTGCATATATCGATTGCGAGAGTACAGAATGGTAGAGAAGGCTTGCTACAGCTTCGTAACGTATTCGTGAGTTCTGCAAAATCCCCCAAATCCAAAAGTGCAAGCCATGCAGGCGGTCGTAAATGCTTCGTGTAGATCATAGTCCCGAAAACGCGTAACATGCGCGGCCACTGGTTGGATACATCTACTTTGATTAGGTTGCATAGGCCGGCTATGTAACCTATTCGAGGCTCTACGAGCTGAAGAACGAAACAGTGGACTGGGTCGTGGAGTCGTCGCCGGTAACCTATATCAACAGTGTCAGATCCATGCTTTGCAGGCAGACAACAGAGCGTTTTAGCTTACGATACGGAAATCATACTGAGGAGGAAGATTAAAACTTGTTAGCGTGCGAACGGACAGTCCTCCTTCTAACCTCTGAACCACTTACTCCTTTGTAGAACTAGTAGATGGGGTGGTCAGTAAGAAGTTACCGTTAACCGCATCCGTGTAGACTCACATTAAACCAAGCGCAGCCAACATAATTTGGCAGGGCAGACTTAGTAGCGTCTGACGTGAGCTCCTCGACATATGCAAGACGTGTTGCGATGTCTGCGCTCTTGCCGTACCCAGTCTCGCCGATAGCGAACTTGACGCCGTCAACAGCATACGTGTCATGGAAGCTCTGCATCTTATTGACGAATGTCCCAGTGGAAGAAGGGTAATAATCGATGCCAACAACGTCGACGTAGTCAGCACCCGGCCAATATTTCGCGTAAGCGGAATCGTTTTCAATGTTGGCTGGGGGCAGAGTTAGTACGACGACAATGGATCGATACGAAAGCACTCACGAGTCCAGAACATCTTCACATCAGGAGCTACTTCCTTGATGGCACCGGCTACGGCTTTCCATGCGGATATAAATCCGGAAGCGTCTCCTTGGTAAGTGCCATCCCTACGATTATCCGGAGTCAGCTAGAGCCATAAATGTAAGTAAAAACGGTTTGAAACTCACTGAAGATACCAATTCATCTCATGCATGTAATTGAAACGCAATGTCAGCTAGTCATCGCAGCCGTGCGCGGATGTACGAGATGACCAACCCGAACTGTGAGCAGAACAGAGAGAAGACGAGTGC
Organism: Cystobasidium slooffiae; assembly: GCA_019775285.1. Classification (NCBI taxonomy): domain Eukaryota; kingdom Fungi; phylum Basidiomycota; class Cystobasidiomycetes; order Cystobasidiales; family Cystobasidiaceae; genus Cystobasidium; species Cystobasidium slooffiae. Next base: position 6,071 of record JACWFZ010000001.1, read on the forward strand.
ATCAGCATTGCGCTCAGGCTTCATGGCAAGGGAGCTTACTCGGAGCCAGACCTCTACTCCCGCGTCTGTGAACTCTTTCATAACATTCGCGATGGCGTACGCGTTCGAGCTCGAATCGGATGTAAAACAGCTGAAGCCCTGTGCACGTGATTTCGAGGTAAGCGAGCTACGTACACCGTAATGCACTCCAATGCACTCTTTCACTTACTCCTGTGGGCATGACAGCCGGTTGGAATATAGCGCCGCTGTTGATGACATCGCTCTTGACGGACATGAGCTGGCTTCCATCGAATGTCTTGGAGCAAGGAGCTTGAGCATAGTAACCTGGCGATGGAGTAAGAACAAGGTAAGAGAGCGCAAGCTTTGTGCGAGCCGAAGAGGAACATACCATAGAAAGCACTCTTGGAGTTTGTCCACTGGTTCAGCTGAGACATGGTCTGCTTGGTACCGCCGGCGTCGGCCTCGTCTAAGTTTAGAATATACGCGACTTGAGTAAGTATAATTTAACGCGACATATGACAGGCAACCCCTCACCTGGCAGATAACCCCAGTAGATGCCGTTTTTGGAAAGGAATGATGAACTGAGGGAGACGCTTGTCGATGTTGAGGCGGTACCGTTAGAACTGCTTGATCCAGTGTCGTCAGATGACGATGATGAGCTTGAGGACCCGGAAGTCGTCGAAGAAGATGTGGTAGATGCTCCTGAAGAGCTGGACGTCTTGCTAGATGTGGCTTTGCATGATCGCTTCTTGAGCTTGGAAGATCTTTTGGTGTGTGGCTTGGTGTGGTGCCTTCTGTGAAGTGTAGGAACTCGGAGACCTCCGTGACCAGCTACCAGAGCTTGACCACCGGGGGCAGCAGACGCGTTTATCTGAGTAACGGCGAATGCCGAGACCGATACGAGGGATGTAACAACCGAATAACGCATATTGTATAAAGAGAATGTGAAAGTTGTTCTGGAAAGGGCGTGTCTATTGTGTTATGATAGCAGGTATTGGGAAGCGCACCAGGCGTTATCCGCAGCTATATAGACGAAGTAAAATGTAATGGGCACTTGGCCGCGAAAGTTGTAAGTCGAAAAGAATGAAAAATGGTAAGTATTTGAGAAGAGAGCAGAGCAGGGAAACTCCTCCAACGAGCTCAAGAAGTCAGCATTCAGGATGTCACCGATGGAGGCCAGCGGTCTTCCATTTGCGAAAGTTTTCGGCCTGCGAGGGGCGCATCTCGCTCGTCCAGAGACCTGCAGTAGATTATTTATAGGACATCGGAGCAGCACAGAACAGCGGTGTGCGAGTGCGCAGTTCTATTCATGGGTGCTGTCCAGTGCCTTGCGCAAGGAATGCTGAGCTGCGAGGTGGCGAACCGAAGACGCGTCGCGTTGAATGGAGGTAACCACTTTACGCGTGGCGTGGCCCGGGTCAGCTGTATATCATATCATAGATAAGTGTATGTAGATTGAGAGACTGCTCTTGATTGTGCAACAAGGTGTCTGGAGAGGACGTACGCACCTGTGACGTACGTACGTCCCTCCAGACACCTTGTTGCACAGGCAAGAGCTCTCTGCCAGTCCTTAACGTGGATCAGATAAGTAAGATGGTAGCGTCGCGCACCCATTAGATGTAAACACGCATATTGAAGTATGACTGATATGGTACAGTGTGATGCGATATTACTTATGAGACTATAGCCTTACAGACATCCACTGTCAGCTTTGATCTACTACTGATCCTTCCTGCCTTCTGTTTCCAATTTTACCGGTCTGCCATCAATATAGGGATCTCCCCGGCGCCTTTCAAACATCAGTTGGTCTGCACCCTGCAGCTGCTTGAGTTTCGTTCCGCAGACCAAGAACCGCGCAAATGCAAGTCTGTACAGACTGCGTGTCCACAAAATGTCAGAACGATTTGCTCAGCTGATATGGACCAAAGCGCACTCACTGTATTTCCTCGAGATCGGACAGTGGTGCGACTGCCCCGCCCATTTGATTCTTTCCTTTGGCCGCATCATCGGCACCTCTTCCAAGTACTTTTTGCGCCCGGTCCATCAAGTTCTTGTCCGCTTGGAGTAACAGACGCGGCTTGCTTCCATGATCAAACTGATTAATCAATAACCGGCGCGCTCTAGTCTCCATGTCGAGAACCTGTTCGAGTAGCTCGTCAAGCAGGTCCTTTTCCTCTTGAAAAGCGCGAGAGCCCAGAAGATTCCGGTGTCCCACACTGTTTCGTTCGGTGGCCGAATCATCCGCTGGAATGCAAGCATGGTCTGTATCGGCCAGGTCTTCTTCGCCAGGAGGTCTGTGAGCCTTCGATGCTTGGACGTGATACTTCATGACGAGATCAGAATGTGAAATGAAGGGATGTATCTCGTAGTCCGTGTCATGTAAATTGACAGTGACTGTCGTTTCACGGTCCAGGCCTGGCTCGACTCCTCGCTTGACCTTGTCCTTCTCGAGTCGCTTGTTCTGAGAAGCCGTCCAGATAGACGTCACCGTTTGCACACTGCAAACCACATCAGTATCAATACATTTGGGGAAAGTGCTTGCGATTGCACCCACGCGAATGAGGCAATCAGTGGCACGGCAATCAAGGCGTATATGATGAAGAACGCTTGTCCTGTTCTCGCAGAGTCTGTTAGAAAGCAGGTTTATAGCACGCTCATTGTGATAACCTACCTCCTGCCGTGGTAGGAGAAAAGTCGCCCTGAGAAGTGATCATGTGTTGGCCAAAGCAGCCAAGTACTACTGCTGCTGGGAGGCGATCACTCACAAATCCAATAGTGAAGAACGTCACGTAACAATAATACACCGAGTTACCAAAAGTCCATCCTTCGATGGCATGGTAAACGACAGCACCAAGCATCCAAAAGGTTACGAAGCCGAAGAGCGATAGGAAGAGGTCGTACGTTCGAGACAAACGGTCCTCCTGTTCGGATATGCGTTTCAGGAAGCTGATTTCTTCGACCAACTCTTCGTCGACCTCAACAAGCCCTGTAGCTTCTTGCTCTCGCTTGAGCTCGTAAATTTGCCTCCATTTATTCCGTCTTGCCTCCGTCTGTTGGCCGAAGAACTGCACGATCATCGAGACTTGGGATGCCAAGACTGTATGCAGAAAGTTGAAGCGTGTCAGTGATGAATCAATTCACGATCTATCGACTACTTACATGCCACGGTGATGATGGCAAAGGGAAAGAGTAGGACCTTCGTCGATGCGTGAGTTGGTGAAAAGTCGCCATAGCCGATGGTAAGAGATACTACGAGACTGAAATATATGCCGTCAAAGAAGGACCAGCCTTCTATCTTGCTGAAGATGAGGGCTTCTAAAGCTAGGACGCAGAAGAGACCGAGTTCTCCGAGCTGGGAGATGCATGTGTACAAATGTCAGTACTCGCCAAATTACGGACATGCGAGAGGCTTACTGACCATAAAGTGCCTGCCCTGGACTCTGGTCTCCTCCGAGTCAGAGCGATGTTGTACTCCAGCAACAATGACATAGAGGACCAAAGTGGAAGCGATGACTCCAGCTAGAACGCAGGAGATGACGCCGCACCAGAACGCGCTGGTGTAGGCATACCCTGCCATTCCTTCGTATGCATGGCCATAGACGGATAGATTTACAGTAGCAATGATGCTCTGGGACATGGGCGAGACGAAATCAGATTCTCGGGTCAAACAAGCATATGTGTCACATCTATTTTTGTGCACGTGCAGGCAGGGACTCGCGAGAACCCACTTTTATGATCCAGCAGACGGTAGACAAGATCATCGCGGTCTTCCACCATTCAGCTTTAGCCGAGAAGCGATAGACGAGTAAGCCATTGGCAATGACGTTGAATGCGAGACCTAGAGCGGAAAGGGCGAGGTTGGGTGTAGGGTCAGGGAGTTCGGTGCCATTGAGCGAGTACCAGCGCTGGGTTAGAGCGGGGATGTCGTAGAGCTGAGGGAGTTTAGCAGGACATCCAGCAATAAGCATGCAGCATGGTATACTCAGTATTGCCGACCAACACTCTCACCGTGGAGACCGGCGCAACGAGCGCAGCAAAGAGTGGCGTGCCAGTGATGAGGTGTTCGCGGATGGACTCCCAGGTCAGCAGGTGACGATACTGTGCGAAGATATGCTTCTGGATGACACGCTGTATTCTTCCAGCCTCGTCTACCTGCAGAGAGAGTGTATAGCTTTCCCAGATTAGCGGTGTGCTGCTGTTGTTATCCTCGATCATCCTCCATACGGGCCTGTATGCACGCATGTCTGCAGTCGCTCACCTTGTCCACAGCTTCCTGAAGATCCTTGCTCGTCATCTCGTCGTCAGGCCATGCTCATCGTCGTTCTCGTGGTGCTCCGAATCCAGCGTGGTGTCCTGCTTGCGTGTTGAATCAGCGGAGAGCAGTGAAGAAACGATTACAAGAAACATGCAAGGACTGGCAGGCGAGAGCGATGCTTTTTCCACAGCGTTGCGTTGCAAGATGCAAGTTGTGCAAGGGTATCTTTCTTCCTTGCTGATGGCTGTCTGCCTCTGATTCTTCACTCTGGCGGCTTCTAGATTGAGCTTTCACTTCCCCTCATGTGGAACCTGTCAAGTTGCGAACACAGTACCACACTGTAAAGCACGACGCCTAAGCTACAATCACGCTTGTAGTATCTGCACAGCTTACCCACACCCCTCGCTTTCCCTCACAGCCTGGGTCCAGCACCACCTCTTTCTCCGCGAAAGGGCACAGCTCCTGTGTTACAGAACTGACCTTTTGTTCTACTGATCGCAAATGCTGCAAAATCTGCAGGCAGTTATTGGATGATTGCGTGTCGAGCCGGGCACACATCCCATCGTGCACTAGCTTATCACTTCACCATACCCGCCTCGCCCGCAACTCTCACTGTCCCCGTATACCGTAGACGGTCCTGCAAGTCCCGTCATTTGCATACCTGTCAAAGGCGTCGAACAAGCTGACTTGTCGCAACTGGAAGTCAGTCGCACGATACTGTACACACGCCCATCGATAGTATCCCTGTTCAAATCAGACGTCCCACTTTGGTCTTTGGCCAAGCAAATCGCCTCAACAATTCAAGTGTCACCCTTCAGGTTTCAGGCACCGCACCGCTTCCGGCTGCGTCTACATGCCAGTGAGGCAGCCATTGAGAGCCTCATTTCTGTTCTGCGATCAACAGAGCGAAAAGCTTTTCATCGGTATTCGCGACCTGTCTGACCCGTCAGGCTTTCACAAGCTACCTACATACCGGCACAGACTCGACCACTTGACGTGACTCCTCATCAGACGCACACTACGTGGGCTGAAGAGAATACATCAACATCAAAGGTCTTGTGCTTGAAATTCAACAGCCTCTTGGCTCTGCACGAAGAGAAGCTCTGCCAGATTTCGCCCGCACAATCATACACACAACCACTTTCGGGTATCTAGACTTCGACGGATCCGCTAGATCGTATATGGAAGACCAACAGTATACTATCTCGGTAGAACATGGTCCTGCTCAAGAACCAAATAGCGAAAGCGATACTACACCCCCAAACACTATCCTTGTACGCTGGAAGAAGGAGCTACTGCTGTTGGACGCCTGGAATGAGGAAGGCGTGAGTTCAACAATACCGTCACCGGTTTGTGACTATACTGAACGTGAACTCCTACAGGACAAGCTGCGTACCCCTCCTAGCTTGATTGGAGAAGCTATCAAGCATTTCAGGATCGGAAAGAAACAAGATATCGACAACTTTCGGCTGGCAGTGCACGAGCTTGTAGATGACCGACCTGCCCTTCTATTTCTGGGTCTGACAGCCTTGCGCTTTGTCGAAAGTAAGCATTTTTCAGTCGAAAGTAAGCGAAGGTTGTGGTCCTTGACGCTTTCTCTTTGCAATCCTCTAGACGGCAGGGTACTTGAGCTGATAGACCTTCGAGAAAGTTCAAGTCCCAGCCCGAGTCATTCCCGACCGAGCAGTCCTGCAATGAAGCCTGATGATTCGGGTACAGAAACTTACAAAACTGCCCCTCTCGGTAGGTGTTGTGAAGCTACACCATGCAATGAAAATGACTGACGAGGTTGTTAACGCAACAGCTGATGACCGTAGTGACATCTCATCGGATCTATCGACTGTTACATCATCAGAATCAGATACTTCGCAAGACACCTACTACCCTTCGACAACGTCAAAAGGACCATCGCCCCGCACGTTGTTCTTTCTCCAAGGCAGAAAGAAAGACATCAAAAGAACCTATTCTCCTGGAGAGATACCGTCACGAGACCCTGTGCTCATACGCAACGAATCGCATGCAACACTAGTGGGTGCGAGTGATAGCGAAGAGGAGGAGCAGCCAGCTATAGTGTATGTGCATCCGCAACATGGTGCCGTATTTCGACGATCCAAGAACCGGATGCGTCCAGCATTGCCAGCGTATGACGAGGGCTCGCAGCGTGACCATATACAAAAGCAAAGGAGTTCATCAGAAAAGCTAGCCCAGCAACCGGATCCGGCCCAGAGCCTTCAAGCAGCCGCAGTCTACGATTTCCGAAATCATCATACTCTCCCTCGTCCCACTCTCAGTCGACCGACCACACCATCGAACTTCGATTCGCCGTTCGTAAGCCCTCGTCAAGAAGTGCTGGCTTACCCAAAAGAGACTAGATCTCATACTGTCTCACGCCAATCCAGTGTTGCGAGCAATATGTCCCGACTGGCAGGGCGCGCGCCACCACCCAAAACGCAGGATGATGACCCATGGCTGAGCTCGGATAGTCGGGAAAAGTGGAAGGCCGTGCACTTTGACAGGAATCGTCTAGCGCCCCGCAACAGGAGCTACGACCGCATTCGCTATCCGAGCATTGAAGATCATCCAGGTATGCAACCTCAGATGTTGGCTGCAGGGTCAGGATGCTGACAGAATTTACTTTTCCCCAGTACGTGCGAGGCCGACACATCTACCGCGCTCACATTCCCATATTGGCTTGACGCAAGCAAGGACATCAGATAGTAGGCGGGACCAGCCGAGACCGAAAGAGCGGGGCTAGCATACTTTTTTGACAAACTTTTGTAATACTCTGGACTGCTACATTGTGCCAAGGGTCAAAGACAGGCCATACAGGTCAAAGATCCGGGGCTTTTTCCCAGAGGCAACGCACGTTTGCTCATTGCTTCGGTACAGCCTTTGCTGCTGCTCGAATGGCAGCTTTTGTTGCGAGGTAGAAGCGTTCCTGCAAGGGTGAAATGTCAGTATCGACCTAGGTTGACGTAGATACATGACCTGACATACCTTGCTTGCGAACAAAAAGGCTGCAGTCAAGACACTCTGCACCAGCTTAGATGAGATACCATTATACAATGATGCAACGCCTGTGTGAACAAAAAAATGCATAAGCCGTTTGTACATGCATGTACAAGGCGCTGATGCACGCACCCTCTTCTCTAATGATGGTAGCAAGCCCATGGAAAGCATTCTTGTACTTTTGCGCTTGTTCAGATCCAGCCTGCATACGTGACTGGAAAAGAACATACAGTCAGCGGGGACATGCTAGTCACGTGTGATGAGCGGAAACTCACTTTGACTACCAAGTATGGGTAGGTTGTGCCTGTAGCAAGTAGCTTTGTGAACTGCGTAGGCATCAAATGTTGTTAGTGAGGAACCGTAGCAGGGCTGCTACACTCGGCAAGGTAGACTTACGGCACCGAGCAAGAAATTGTCGAGATCGGAAAGGACGGTAGCAGGCTTCGCGGTTATGCCCTGACTGACAGGTCTGATGCTAGCCGCTCCCACTCTCCTTCTAATGATGTAGTTCTTGAGCTGCTCGAAGGTCGTATACGCGATGATGGGATTGATGACGAGGATGAGAGCAGGGCCAACGCCACGCCAGAATGCAGCCAGACCATCCTTCTTGTAGATCTTCCTGACGGTCTGCAGGAAGCCTAGCTTCTTGACTACTACCTTCTCGCCTGTTTTAGGGTCTCTCTTGGTGGACACAGAGGCATCTGAGTCTGCCAAGGAGGCCCTTGAGATTTGGTTTGTATTGACGACCCAGCTGCATGCATGTAGCACGTGAAATCAGCAGGAGGTCTAGCACACTGAATGACCTAGTCACTGTCCATCAAGAGACAAGAGATACTCATACTCACATCGGATTGACGACCAGTGAAGTCGCACATCCAGCAATGAAGCTCGCCAGAATGCTCTCCAATGTACTCAACGCAGTAGCCAGCTTGGCTTGTCCCACGCTCTTACGGCGAAGCAAGACCGCCCTGGACTCCTCGAAGAAGTAGTAGAATGCAGCATTGGTGACTGCAATGCCCAAGATGGAGGATTCCAAGCCGTCGAATAGACCGGAGATACCCTCCTGGGCTACAATGCGCCTGACTGCAGCAACGAGGGACTCGCGTGCATGTTCGGGTTTCTTGGATTCGACGGCTGCGCGGGTCGAGATGGTGATGAGCGGATAGGTGAGTGCCCTGCAATGTATGTCGATATAGTGTCAGCTAACCTCGACTGTCATCCTGCGGTCGTGTTCCTTACATGGAGACTGCACCTCCGGCAGCACCGGCGAGCGCGTGAACAGCTGAATCTGATGGCATGGCGGGATGTAACCTGGGCTAGACGGTATGGAGACCAGTACTTCGAACAAGCTATCACTAGCGATGAAGACACTCAGCACAACGGCAAGCTGCAAGCATCATCTTGTTGTGTCTTCAAAGGACCGGTTCATTGCTTTCTCGATCGCGTACACAGGCGGAGTTGGCGGCTACTTGAACATCCGGAGAAAAGTAATACACAACACAGGAGCGAATTGGAAGGGAGGTACATGCTATGTTACTGCTAGATGACAATCAGTATGCCAGTGTCTTGCCCCCAGCTTGCTCCTGTCCACTTCGGAAATCTGTGAGCTTCCATAAAGGTCTAAAAAACCCCGGGCTTTTTACTGTACTGCTTTCGGGAGACGCAGGAAGTATTATACATTCGGCGCGCACATTTCTGTTTGATAAGAGGTAGCTTGTCTTGTTGTCAGGGACCGCTTTGCACCTGTTGAGCTGGCTCGGAAAGAGGACGGAGATCTCACCATCAGATTTTCGCATGCTTTATGAGGGGGAACATGGAGCAGCGTTTCAGATGTGGTCAGTGCTGTCTTGATAGAATCCGGAGGATAATAACAAGACATGTCAGTGTATTTGCTGAACCACGGCTCTCCTCGTCAATTCGTTCCGAATGGCACTTGCCCCTTTCATCGCAGCATGGACATGTGTACGCTGGATATAAGCGTGCCGAAACAAACTTTACTGCAAGATCTTCGCCATCACTACCTCACTACTACATACTTGTACATATGGCAGATAGGGACTGCAAGCCAGCTCAGTCATCTCCCGCTGGAACTTCTTCATCCATTATCCTGATCAGCGTCACTTTCATCTCTGTCGTTTCGTCTCCACGGAGTGTGTCTGAAACGAAGCGCGCCGTGACTTGATATTGCACCTGTGGGCGGTGGAGGAACAAGCTTGAGGTCATGATCTATCCTCATTCATTTAGCTATGACTCACCATCTCCAATGCTCCCCTCACTACCCCACACAGGACATTACTATACCACAGACCTTCTTTCGCTGAATCGGGTTGTTCTGTACTCGTACTACCAGGCGCTTGTTTCGATGACGATGAAGAAGACGAAGAAGAGGTTGAAGGGAGTGCATCTTCGGGTAATTCGACAAACTCGGTTAGAGGGTTCTCATCGAATACAAGGGAGAACTCCTTGATGGGTCCCGTCGGACTTGGGAAGATGAGGTTGGGTGTGATATTGAGGAAGGCTTTGAAGGCGACCTATGAATATCGTAGCGGTTGTGTGATCGATTAAGGAAGAGAGAAGAGGAAGCAGTCAGTCGCCGAGGGTGAAGAGGGAAATGTAAAGACAGTCAGTCTCTTAAAGTGATAACCCACCCTCGCCAACACCTCAGCGACTTCGCGAAAGTCTCTACACCTCCCTTGACCGCTTCTTGCGAGAAAGTCTTCAATGATGCGTGAGCCAATTGAGAAACCCATCTTGTCGAGCTGCTTGTTGACTTGGCTGTAGTCTTCATAGTCCTTGATGAGCTGGACTACCAGTGCTCCGTAGGTGAGTGTGAACAGCTCGGCGTTCTAAGAAGAACAACGACACGGAGTGTTGGTTAGTTGGATGGTTGAATATAGTAGAAGCAGAAGTAGCAGTGGAATGCGCAGTACAATCTTGTCAGTCCGTCTCCATAGCTCTTCGCCAGCCTGTTTCGGGGTCTTTGTGGCCATGATGCGTTATCGAGAGAGTGTAATTGAGTATCGAGCAGACCAGAGAGCAGAGTAGAAGCAGCAGTATGTAATCTTGAAGTCGTCGTTATCGTATGATTCAGTATGCCGTGTCTTCCATCCAATATGATAAAGTCAAATGAGTCGTTCCTCGATAAAGCCACATCCATGCATCTTTCTCTTTCTCTTCTCTTTCTCACCATCCATCCATTCGGTACCATCATAATACACTACAAGAAGAGAGAGTGCATAGATAGAAGCATACAACAGCAGAACCATCATCCAGCAAGCTATACTCCCATCCAGCCTCCAAACACCCATTCAGCCACGCTGTTCTAAACCTCCCTTGAGAAGAACATCAAATCCATCTCAAGGAACAGAGCAGCGAAGAGCGAAGAGAGCGAGAGCACACACACCACCCGCATGATCATGGAAAGAAGCAAACACAGCATTGCTTCGTTGCTCGGTCTCTACGACTCTCCATTTCAAATACAGCATTCAACAGTCTTCTCCTTACGAACTTTCACAAACCACCAGTCATTACTACTACCAGCCGCGAGAAGCGTGCGCGAGCTGTAAAAGAGAGGGGGAATAGCTCTACTCTCCATACTGTCTATCGTCTATCTACCTGATAGACTCTCCTCACTCCCTTGCACAGCTTTTTGCACCTCGAAAAAGCTCTTCTCTGCCCAACGTAATCAAGCGAGAAAGCATTTTCCGCCCCTCATCTGTTGGTTGAAGCATTTTATTCAAACCTCCAACAGACTGCTATCCACAATGGCACCTCCATCATCCTCATCACATTCAAAACAAGGTGAGTCTGCTTATTCTCTTCTATTCCAGCTGTTTTGGGAGTATTCTGTTCTGACCTTGGTGGCCACTCACTCCATTGTTTCATTCAAATCTTTCACTCGGTGTAGATTCTGCCAACTCAAGCAGCAGACCCATCAAGAAGACTAAACAGAAACAGCAACAGCAGCAACATCAACAACATGCTCATTCATATAACCATCCTATTGTCTTGGACGACGACCAGTCTCCCTTTCCACCACCTCCACCTCCACCACCTCGCAAAGACAAGCACAAGAAACAGCATCAAAAGGAGAACAACAACAAGAAGAAGAGAAGTAGAGATGAGGCTGATGATGCAGAGACAACGAGGAAAGCTGCCGTAGCTTCGTCGTCGTCATCGTCATCTATGCGCAACAAGGCAGCCACTGCTTCCTCTTCAACCGGTCCTAATGCAGAGGCCGAAAATGAAGATGACGACGATGATGAAGCAGATGACGAAAAGGACAGCAGCAAGCACACCAAGAAGAAGCTGAAGAAGTCCCTCACCAATCCTCTATCATCAACATCCACATCCACAACTCCCGGCAGTCCAGCAGCAGTCAAGAACAGCAAGACCAATCGGCTTGTTCTCCGTCTGCCTCGAAGCAAAGGTTTCGGACCTTCAACCACAACTACAACAGCGACTACAACGAAGAAGAACAACACTTCACCTATTCGCAATGGAGTCCGTCATCCATCATCCGCTCTCTCCAGAACAGTTACTTCCTCGCCTCAATCCTCCTCATCCGAGCTATCCGAAGTTGATCTCGATGATCTTCCCGAAGACGCCATTCCAGGCTTCGGACTCGACGACATTAATAACGACCACCAACTTCAACAGCACTCAGTACACTTTGCGACATCAGCAGGAGGAGGCTACGAGACAGACTCATCAGATGGCTATTCCGACCTGCTCAATGACGACGAAGATGACCTCCTCGAAGCGGAGGAAGCCTATCTTATTGCAGACAAGCTACACCGACAAGGTCGACACAGCAAACGAAGCTCGACTTCACCTGGCGCAAAGCGCAGTTCAGATGGAGCACACTCCGATGCCGATAGCATGGATGTCATCCACGGAGGTGGACGACACAATCACTATCCTATAGATGCAGAATCTATGTTCTTCGAAATCGCACAGCTCCGCGATGGCACGACGACTTCTGAAGCCGATGCGGATAGCGCGAGAGAAATTGCAGTCACTTGGTCCGGAGCGGAGGATAACGATATTCTAGATGATCTGGATGAGTTCCTAGGTATCACAACGGATGATGCCGCTGCCCTGCGCAATATGCAGAATGATCCATCTGTAATGCATGAGAATGACGATAACGATCTTCTCGACGAAAACAAGACGATGAGATTCGAAGATTTCCTAGCTCAGGATGATGGATCAGACTCCGGGAATTCAGATAGTACAGAGGAAGAAGAGAGTTCGTCAGAAGATGAGGACCGCAGTGTGACTGCTACTGGGACAGATGTAGCTGAGCGCGATGATGACGACGAACTGGAAACTACCAAGGATGTCGTCAAGAAAGGCGGTTTCGTCTTTTTCAAAGGTGAGCTACTACAGTTCTATCCTTGAATTGAAGTAGCGTATTAACTTATCTACCATTCTAGCATCACATGACGATGACGAGACAGAAAGCGAATGCGACTTACCTGAAGACCTCGAAGACGATGATGGTGGCGACACGACAGACACCCTCGACGACACTGATCACTTAGGAATGATTCGCTTCGGCATTGAAGCAGCCGAATCAGACGATGAAGATGCAGAAGAAGCACTCGCGAACGCTATCAGGGACCGCAACCTTATCGATGCGCACAACATGGGTCTCAGCGTCTCCATCGAGGCTTTAGCCGAGCAACCAGAAGCTGTAGTCTTGAAAACTGCAAGATCACTCGGGGTCTCAACGGAAACAGCAGCGAAGATCTTGACGAGTGTGGGAATGTCTTTGCTCATGCGCTCAAATGGGCACGACAAAGATGTCTTTGCGGAACCGAGACCTTCCTCGTCCTCCAGTCGAGACCTGCCTGTCAATCAGCAACAAACGCAAGCACAAGCAGGAACATCCGCAACGGCAGCTGGACCAGTAGCTTCGACCTCTGCCCAGTCTGCCATCAATGGTGTCGCAGCTCCTGCAGAAGCAAGTAACAGCGTTAGCAAAACTTTCACGCCCGTCCTGGGTGATTTTGCACCGTCAGGCGAAGCGGATCTATGTGTTGTCGTTGGTGCAACGGACGCACCTGCGCCTTCACCGTTCTCTGCTCGCAAACGTAGAACGCGGTCGAGTACAAGGAACTTTGTGAGTATCATCGTATTCGTTATATGTGCTGTATATGTCATGCTTACTCCCTCATCCACTATTAGGCACACCCATCACCGATTGGTCGAGGACAGTCTGTCGCATCCACAATGTCAAGCAATTCAGCCGCATCAGCTCGTCGATATCACTCCAACTCATCAGAAGAACCACAATACAACTTCATCCTTGAGCTGGACGATCTTGTCGATCCAAGCATGCTACCTTCTGGCATGAGCAGTGTTTCCGAGGAAGATGAAGATCTGGACGATACAGCCTCTGTCAGTACAGGGCTTGGAAGCAGTGTACCTGCGGGCAACAATGCAGGCGTTGGCGACGTCTCGCGATGGAATCGGATACCTATCGGTGCTTTCCGATCTCAAAATCCTACAGAGTTCGCTTCGTTGGCCAGTGCTGTGTTTAGCAGTACCGGAGACCCTTCTGTCGCACATGATCTCAGCTTCCATGGCGGCGTTACCTTCTCTACCGATGGAAGCAGAAGTAGGAACAATCGATACATTCCAGTGTCGCCTGTCATCTTCCCAGTCGGACAGACCTTCAAGGCTCTAGCAGCAGTAAAGTCCCGCAAAGACCGCAGCAGTAACAGAAAGGACAAGAAATCACGTGAAGGAGGACGTACGCGGAAGATCAAGCTCGAGAATGGACAGTCAGCTTCGAGTAGTCGTTCGAGACCACCTTCTTCGTCGCGGCGGAATAGCCATTCGAACGACAATTTCTTGCGCTTGCCTCAAAGTCACCTCAATTCACTTCCTTCCGACGGACTCACGCATCACGTTTCGCCTCTCTTCTCTGGTGTAGCATCTGGTATCGCGATACCGCCCCTGTCTTTGTGAAGAAGCGGACTTCAAACAGTACTCGCTATCTACAAAGGGCTTGTCAGCTATCTCTTTGTTCACGTTAACGCTCTTCATACGTGCCTGGGTTCCACGTTCTGGTCCGTTGTCATCATCAAAATTTCATTGTTGCTAATACTTTCGCTGCACCTCTTTCCCCAATCTCTCGTTTACCCTCATCAAAGAACGAAACATCAACACAAAAGACGACAAATGTCAAATGCCAAAAACAACATAAACCTCACATCCGAAAAAACACAAAGTGTAACGTATCTTACCCTTCTTAGTTACCCCTTGTATGGGCATGCCTTTTCCGCAAGAAGCCAGGCAATCACTGTACTTGTGCCGTCCTCGCAATGAAGAGAGGACAATACTCAACCAGGCACGCCCTCCTCATTTTCAGATTCAAATCCTTTCGCAATCATTGATTCGTTGTATAGAGCTTGTTGGATTGATCCTTTTGGGTACTACCTTTTTTGTCCTGGATTTTCGCTGGTGTTTCAGCACGAGCGTGCAATGGAAGACTGGATGTTTGTCAGATGCAGTACAGTACCTCTTGCTGCGGCTGCTCCTGTTACAATCTTCCAAGCTGCCGCGTGTCCTCGCCTATCTTTTGCCACGCTACATTGCGGCTTTGTTAGAAATCCGTGGACGACGTGATCGAGGCAGGACATTTAGAAATGTGTAATATCCTGGCTTTGCTTTTGCTTTTTGACCACAGTATACTATACTCTGCACTGACTTGACTTACTCACTTACTTCTCACTGGTCTCGCTGCTATCATGCCTGGAAGACTCGCTCACAAGGTCGCTATCGTCACGGGTGCTGGATCGTGAGCATGCATGGATGGACACCCTATGATATGGACCACGACAGCGAATGGAACTGAGCATGCCTGTGTCTCCTGCAGCGGCATCGGACTCGAGTCTGCCATCCTGTTCGCTTCCGAAGGCGCCCACGTCGTATGCGCTGACATCCGCGCCGAAGCAGTAGAGAAGACAGTCTCGCTGATAAGCGAGATTGTGACCGATGCCCCGAAAGCTATTGCTGTCACCTGCGATGTCGGCAAGGAGAGCGATATCAAGAGCATGATTGACAAGGCTGTGGCCGAGTTCGGAAGACTCGATGTCATCTTCAACAATGCGGGCATCAGTGGGTCTACCTGTCTTTTTGGGTGATCTGGTAGCATGCTTTGGACTGTTTACTGAATGTGCCTTTCTATGCAGTGCATCCACAAGATGACGATGGTCAGTCCTCTCTTCTTGCGCGCCTCCGTCTCGTCTGACGACAGGTATTGTTCTGACAGCCCTATCAACCGAGGAGAAGATCTGGGATCTGACTCAACAGATGTGAGCTTCACGGTACTCTCTGTTACATCTCAGCAGACACTGACAGCGCCATTCACTACAGTAACGTCAAGGGCGTCTGGTGGGGCTGCAAGGTATGTTGTCGGCATGCTCTCACTTGTGATGCTGTCAAGCTGACAATCTGTATGGTCCAGTACGCCATCATCGCTATGCGCAACAATCCTGAAGAACCCAGCAAAGGCCTACGCAAGGGCGGCTCAATCATCAATACCGCTTCTTTCGGTATGTCAAAGTGTCCTCCCACTAGTGCCTTGTGTGTATCTCTCCTAACATCCGGTTGTTCTCCTCGCCAGTCGCTAGCATGGGCGCCGCTACGCCACAGATCGCTTATACTGCTTCAAAGGGAGCTGTTCTCGCCATGACACGTGAGATGGCAATGGTACATGCACGTGAAGGTATTCGTGTCAATGCTCTGAGCCCGTGAGTCTCGCCTTCATGTATGGTTGTTGACTGAGGTACCGGCTAAATGGGAAATGCTTTTGCAGTGGACCATTGAAGACACGTAAGGTATCGCACTGCTTTCAAGTCGCGCCATGCACTGACCAGGAGATCTACATGCAGCCCTGCTTATGGAGTTCTTGAACACACCGGAAAAGCGAGACCGACGCATGGTGCACATTCCAATGGGTGGGTAAAAGTCAATGATACTTGATGCTGATTTTACTAAAGAGTCTGTGGTTAAAGGTCGCTTCGGTGAGGCTATTGAGCAAGCCAAGGCTGCTCTTTTCCTGGCATCGGATGACTCTTCCTACATGACTGTAAGCCATTTTCAGCTTAAAGCTCACTACAAACTTGGTGGTCTGATTATCTCATTTACAACAACAGGGTACCGACTTCCGAGTCGACGGAGGTCTCACTCAGTGTTATGTTGTGAGTTTCTTTACATATCGTTCTCTACCTTTTCCGGAACGCAGCTAATCACACTACATGGGCAGACGCCCGAGGGCGAACCTACCTTGCCTGCACCAAAGGGCTTCTACGGCATCCAGTAGAGGGCACTCCATCGATAGACTGAAGTAGAGGCATGCATAACAAATACCCGTTCTTCCCTCGTTGGGCATTTAGACATGGAATTGAAAGCAGTTGCATGCGCAGTGATCTAGATTTTGGAATGGAATGACAGGCACACCATCTGAGATAGTCAAAGATACCGCATGAACGTTTAGCGTCCTGCTATTGCCGTTGCTTCTGTATATTTCGGAATGTTTTCTTGCCACTTGTATCTACACCGAGAGTAGCCGTTCTCGATCATCCTACCTTTTTTCCCTACCATGTCTGATACTCTATAAATGCAAGCTTCAATAGCACGGCAGCCCCAGCGCAGCAGCAGGGCACTGCTGAGTAAGCTGCCATGCTGCTGCAGTTATGCTCCTCCTCGTCTCGCTCGAAGACGCCATGTTTCGACCGCGGCATCAAAGTCACATGTCGACCTGCTCTCGAGGATATACGCGCCGACGTCGAAGATCAACAGCAAGCAGCATGGTGACACGCTGAAGAGCTTGCAGTACTTGCTGAAGGGTGGTTTCGTACGACAGGTGGGGGAATGCGACCTCGCCGGCTATTCCGTACTTGTTCCTTGATGCGTATGTTCTCCGCCAGTCTTCGGCTGGAATCTACAGTTTACTACCGTTAGGACAGCGTGTCATCGACAAGCTCTCGAAGATCATAGAAGATGAGATGTATGCTGTCGGTTCGTTAAGGTTTACTAAGTATCATGCAGAGTACCATCTCACACTTTGCATTGCAGGCGCATCCAAGGTCACTTTACCACACCTCCTGCAACCGGATCTATGGGAAAAGTCAGGAAGATGGGAATCATCTGGACCCGAGGTATCTCCTCTTGCTACAAAACAGATGGTAGCTACATGCTGACTGAGTAAGGTAGCTGTATCGACTCAAAGATCGTCGAGAGTCAGACATGCTTCTGGCGCCAACGCACGAAGAAGAGATTACAGCCTTAGTGGCTGCAGATGCACCAAGTGAACGCAACTTGCCAGTGAGGTTGTTTCAGATCGGTACGTGACATAGCTATGCCCAACCAGCATGTGAGATTGATTTGTACCTTGTGACAGGCCGCAAGTTTAGAGACGAAGCTCGTCCGCGGGCTGGCCTTCTTCGAGGACGAGAGTTCCTAATGAAGGACCTCTACACCTTCGACGCAACTGAAGAATTGGCAGAAGCTACATACAACGAAGTTAAGGAGGCGTACAAGAGAATATTCGACCGTATAGGATTACCATACCTGGTTGTGAGTCGACACAACCGCATCTAGGCTGCAGCGATTTGTTTTCCTGAGCTTGCTACCATCCAGGCGGAAGCGGACACTGGCAATATCGGCGGAAGCTCGTCTCATGAATTCCACTACTCTTCACCGGGTAAGCACCATCCGCCTCCTACAGATGCCTGATTCTTGCCTGACAAGCTTCACAGTCGGCGAAGACACCCTCCTTACCTGTTCCTCCTGCAAATACGTTGCGAACTCCGAATTGGCCAAGTCATCAGCCGCTCCTCCACCGGATATGCTCAACGAGCTAGACGTGTCTGCGCATCTTCTAGACCTGCCTGCAGAAAATGCACTCGGTATTGCCATCCTCAGACACGATAAGCCGCTCAACTTGAATAAAGTGAAAGGTCTCGATCCGGAAGCCCGCTTGCTCCCACCATTGACCAGAGACATTGATTCTTGGGATTCTTTATCGATTCTGCTGGACGAAACATGTGTCACTGTGGACGGAGAAGCATTGATGAACATCATCAACCGGACACTGAACAATACGCCGCCTATGACAGTATGGTCCATGCCTCCTAGCTATCATGTCGGTGACTTCCGGATAGCAGAAGGAGGTGAGAAGTGCAGACAGTGTGGGAACAAGCTGGAAGCTACCTCGTGTATCGAAGTCGCACATACATTCCTTCTTGGTACTAAATACTCGCAAGCACTCGACGTTACCTTTGCAAGGACACATCAAGCTAAGCAAAGTAAGGAATACTACCATATGGGATGCTACGGCATTGGCGTAACTCGACTGCTGGGTTCCGTAGCCGAACTGAAGTGCGACGACAAAGGTCTCCGCTGGCCAGAATTGATGGCACCGTATCGCGTATGCGTTATCGTGCTAGACGCGAAGAATTTGGATGATGCCAAAGCTCTTGTCAGCAGTAGTGGTGCGGACGCGGTCATCGATGACCGTTTTGACCAGTCATTCGGAAAGCGGATACGGGACGCCGAATTGGTTGGCTATCCGTACGTTGCAGTCATGGGAAGGGACTGGGAGAACAGTAAGCAAATAGAGCTGCATGATAGACAAAGTGGTCAGAAGAAGGCCCTGTCAGAGAGTAATTTACGGAAGCAGCTCTATCCTTCAGACGGCTTATGAGTTGATAGATAGCCTTTATGCGTGCGAGTGGTGAATTGCGGTAATGCAGTCGAGTCCATCATACTTTATCTAGATCGTAATATACAACTGTCACGTAATCGACTTTGGTTTTGCTTACTTCTCCTACTTCTTACTATATTTTCCACGTGTGGGCTCCCATATTTACGAATATTTGCGTATCAGTCCCTCGTACTGCAAAGGCGAAGAGGCCGGATGGGAATTGGTCATTTGTCAATGTCGGCAGAACAAAAGAAAGGAAAGTAAGGCAGGCAGGCAGGCTTACTATCGACCATGCGATTCCACTACTAGCTGCTTTACGTATGCAGCGCAACGTCACTCCTCTGAAGAAACCTACTGGACCTTGATCGCGCAGTATAAGACTAGCCGTCTGCATTATGTGTGTATATTTTTCTGGTTGAACCTGTCTACGTGTCTTGATCGTGTCGAAGGGTGCAGTTGCCAGTGTTGAGAAACCAGCTGCGAACGCGCCTGGGGGTATCGTTTGAGATTATGTCAGTTCAGCGACGCCGTGAAAGTCTTTTTCTGTGTGCTCACCTGCAGACGCATCTTTCGTCGTCTGTGGCATCCACTTCGTCACGGAGAGTACATGTTTCGCTTGCTCGTATGCGACTAGGAATATGCCAGCAGTGGGTGCATCTCGTATCGTCGTAGGCCAAAAGCCAGCAAATAAGCCTTTTGGACCTTGTGTAGCCAGGATCTCTCGGATTGCAGCTGGGATGCCTTGAGATTTGAATAGACTGGATTCCATCCGTGTCTTTACGACGGTCATAGGCATGAGAATGAAGCCAACTGATGTTCGGGCTGTTGCTCCGGCTACGAGATTACCACCGGTGGAGTTGGGAAGGACGGATCGAAGTTGGCTGTTGAAATAGCGTGTTATGTCAGCATGTCTGTTTGATGCATTCGCAGAGTTGGTCGGTCTGATAACTTAACTTACTTCAAGCTTGCAAAGTAGAGAGCTACACCAGGGACGTTCCTGTGTTGTGAAAAGCTTCAGCTTTGTATTCGCTTCTAATGTAAGATCTAGATAGAGACACACCTCGCAATAGTAGGAGTTGTGCCCCTCCACAGTCCGGTGATTCCGTCATTCTTGAGGATCACTTTAGCGAGTTCGAGTGTTCTTCCTTTGCTCATAAAGTCTCTTGATACAGTACAGTAGAGGCTTTCTCACATCAGCATCTTGTGACAATGTTCTTCCTCGATCATCAACAGCATCACCATGATGATATGATGGTTATGCTCACTTCGTCAGCTTCGAGCTTTTCACATTCAGAGCAGCGAGCGAGCTGTCTCCCTGCTGCAGTCGAGTCTTCAAGAGGTCCAGAGGCTGTTATCTGGCATTCCATCAGCTGATTTAACACCATACCCATCTTGGTCGATTTCACCGCACCTGCAAGATCACACAGCTCGTCAGGCCAGACAGCGCGCCCGAGATCAACGAGGTCCCCGTCTTGGCTTTGGGTTTGCCATTCTGAGGCATTCGTGAGTGGAATTGGAGGATTCTGAGTATCCTGTCTGGTCTGAGCAAGAAGGCGCTTGGATCAGGATCTCTGTACCATGACCACGCCGCCGCCACAAGGTGAAGAACATGGTGAGCAGGCAGCCGCTTATAGGGTTAGATAGCTTACACTGTTCTCACGTCCTTCCTTACTGACCGTTCAGCGTCATCCATCCTTGTCCAAACCGCAAATGGTCATGCCCTTCTGGACCCATACACCACCCTCCTAGGACCTGGTATTTCCATCCCATGGAAGATCAAGTGCTCCAAACTGCCACTCAGCACACCTTATGATGGCTCATCTACTCTCTCTGCTGCACCACCACCTAAAAAGAAACGTCGGAAGGCCACGCGAGAAATAAGTCAGAACGAACAAGCTAACATTGATCTACATGATACACTGCGGGAATGGCTGCTGGAGGCTATTGAGCAGGTCCGACAAGCTTATGTTGGTACAAGTGCTACTCGATGGTGCTCTGTAGATCGGCTGCATACTCCGCCGCCTGCAGAGGATGACTCTGCAAGAGAGCCGATAGATCTGGTAGCATGGGGACAAGAAGTTGCAGAATTGAAGGCCCTTGACTCTACATTTGAGGAGACAGAACATGGAACATCGACACAGGTGAAAGTACTCGAAGGCAAGTCTCGATAAAACACTGAAAGCTGGATACGCAGTCTTAAGGTCTATTGCTTGCAACGTCTAGGTCCCTCCAGCAACCAGTCAATGACAGCTTTGTTCGAACAAGTACAGATTAACGACAACACGAATGTACATACTCTCAAAACACCAGCAGCCTCCTTCCTGATACCTCCAAGAGCTGGCTTCCTGATGGCAGACATGTCAAGATGGTATGATCTGCTTTCAAACTATAGTAAGTGAGACTTATTTGCACAGATTGTACTTCAGCATTGGACTGATATCATGCCTTTAAACCTCAACTAGTGTCGCATTCAACTTTCAATGTTGTCCTCTTGGGTGAGTTCGTTCAACTGTGACAGAATGGTACCCTACGAGAGGAGAACACTAAACGTCACCACTGTCAGATCCGCCATGGCGAAGTAAATCAGTCCGAAGGTCAGCCAACTACGAGGAAATGGACATGTACGATCTCTACAAGATACGTTTGAACGATCTGCTACAAGAGACAGCTAAGCACAGTCCAGTACTCGTCGGAGTGTGGGTCACAAATCACACCAAATGCAGGCGCTTTGTGCGTGACAAGCTGCTCCCTGCATGGGGAGTGACGGGAATCGCGGATTGGTACTGGGTCAAGATCACAGCAGGTGAAGAAGGGAAAGAGATTGAAATTGGAGGACTGCCAGTGTGGAGCTTTGATGGACCTTCGCCTAGAAGATGCTACGAAGGACTAATGCTGGGTTATTATAATCCGAATGATCTGCCTATTCTGGAACCTTTGCCTGATAAGAGGGCCTTCCTGTCTGTTCCTCTTGAACATTCACGCAAGCCGTTGGTACTAGGTGAGTTTTCCCGTTCATAATGCTACATCAAGCGCAGACGACCGAGCTGACAGGTGATTTAATCAAAGACCTTCTCAAGCCATTCATCCACGGACAGGGGACGCGAGTGCTGGAAATGTTCGCACGGTTCACGCCGTCTGGAGTGAGAGAGAACAAGGAGAGTACGTCAAACAAAGAATCGGGTCTCTGGCTGAGCGTTGGCAATGAGCCCCTCAAGTACAATGAAATAGGAGTGCAGTTGGTAGAAGAGAAGAGAGCGATGCTTCTTGAATAAAAGGCGACGGGTAAGTGCAGTGAAAGTGCGTCAGTATGAAGCGGGAGTGCTGACTCCGACTACCTGTGCTATGCAGTAGGATACTGGCTCACGATGGATGCTATCATATGCTATACATGGAACGTTCATGACATAACATCAGCACATCATACATCATGCCGCATCAAGGAATTATCAGGATGGCACGTGACTTTGTTCGATCATTGCCGACTATATCGTGCCGGCTTATGTAGATGGAAGGAATGTGCAATTAGTCGGGGCATGGAATGAATGGCTTGAAGATGGATCATACATTGAGCTTTATGATAGTAAGTCCATGTGTTCCTGTCTGAATAACACCAACCAACACTCAGCATATTAAGTATACTCTGATTTGCCACTCACTCTCGCTAGGGATCCACGGTTAACCGGGAAGGTACAGCCTGACAAGAGAAAGACAAGGGAAAGTCATGGAAGCGTGGATGAATGGGTGATGGGATGGCTTCCATTGTGATTGGAGTGTGGTTGTTGTGTAGTATAGCCTGTGTCTGGCTGCATTTCGCTGTGTGAAATGGAAAGCTCCTCCTCGCTCTCTGCAATGCTTACATCAACTCGCATGACTGACAGCTCAGACAGACATGGCTTGACTCTGTACTGATTCGAAGGAATACATTAACATTAACATGGATAGGATAACATAAGGAACATCATCACAGGAACAATGGTCAACAGCAGCAGGAGGAGCACTCCAACTCCTGCTTCCACTCCTGCCGGCGAGAGGACTCCCCTCTTGACGAGGTTGGCGAGTGAATCTGCAACTTCGACACTTTCATCGCTACACCACCACCACCCTTCTTCGAAGCAGCAGCAAGGATGCAGGATCACTAGCAGATCCCGCAAACACAAGGCCTGCTTGCTCATTGGACTGCTCAGCCTGGTCTCCCTCATCGCCGTGGTGGTCACGCTCACCCTTACCGGCGCAGCTTCAAGCATCGTGCTCAGCTTCCTCAGCTCGCTCTCTGCGCTCTCGACATGCAGTACTTGCTTCACCTTGCTCGTGCCCATACGGCAGATAGCACTGCTTGGCGATGCTGCATTCACCAACACCTTCACCTCGCTCTGTATCGACCTCAACATCCAGCCGGCCGACATATGCAGAGGCGCACTCGAACGGCAAGGTCCAGCAATTGCTCAGTCCTTACGACAGATACAGCCTAACAAGCGCACAGCAGCCGCATTCTGCAGCAAGATATTCGGATTGTGCTCATCTCGAGGTGAGAGCATCGCCGATCTGCCCAGCGAGCTCTTCCTGCCTCCCAATGTCACTCGGCATCCTCACACGAAACCATCAGGCAAGAGACGGAAAATTGTACAGATATCAGATGTACACATTGATAGATTCTACAAAGAGGGGACTGAAGCGAACTGTGGAAGAGTCATGTGCTGCAGAGAGAGCTCGACGCCTTTCCTGCAAGCCGATGGATCGCCGTATAAACCTGCTTTCCCTGCTGGTCCTTTTGGTAACCCGAACTGCGATGCTCCCTATTCCCTCTTCAAGAGTATGCTGGAAGCTATTCGAGTACATGCATCTGATGCGGAGTTCATCGTGTCGACGGGTGACATCGCTAGTCGTGAGTTTACCAATGTCTTTATCGCCGTCACTGTCCAGACTATCAAACTGATCATCACATGTACCTTTCCATCCATATTTCAGACGCCGTCTGGGAAGAATCGCGCGAAAGTACCTCTTTAGATATATTAGAAGCGTATGCCATCATGCGCTCGGCTTTAGATATGCCCGTCTTTGGAACACTGGGCAATCAGTGAGTATACTCATGCTCATTATACAATGGAAAGCACAGAGAGCCTGTCTAACAAACTTCAACTCTGTTACAGCGACATTGCACCCGTCAATCTGTTCGCTCCTTCAAGCAACGCTAGAGCGTTCCAAACTACCCAATGGACGTATGATACGCATTATACAGCTTGGCGTGATTGGATCGGTCATCAAGTCAATCGAAGTTCCTTCCTCGATAATGTTGGGTCATATGCGGTGGACTCTCCTCATATGCGGTTGCGCGTAATAAGTCTGTAAGCCTTCTTTTCTCGGTATTCTATTGTCTGCATGTACTTGCATCCTTAGCGATTCCGCAGCTAACATCCATGGTCTCAACGCAGGAACACCAACTATTGGAATCCAGACAACTTCTACGCATACGCAACGGAATTTCCACCTCCAGACCCAGAAGGCGTTCTCTCCTTCCTGATGCGCGAGCTCCAACACGCAGAAAGCAAAGGTCAACATGCCATCATCATCGGCCATGGTTCGCCCGCTGGCATCTTCCCTCTTCAATCACACTATTTCGACCAGATTATACAGCGGTACAGAGCTACTGTCGTAGGACAATTCTATGGCCATACACACTCGTCTGACTTTGCAGTCAGCTACTCGACTCCAGCTCAGAAGACTGCAGAGACTGCATCGTCTGTCGCTTTCATCAGCGGAGCTTTGACACCTCTGGGCAGGTCTGTCAATCCTGGCTTTAGAGTATATGAGCTCGACGAAGCTACGGGAGAGATATGGGACTGGAAAGAGTATTACGCGAATATCACGGATCCATCATTCCAAAAAGGACCGCAGTGGAAGGTTTTATACTCCGCTCGTGATCTGTATGGCGAAATGGTCGGACAACCACAGCATGAACCGCTTCGACCTGCTTTCTGGCATCGACTCTCGGAAGTACTGGAAGACTCCCTTCCTGCATTCAGGCATTTCATCTACAACAAATATAGAGGAAGCAAGTTTGCAATGACGAGAGCTTGCCGAAGCGACGTTTGTCGTCGGTATACGTTGTGCGGATTGAGACGAACACGAAGTGAAGAGAAGTGCGGAAGGATCAACGCACCTACAATATTGGAAGATGAAAAAGATCAGAAAGAAGAGTTCGAACATCACAATGATGATGGTAATGCAGCTTCGGCATCACCGAAAGTGGAGCCGAGCGAGGTTGAGATTCGCGATGAACTCGAAGAAACCTCTCGCGATTTCGGGTTCGAGCAGTTGTTGAGTGGTATCGTGCATAAAGCGAAATATGGACAGGTGTGTACTTCAAGTGCTGTCTACCTTGCGAGCCTTGCTGACTATGAGTCTTTGTTGGATCGCTGTCATCAGTTACACACAGAAAAGAAGAAAGCTTTACATGCCTCAATACTGGCAAAGCTGTGATGGGCAGGAAATACTAGTGTTACGATAATGCAGGAAATACTAGTGTTACGATAATTCACCTTAATAGTCGTTCTTCTAGCATGTGAATCCCAAGTGTTTCTTTCCACATCTTCCCCCAGCTGTGGATATTTTATCAATTGTAGCTTCTTTTCTTATCAGTCTTTGGGGTCAAACGATGTACATCGAAGCTTTATCCTGTAGCCAATAGATGATTCTCAGCTATCAAGTGGAAGTTGTTGTACTAGATGCATTGAAGTAGCTAGTCTGCCCAGCAATGCCTAGCTTTTCGTGATGATACAACAATACAGCTGGACCTTCTGTAGCTGGTGGCGACTGCCCAGAGCTGTCATGACTATCATCATTATCTGTGAATTTCTCATTAACACCAACCATTATAACATACACCATGTCGGCTACAGACGTGATTGGCAGCTTCGACGACAACACCAAGGTAGGCGACAATTCTGGAGAGAGAAAAGGAAGGAAGCTCTTCGTTGCTGATTTACGGCGAATCTCTGCAACATATCATCGGACACAACAGCGAGAGCTTGCAGCCTTCCTCGAAGCAGAGCAGGGCAAAGCAAGGATCCAGACATCCATCAATGACTTCCTCAGTCGCTGCTCCGAGACGTGCCAGGTCAAATACGATGTGTCCAGCTTGAGACGGTGAGCATATGCGATACTGTCAGGTATCGGGGACGTAGCCAGCTGATTCCATGCACTACGGACTACAGGAAGGACCAAGAGTGCTTATCGACATGTGTAAGCTGCACTTCATCACCATCATGTTGCTGCTGTTCTTCTCCCTGCTGAAACTCTCTTCTTTTTCTCGCCATGTACGGTCCTGCAGGTCAATCGATTTCTCGACACAAGTCTCTACCTCGTTCAGCAATTGCAGTCAAAGCAGCAGCAATCTATGTAGTCGCATTTAGTGTGCAATAAATCATTAATGAAGCTGAGGATGCGTCAGGCGGAGGCTGTAAGAAGCCGCTTGCGCTTCTTAGAGAACCGCTTTGAAGTCTACACCGGCGGCATTACAGAACTACATGCTCTGCCGGAACCACCATTCAGAGCATACCCATACAACAACAATAACATGAGGACGACTCGAGTCTACGCTCTAGCAATCTCTTCCCGGCAATCGCATTGCGTTGTCGATACCTTCACTCCAGCACATACGGCCGAATATCTGTCCACCACGCATCTTTCAGCATGTCTTCGTGCACTATCACCAGTTTAGAAGCTGATTTGACATTCTTCTTCGACCCTTGTGATTTCTGTGAGGAGAGTCGCAGCTTTGAGTCAGCATATTTGCAACAACTCCATCTGTAGTAGTCTGAAGGCTTACCTGATTCGTGGTTTTGGTTTCATCAGTACCAGCTGATTCAGCTATAGGACCGTTGTCTTCTTGTGGTTCCCATAGTATGATGCTCCCCCGTCGGAAGAGTGGATCTAGCTTGTTGTAATTTATGCCATACCGCCCAAATAGGATCTCATTCTTTTCCGAAGAGACCGTACCGCCTAGTGTCTTATGTGCTTCTTGCGTTGTCATGCCACCCTGTTGTATCAGAGCCCAGAATGTCGTATTGTACAGGTTGTTGATGTGTGCTATTATCTCGTTACCATGTCAGTCATGCCCTTTATCAATTGGAAAAGTTTAGGGACTTTGCCTACTGTCCGCTTGCCGCCATTTGAAGTAGTCTATAATCTCTTGCCGACCAGGATATTGCACGATGCTGTAAGTACAGATGGAATGCAAAAATCGGATGGGTACATGATTGCAGACGTTATTGATATTTTATCTACCGGCCATCGAAGCTTGGTCCCCCATCATCCGCTTGCAAGGGAGTATTTGGGAAGAATTGGCTCCACAGTAAGACGTATGAAGCCGTGAAGATGGAAACGAAGGTCGTAAGGATTTTGCTATAACGGTTGTACGAGAATTAGCATCAGCTGTAACAATCCAGTGGATAGGCTGAAGAACAGAAGTACCTATTCCTTCTTCCGAACAATCCGCACTTCGGCCCAAGCAAAAAGCTGTACTCGTCACTTTCGCCAAAAGCCAGCAGAACATGCTGGCGCAGTGTATCACTCTGTATCGTTCGACAAGCAGCGGCATTCATGAGGTCCAGCGCTCTTCTATCGTTCGGTTTCTCGAAGCCATGCTTGTCTGAAAATCGATGGAATCCTTTACCGTCTAGTCTTACGACGAGGAAAGTGCCAGGCAGTAAGGCATCGGACAGCTCATACTGTCGTACGTATCCGAATCGAGAGTTGGCCATGGCCAGTCCTGCCTTTTGTCAGCTTAAGGTCGAAGAACAACAGGACATTGTGGTCCTGAAGCAAGATGTACATTTCCGGAAAGCACGTGCTGAAATCATTGCTTTCGGCAGTCGCCACATCGGGCGAATACATCCGCATAGCTACACAGTGTTGCAGAGGCCTCTCATATCGTGCAAGCACTGCTTTCTCTTGCTCGCAATATAGAGCAGTTCAGATACTCTGATGCTGATCGCAACGATTACAGATTTAGCGCCCTGCGTAGCTGGCCATCAGGCTAAATCTAGCCAAGTCTATGGAATTACAACAACAAGATGACTTGCGTTCAGAATAGCAGTGACTGCTTTGTTAGTGCCCTGTTGTCTCTATGACTGAAAGGGTGTGGATCGCAATCTACTATTTCGGCCCACGATGCGGTAGATCGGCGGTCTGACCTGGCAGACCGAGACTGGCCAGGCGACGATACACCATCTTGTCCAAAGGCTCGTGGCGTTCAGATAGAGGGAAAGGCTAGTTGACCTTGTATCTAGTGCGCCGGGTGAGCTGGACCGAGAAAGTCCACTTTGCATGGCAGAGTGCCACGTTGCCTTCAAGCAGTTGCAAGCGACGCGCATGCTTTGTCTGCCGGAGCTTGAGCTTGCATTCAGTTTTGTCTGCTCAAGGCAGGATCCAGGTCTACCGCTGCGGCCGCTTTTCTGCCTGATCTCGAAGCATGATCTGCGCAAAGCCGCGTTTCAGCTAACTCTCAGACAATTTGGCTAATAGAGACACTCACGCTCATTCTCTCGTAGACTAGCAAAGTTAACGAAGCCCCAGGAGCAATCCGCACGAGGTTTGTTCCTAGACCTTTGTAGAACCCACGGAAGCCTTCGTTGCGATATGTCCGTGCAAGGACCTGGCGAATAGTACTGTATGAAGGTTGCGTGTCTGCTACCGCTGGACTAGGCGCCTTTGATGTGGCTTTTAAGGCATGCAACTGGCTTGCATCGATGACCGCCCGATACTATGACGGAAAGAAGAGCCTTCGTCAGTCTAATACATATGGCAGGTAACGTATGATAGACTTACTTGAAGTCTTGTTCGGACGACTTGATATGGGTATGTAATTGTGACCGCAAAGCCCTTCGCCAGTCCAGATGCAACGACATACTCTGTGTTGCTCTGCAGCGAAAGCATGAGCAATATGCCGTGTCTGTAATTCTGCATTGCCGACTTACCAAATCAACCGGACCATCGATCTGTCCGTACTTTTTGACACGCCGCCGTCTAGCCTGCTTCTTGAGCTCTTCGTACGCCATAAACTGAATGGCTCCGTTTGACACTCCAATAATGGACATAATTGTACCCTTGAAGAGACCCCGGACGCCTTCATACTTGACAATGCGATACAGACCGTCTATACAGAGGATATAGCGTTCAGTAAGAGCTTCACAGATAGACCTCCTACACGACGATCACTTACCCATGAAACCTCGATAAATGTCGCCGCCGCTTGAGCGAGTGGATGTGAACGCACGGCTTTTGAGGATCCATATTGGGTTTGTGAAGACGGCGGTTGCGATGCCTAATCGTATAACGAGGTAGTCAGTATACTAGGTGTACATAATCAGGCTCGTCGGATAATTGTTACGGACCTGATGTAGCTGACGCCACTAGATGCTGGCCTGCATTCAGCTCGTCTGTCTGGTAAAATTCTCTGAGTTTATCCTTTGTAGCAGAGTACCTGTTAAGAGAACCATGAGCAAGAGTACACTGCTATCTTCAGCTTGCAAAGGTTTACCAGAAGAAGTATAGACCCCAAGAACTGCAATAGAATCAAGCTTCAGCCACAATGACTCTGACACGGTGTAAAGCACGACAAGGCAGCAACTCACCTGCAGTTACCAATCAGATTGACACCTAGACCTCTGTACAGACCAGTGAGACCATCCGCCTTTGCTATTCGCACCAGCTGCTGAGGTAGACCGCGACCTTTATCTGTAGTGAGGACTTGGAGCTTTGCTTTTACGAGATCCAGCGGGTGCATGACCAGCGTGGACACGCATCCAGCTACGATTCCGCATATGGCTTGGTCCTGATAATAGGGTGGAAGTGTCAGAATATCCCTCGGAATCTTCCTGGGTTCTGCAACGCTTCCACAACTCACCACATTCGCAGAACCGCTCCACGAGGGCGAGCCATTGCTCATTGAACGACGAGAGTGGCAGCCAGCAGCAGGTGGTGAGCAGCAGTATCCTCTGGTTGCTCTGTAACTGCTTGATGAAGCCTTCGAGGCTATTGTGCAATATATTCACAGATTGATGCAGAGAAGAAAGACACGATCATCCAGCATGGAGCTTAGAAAGATAGGTTTGAGATGAAACGATGTATGAGATTATTGCTACAGAAGAATAGCATCATGCGAGTGATTGATACAACATCATATAGCAACGACTGAGAGACCGGGAAGCTCTGTCCTGTCAGGTATATGTATCCTCTAATTCCACTATCCTGTGTCTTCACTCTAATGATTCCCTAGGACGGTAGGTGATTCCATTCGCTTCCAGGTCATCCACGACATGTTCAGGCAGTGTTCCAGTGACATGCACAGCGTATACTCCTGGGGTCAGCTTGTCTGTGATGTTGCAGAAAGAAGCATTCGACGTAGACAAGTGGCGAGAAGGCGTTAACATCAATTAGCTGGCCCATGACGCTTGAAGAAGCCAGACAAGCCTACCGATTCGTTGATAGCGAGCCTGAGGATAATGCACAGCATACTCAGTCATGTCCTGCTGTTGTACCAACGCCGTGCAAAGGACTGCTCACGACCCAGCTGTCTTGCGGATTGACCATGGCAATCAAGCCATCAAAGGCCGAGGTCGTGCATTCCAGTACGCGTTCCTTGTCTCCCTTCATCTGTGACAGTGTATTGGTCAGTCTCTTATCCTCTATTCTCGCTGTCCTCGTTATCTCCCCATTGATTCTCCCTCACACTCAATTGCTCGCAGTTCGGGCAGCCGTCTCTTCTGAACTCGGACGGCGTCTGGACGAGCGAGCACAGCAAGCACGCTCGTAGCTTCTTGGTCTGACTGGACATCGCTGTGCTTGACTGTCCTGCTTGAAGCTCGTTTGGCCGGTTTACTGATGTGTTGGTGAAAGCGTGACCTTGCAGAGTCGCGAATCCACTTGACAGAGAGCCTTCTTGCCTTTTGACGTACCTCTACTCGAACCGAGCATATCGAAGCCGGCATAACATCAACACTCTGAGGTCGTCTCTGGATTCCGGCCATCGACATACATCGATATCGTCCTCAAAGCGATATTTCCAAGACAGTGCCACAAGAGACACCATGGTCGGCCTGCTGTCCATCATTCGAAAGGCTAAGCGGAAAGAACGTTCTATGAGGATCCTGATGGTGTGAGCTGACGGCGTATCACGAGGGCTTATGGCAAGTCCGAGTCAAGGCTGACCCCCGTCAATGTATATATAGTGGCCTGGACAATGCAGGCAAGACTACCATTGTCAAAAGGGCAATGGGAGAAGATATATCGCAAGTCTCGCCCACGCTAGGCTTCAACATCAAGACTCTGTTCTACAAGGGGTACTCTTTGCATATATGTGCGTACCGTGTCTCTCTCTTCTAGGCATAGACAGCTTACTGACCATCATTTCCGAACTCTCTCCCATATGTGCTTTACTTGACACTGCTATACCTACCTCGCCTACCAGGGGACGTTGGAGGACAGAAAAGTCTGAGACCATTCTGGCGCAATCACTTCGAAGAGACAGACGCTATGATCTGGGTAGTGGACTCGAACGACAAGCAAAGAATTGAAGATTGCAAGGCTGAACTGCTGTCGATATTACAAGAAGAGGTGCGACTACATTGCATTTGTCGAAAACTCATGCTTGCTGCTTAATACTGAGTGGCTTTCTTCTTCCCTTTGCAAATAAAGAGGCTGGCTGGTGCAAGTCTTCTGATCTTTGCAAACAAACAGGACATACCAGGCGCTCTTACAACAGAAGAGCTGTCGAAGGTGCGTGCTTGATATTCGAGAGTACAGATACGAACTCTGACTTGTCCGTATAGGCACTAGAACTTGCCTCACTTCGCACGCACAGCTGGCACATACAAGCATGTAGTGCTCAGACAGGCGAAGGGATAAGCGAAGGCTTCGAATGGCTTATACAAGATGTAGCCTTCCGACTCTATGGAGCTCCGCCGATACTGTCAAAGGCCACCAAGACCAGTGAACAAGCTGCTGCTCTAGTATCCTGAGGCCAAGTCCTGATGAGAACCATTCAAGATTGCAGACCCCGGGAAAGCGTTGCGATCCCAACCCTTGAGGTTTCAAGCAAGACGGCGCGGTCCAAGTCATATAGCTCTGGGCACGGACAAGAGAATAGTCGAACATGCTTGGCCTGAATGGCAGCAAGATACGGCGAGTTTCCTTCATAGTGGAAGTCTTCAAGTCTGGAGGACTCAGACGGGGCGACTCGAGAAAAAGGGCGAGGCGTCATACGATACCTGAAGCCTGAATCGGCAGAATTCGATATTATCACGTGTGCTTAATCGCATCAAGAGTCCCACGTATTGTCATGCTTCTTGCGGGTCTGTCTTCGTAAGCGAACAGCTCTGATCAACACAGAATGACCCAGGAGAATTCGACAGCTCTTTGGGGCGAAGACGCAAGAAGGGTTTGATTTAGATTCGCTTGTCCTGTCCAGTAGAATTACGGAGAATGTACCTTTGCGACTGCGCGAATCTAGTCGCCTGCTGTAAGCTTTGCGTTGTCCACTGTACAGCCACTACAGACATGCATGGTATATGATTGATACAAGGGGCATCTTGAACAGTATTAACGACGAATATATGGTTTCCAGGCGCCAGTCGGGTTGATAGCTCCACGGACCTGTTCCAGCCGATATGTACATTAGCACACTTCGAAATCGAAGGGCAAGAGCTCTAAGACTTTACTCACTTTGTTTCCGACAACATGCGCCTTCTTCTTTGTATCCAGTTCTTTCGCCTTCTTCTCGCCTATATTCACTTGCCTGACGGTTGTGCTTGCTTTTTGAATTTTCACTGGCCTCGATCCTACATATTTGCCATTCATGGCTTTCCATCTGAGATACAGGTGAGCAACGTTCCGGTCAGCCTTTGTTCACCTAATACCATCTGGTGCACTGCATTACGTACGCAGCCTATGCAGGTAGACAGAAAGGTTCACAAAGGTGGCATCGCAATGTCAGTACGATGGCGAATCTGAAATATGGTGATACACCCACCATAAAGTCCTCTGGGTCCGAATAGCTAACAAAGCCATATCCTCTAGTCTTTCCCGTGACCTTGTCACGCACAACCTTTGCTTTTTGAAAGCTTGTCCAGCCTTTGTCGGGTCCGAAGGCTTTGACAAGATCCTCGTCGTTCACATCGTTACCAAGGTCGCCGATGAAGAGTCTGAAATGCTTGGGATCCCAGTCCATGAGCGTAGCATCTTCCCAGACCTCGCCAGCTCCTTTGCGGAGCACTGTTGTACGTGCTTGACCTCGAACCTTCTTTGGCTTGCCTTCCTGCTGCTGTACGTTCTCAGGGTTATCTGGTAGCATATTGAATCATCAGATGTGCAATAACCAGACAGAGCTCCAGGCTCATGGCGGTATGAAATACCTTACAAGCTGACTGCTGAGCTGCTAGTTCTTCATCCGTCATTTGATATCCGCCTGATGGCCCAGCGCTGCTCGATGCACCATAGCCATAACCCGATGCAGAGTAGTCGTAGCCCGACGAGGCTCCGGCATATGCAGAGTATGCATCGTAACCAGGATATGCACCTGCAGCAGCAGCATCATATCCAGCATACCCAGCGTATCCCGTGTATGCCGATGGATCGTAAGATGGGCCAGCCACGGCGGTACTTGTATACCCGGTAGTAGGGCTGTATGCAGCCGCGGGGACAGCAGCGTATCCAGGATAGTACTGCGCTTGACTAGCAGTAGTAGTGGTGGTGGCAGACTGCTGTAGCTGTGCTGGAATCTGAGGTCCCTGTACTGATGATGCGCTTGTGGGAGTTGCTGCAGGCTCACCGTCTGCTTTAGGACTGGCTGGAGCAGCTGGCTTAGCTGGCAGCGAGGCAGCGTTTGCGCTTCCAATTGGTCTGAAGGACATCGTAGCTATACTATGCTATCCTGGAAATATTCTTGTTCTTGATGGTGGATCCAGTTGGAATGAAGATGAAAAGCAAAGGAAAGAGGAAAGAGAGAGAAGCTTAAGAGGTTGGAAAAGCCACAACTGCCGGAATATCGACAACACAAGGAAGATGGACAGCGATGGCTTCAAGGTGAGAAGAGCAGCATACTGACGAGAACTATGCTGATGCTGTTCAAACAGGCTCCAAAACTGCCAGGTCTCGGTGGAGGTGGTGGTGGCACTTCAACGTCGTCTTCCAACAAGAGGAAAGCGGCAGAAGGTGCGATAGCAAGCAGGACCTACGCCAGTCGAGCTTAGGACATGCAAAACTGACCGATATCTTCTTATAATCCAGAGTTGCCTTCGAAAGGCAAGCAAAGAGCGACTGCTGTCACCGTAGAAGACGACAACGAAGACGAGGATATGCACGCGAATGCCAGCTATACTGCTGCAAACGGCGAAGACAATGATGACGACAACGACGACGGAAGCTATAACCAAGCGGCACCACCCGGCGCTGATGGCGACTACTTCGCCGACGACGACGAAGACGGTCGCTTCTTCGGCGGCGGTCTGTCGTCCACTCAGAAACAGATTCTAGATATATTCGACGAGGGTGACCAGGCACGAGCAGGTGAAGAGGACACAGCTGCTCAGAAGACGACCATACAGACTGTCAGAAGGCAGCTGCTGAACCTCGAACGGACAATCAACAAGAATTCGGAAATGCGCATCAAATGGAGTGGGCAACCGGACAAGTGGGTAGCAATGTACACCAACAAACATCGAAGTGCTTAAGACTTTGTCTTTCAGATTTGTAGATTCCGAAGTAGCGCTCGACAGTGCTATACAAGAACTCCTCCTACTCACACAGAACCCAAAAGAATACTATCCTGAACTCATCAAACTAGGCATCGTCAACTCGCTAGCCGACCTACTCTCTCACGAAAACGTAGACATCTCATTGACAGTTATACAAGTGTTGGAGGAGCTAACAGATGAAGATGTTGCAGAAGGCGAGGATGGCGAAGGCGACGACGAAGACGAAGATGCGAGGCGCGCAGCGGTCGTAGCGTTCACCGATGCTCTACTCTCTGCTCAGCTGGCCGAGCTGCTGGTGAACAACTTAAGTCGGCTAAACGAAGAAGAGGAACAAGAACGGACAGGCGTTTATCACTCTCTGTCGCTCATCGAAAATTTACTGTCCCTCTCGCCAACGTTAAGCCGTACATTTGCAACGAAAACCTCCTTCATCCCTTGGCTGCTCAAGCGATTGCAGCTACCATCCAAGAAAGACAAAGACAAGCGCGAAGACGATTCCTTAGCGCAGAATCGACAATATGCAGCCGAGTTGCTGT
The DNA here is from genome assembly GCA_019775285.1 of Cystobasidium slooffiae. NCBI lineage: Eukaryota > Fungi > Basidiomycota > Cystobasidiomycetes > Cystobasidiales > Cystobasidiaceae > Cystobasidium > Cystobasidium slooffiae. Next base: position 41,342 of record JACWFZ010000001.1, read on the forward strand.
CTATTATCCTGCAAGGCATAGAGACGGGACGTGAAGCACGTTTAGCGTTCGGAAAGAATGCAGGAATGGAAGCGTGCTTGAAGGTCTTGTCGACGTATCGAAAGCGCGATCCTTCCGGCGCAGAGGAACTTGAATACATGGAGAATGTATTCGATTGCGTCTGTTCAGCGCTATCTGAACCTGAAAATAAGGAACAGTTCCTAAATGAAGAAGGCGTGGAATTGATGGTCATCATGATGAAAGACAAGATGTTGGCACGTAATCGTGCCATCAAAGTGCTGGACCATGCGTTAACCGGTGATGCCGGAACGTCAGCATGCGAGCGCTTTGTTGAAGTCCTCGGCTTGAAGGGCCTCTTTGCCGCTTTCATGAATAGGGTAAGCATTATTTCAAAACCATATGCAGCACATGACTGATTGTTTCGCCGTGTCTACAGGAGAGCGAAAAAGAAAAGAAGAAGCGATCAGCGCACCATCTCGGAGCAGAAGACGAAGAGCACATTCTAGCCATCCTAGCTGCTCTTCTGTCCAATCTTGAGAGTGATTCCATCCCACGGATACGAGTCCTCAAGAAGTTCATCGAAGAAGACTATGCTAAACTGGACCGTCTGCTCGCTATGCGCAGCTCCCTCTTGAATCGAATTCGCAAACGAGAGAAGGAGTTAGCTGCGGAAAGGGAAGACTTGGAGAATCAAGGGCTGGAGCTTGATGATGTTGAAATATACCTGAACAGACTGGAGGCAGGACTGCTGAGTTTGCAGCTTGCGGACTATGTCTTAGCTTGGGTATGCATGGAGGATGACGGCGTAAGTCTGGTATTCGGAACTTGCGACCGAGCGAAGTCTGAGTTTTTTACCTTGCAGGCGCGTGATCATGCAAGAGAAGTCTTGACGAGCCAGAAATCCTCGTTCGCAGAAGTCATCAAAGTCCTGCAGGAGTACCAGGACAACATTGGAGACAGTTCTGCAGGTGATGCAGACAAGCCAGCGAAACTTGAAGACGGCGCATCTGCGTCAGATGTGGACGCGGCGAATAAGCGCGAGATCATCGCACATCTGATAGCGTATCTACGCAGTTGTTGAGTATATTGCGCGTAATAAAGAGATTAAATTGCGCGAAGCGTGGGTATACACGATTTGCAGCTGCGAATATGATAATATATAACGACACGATACTGATGTCAATAATTAACGAGACTGCCTGGTCATCCAAGAAGGGTTGACCGAATATGAAAACGGTCGAAGGTACAAGCTCCGGACATCAGTCGGAGGAACACAGATCGATAACTTCTCTGGCTGCTGGCTGCAAGGCTGAGTTTACAGCTCTTCTGCTGCTGGGCTTTGACTTGGTAGCGGCAGCAGGTGCACTAGATTGGCGGACATTTTCGGCTTTGTGTGCTCTGTTCTCCTCAGTGCCATGTTTCGCCTTCGTCGTGTTCTTGTCCTTTGTTTTGAGCAGACGCGTAAGAGACGGCAAGTCGTCGTCACTTGAGTCGGCCGAGGTATCCAGAAGGTCTCGGTAGGTGTATGGCTTCTTTGGTTGCGCTTTAGCCTTGTTCGACACGATGTCCTTGCCCGTAGTGGCTTTGGGAACCTCGGACCCCTTCTTAACGACGTTGAAGGAGGAAATCGACGGCAAAGAATGTGATGCGACTTCACCTTGGACCTGGTCTACGTCGCGAACGGTGGTCTGACTGATAGCTTTCCGAGATGACTTCTTGGGAGATTTGCGTGTATTCTTGCCTCCGGCAATGATTTCAATGTCAGAGCCTGAACTAGTCGATGAGGATAAGTCTCCTTTACTTTGAGACCGCTTGTAGCTTGATACACGTATAGGAGCTTTGCGATCTGCGAGTCGAGGAACGGGATCGCTATTGGCTTTCTGCATCGCGGAGGATGAGGGGCCGCTTGCAGGCGAAGTAAAGACATCGTCCGAAGCTGTTCGTAACAGTGCCGATGAGCCTTCAGCTTCGCTCTCGCTGTCAACGACTTTCTTTGCCTTAGCTGGCTTGTGTCGAGTTTTAGTTGGTGTGCTGGCTTTAGCCTTCGGGTCCTTATTCGCCTTCTTCGGGGAGGCCTTTGCTGCTGCCTTCTTGCCCTTGTTGGCCTTGAGTTCCAGCTTCGCCTGTTCCCGCTCCTCCCACTCTCTGACCATATTAGGCAATGCCATACGAAGTAGACTTTCCTGGATCCATAGCTTTTGCATTTCGTAGGGATGGTCGAAATGCGAGTTGCGAGGTGCTGCGGGAATTGCTCCCGGATGCTCAGGGCCGTGAAGGGCGCAAATCTCCGCTGCTTCAGCTGCCTTCCTGGCTTCCAGCTTGCCGATATTAGGATCTGGATGACGAAGCTGAGCTTCTGCCAGTACGGCCATGGAGGTCGGGTCCACAATGAGCTGCAACTCATCGGTGACATGCTCTTTGATTAGGGGACCTCGCTTCTTGTCGATGCGGTGCGGCACTACGGCTGGGTTTATGGTCCCATCTGATCCCGCTTTCGTTGGACTGCTCAGAGTGACAGTACCCAAACTTGCAGTCAAGACCTTGCTTGGAGTGCCGTCAGGACTATTCGTCTCGGAGACCGTCACGCCGTTGTCGCGAATCCTCCAGATGAGGTCTTGAACCACTACGCATTCCCATATCTGACTTCTCAGTCTGAAAGAGGTATACCCATTAGCACACATGATCAGGCCATGACGAAGAGAAAGCTCTTACTTCTGCAATATTTCGGCATGAATGAACTCGAAAAGTTCGTCCAATATAGCAACCAACGCCGGGACGTCAATCTTCCTGTTCCAAGAATGCTGCTTATCAAAGTGCTTGTATTTAGGCAACTCGGAGGTGACTGCATTATAGTAGCTATTGGCAACTGCAATATTGGGCCAGTCATCGTGAAACTTCTTTGCCACGGCTCCAGCCTTACGCTCGAAAAAGCCAGTTTGGTTTGTTGCAAGTTCATGTCGGATCTCATCGCGCAAAGTTTGCAGATGTGCCTGCATTTCCGACCCCCTTGTGTCTAGCATGATATTCTGTAAGCGTTCGCCGTAGCGGGCCTTTGCTAGGGCAAGAGAAATTTTGGGTCCAATACCGGTGAGACCGCCTGTATCGTAGCTTTGAAAGAGTCTGTGTCAGCCTGTAGTCTTATCATACAGGGACCACGTCAGGACGTACTCTCCACCGGACATGAGTGCGACCAGGATGAGGCCTGAAACGGTCAGATCTAGTTCAAGTTCGATTGTACCGCGCTCGAAAAGCTGTGGATGTATGCTCTCCGTGGGCTGGTTGATCAGAGCATGCTTCACTGGAGGCAGGAAGGCCAGGGACTTTAGCGATGTGTGATATGGAATCAGTCATTGAAACGGACACTCACTCAAGGAGGTAGCGCCGAACAGCAGGCAGTCTACATCGTCTGTTATGACTAAGTCGAGCGAGCCTCGGCGATTCAAGTATGCCAGCTCTGCTTCCGCTTCTCCAGGAGCCTGATTAGTACACACACGGGGGTGGGATTGTCAGATCTGTGTGAGCGCGTCTAAAGTAACGACCAAGCTGCTTACAGTTCGCCACTCGAAACCAAAGGCTTCCACTATACGCTCGAATTCATGTTGCATTGAGTGGCTGCCGCGGTAGATACGATGACCACGCTTTACTGAAGGTCGATGAGGGCCATCAAAGACGAACAACGCGCGGACACCAGCCCGAGCAAGTCGGATAACTCGATGAAACATGTTACGCAGAGCAGGATTCGCTATAATCCATGACGGAGGAGGCATCAGTATGCAAGGAGCGATAGGCCAGCAGTTTCTGTTGTTTTCGGAGACTCACCTCCCCCCTCCGACTTCTCAGAGTGGATGAACCAGGCACTTGCATCGATGCCTACCTGTCTCGGGGCAGGACAGTAGGAGGGTGATCGGATGTCAACATGCAGCAAGCACCTCGTGTCGAGGATCTGGATGAGCTATAGACGTACGCGCAATCCCAATGTTGTGCCTTTGGGTATAGGATGACCATCTTGGAGCTCTTCGTAAGCTTCATCGAAGATTTGGAACGCTGTCTTTTCGAAAGACTGCCGGACTGCAACAGGCTTGATCTCTGCCCATAGACCAGACACGCCCTGAAAGCATGCAAGGAAAGCTCAGCAAGATACGCCACGTCATTGAACTGCGAATGCACGTACCATGTTGGCCAAGTCGGCCCTCCTCGCCGCGCTTCAGACAGGGGAAATTAGAGGCTCTACTGGCGAACCGAGTCGCTGTTGCAGCTGGCCGGTGTCACGACGGCAATAGCATCGTGCCAGATCCGAGAGAGCGGCTGTTCAGACCTTCCGAAGACCTGAATGGCGCGTGAAATGACGGTGCTATGTGCTGGAATGCTGTCCGGGACCGGGACTGGCTCAAGAGTGCATGAGAAGTGAAGAAACAAACTTAGCATTCTCACGTGAGCACGCGGTTAGGCACGCATTCAGCAAGTCAGAACGAAGATGACTCTGTGGTAGTACCGCAAGATGGGAGCAAGAACACTGACGGAACAGGTGGTCGACATGCGCCCGTTGTCCTGCTCGCATTTCCACAAGTCTGGTCAAACTCGCCACCATAACAACACCTGAATGAGACTCATCAAGCAACTACAGTAGGTGTCAGTCAAACGTAATCGTGAACACCCTGTCAGAAGCGTGAATAACCAAGAGTATCTGTCTAATGCGGAATGAGATCTGTAACTGAGGAACGCATTGCACTGGCTGGCTGTCGAGTTGCTAGTATCAAGGCTATCTGCCATGAGAGTAAGCGGCCTGTGGGGAATCACTGAGACTCTATGAATGGGACTCCGCACTAGATATCACTCTTGTTGTTCTCATTGATTTGCAAAATAGCTGATGTTCCCATACTGCAGGCAGCCCCAGGGTTGGCTCCCACGCACGCCTGGAAGGCAAACCTCGCCTACCCGCTTCTGTGAAGGCCTGTTACTCTAAAGTTCTTCTTTGCGATAGTGAAAGAGTACCTACATCGGCAACTGCCATCGGCAGATTGGATCGAGTAGTATTTCTGCACGATAACAGTCGTCTGCAGGTGGCGATCACAGACCGAATGCTGAAACAAATCTAGTCCCTCGTCAGCCCAGGACTGATAGGAGTCTCCGCGTAGCCTTGCAATTATGGTAGTGCTGACAAAGTGAGACATGTTTTGGTGGTTCACTGCGTGTTATAATCTCAGATAGAGATATCAAGGTACTTCGCCAGTGGAGTGTCAGGCGTCTTGTCGATCTCACTGAGTATTGAGTAGAGAAACACAATCTGTTGCTGATGATAAGATTTCCCCCTGAGTCGATGGCCATGTAGTATTATCGCAAACCCGAGCGGTTCTATTCTGGGCTCTCTCCTGTAGATCAGATCTCACATGCTGTTGCTCGTCGGCGCGTTTGCTGCAGGGTATCTTCCATCGGACGCAAGCTCGAGAGGACGGTCATTCAGGCCCCGCTGGGGCACTCCAGTAGATATTAGAACACAGCTTGATGGCGTCGGATTACATTCAATCATTGGCATTGCTACGCCATGACCATGGTCAACTCCAAACGGGGCTCACTTTCTCAGTCATCCAGATCTCGCTGACACGAGTCCGGCCCCACAGAGCACAAGGCTTACACGAGCCGCTGGTAATAGAGCACCGCAATGAGTCTGGATATTACATACATGACTGACTGTCTTGATCTGTAAGCTTGTAAGGGATCATATGCTATTCATAGGAACACCCTCCAAGAAGGATCAGCGGTGTCGAGGATCACGTGATCCTAATGCGAAGGGATCTTCGGAATTGCCATTCTGTCTGTCGTAGGCGTATGAGACCAGCTTCAAAAGT
>JACWFZ010000010.1:600000-982707 GCA_019775285.1 Cystobasidium slooffiae
CGCTGAAGAAGATGAACATCCCTTGTGCAATGCTGACATCGAAGACGGACAACGAAGAGGCAAAGGAGGTGAGTATGTGAGATATCGGTAGATGTTCCTCTACTCATGCAGGACTTGTGACGTGCAGATCAGGAAAGACCTGCGATCGGGACATCCTAAAATCAGGCTGCTATATGGTGAGGCCATTGACATTTCGATGCGATGTGGACTTGCTGATAACATACCTTTTACCATCAGTGACTGCGGAACGGTTGGCTATGCCGAAGTTCCGGGACCTCCTGAAAGTTGTTGACCGTCAAGGCGAGCTTGCAAGGTTGGTCGTCGACGAGGTGAGTAGCTTACCTGCGCAAAGGTCGTCGTATACTTACATTCATTGATGCTCGCAGGCACATTGTATCAGTCAATGGGGTCACGATTTCCGCAAAGAGTATCAGCAGTTAGGGGAATTCAGGCAGACATTTGAGCGCGTTCCAGTGATGGCTCTGACTGCTTCCGCAACGAAACAGTGAGTGTGCCAGTCGTGCTGGCAAAATGCCTAACATCCGGCTGACCGTCTGTTCAGAGTGCGAGAAGACATAATGCATACCCTAGACATGAATATGGAACGACTATACCAAGTTGTTCATTGTAAGCAGGTCGACCAGCGCTTTTGCTTGTGATAATAAGTTGACTTTTCACGCGGCGTTACCAGCTTTCAACCGCTCTGTGAGTTGATAACATCTTTGTTCAAAGAAGCTACCCTGACAGGCCATCCCACTTTATAAAGAACCTCTTCTACGAGGTCCGCTACATGCAAGACAGCTTCAATGACAAAATTGACGACGTCTCAAAATTCATAACCCGCATGTACCGTAACAACCAGCAAAAGCATGCAGATTCCGATCTCAGCACTACACAGCCTATACAAGGCATTATATATTGCCGGAAGAGGGAAACCTGCGACCAAGTGGCGGGTGCACTCCGCTGTAAAGGCTTAAATGCTGCAGCATTCCACCGCGGACTTACAACAAAAGCTTGTGAGAAGGCGGCTGAGAAATGGCAGAATGCCCATGACTTAGCTAGTAAGGGTAACCCGTATATCGATATCATTGGTAAGCGAGATATGGCAATACATGCTGTCACTTGGGTCAGGCTCTGACCAATCTGGCTTTCTTTTCTAGTTGCAACCGTCGCATTCGGGTACGTGAGCCGGTCTGTGCCAGATGGCAGTTTGATTGATTTTTGTGCTATAGTATGGGCATAGATACGCCAGCCTGTCGCTATGTGATACATTTCGATGTAAGCAGTGCCTGTGTTCTCATTGTGCATAAGCTGATCTTGCTGTAGATGCCTACCTCTTTTGAGGGCTACTATCAGGAGACTGGAAGAGTAGGTTTGAGACCGACCCTTGTTCATTTAGCTGTTACTGACGTCCATCGAAGGCTGGCCGGGACGAACATGCATCTCGATGCTTACTGTACTATACCCGTCGAGACGCCGAAGCGGTGAGGTACATGGCCTCCAGAGCTCAAGCATCGCGGGAGAAGAAGGCTGCCGGAGGTACAGTTGCAAGTAACCCGAGGAAGAGTGTAGAGGATGTGAGTCGTTTTCGACATTCCATAAGACGATCTTTGACACACCAACAACAGCTCATTAAATATGCCGAGAACACAATCGAGTGCAGACACATACTGATCTGTGAGAAGCTCGTCCGCAAATTTGCACCTTTGCAGCGGCTAACCTGATCATTGGTCAGGCCGATACTTTGGAGAGAATCCTCCCGAACATGAAAGAGAGAAATACTGTAGCCGCTTTTGTGATGTTTGCAGAAGTCCGCAGGAAGTTATCAAAGCAACACAAGCACTTCAACCGCGCGAGTTCGTTGCAACCCAGATGCCTCGGATCCAAAGCGAAGCCGATGAAGAATGGGAAGAAGTCTACGAGGACACAGGGCTAGAATCTATCAGCAGGTCGACCAGTGTCACGGAGTCTGAATGTGGCCCTCCGGCGATTGAAGGATTGCCAGGGTTCGCTAAGGCATCTGACCTGCACAAGAAGCGATCTGTCGTCGAAATAGAGGACGAGGAGAACCTTGAAGACCAGCTCTTTCCCATAGAGCTACCGAATGGCGGCCAAGGTCAATCGCGGCGAAGTGCTGCAATGGCCGAGGAGGAGCCCGCTGCTGTGACTACCAGTGTGCCGGTCACAGAGCCGGAGGAGACCTGGGTACCACGTAAACGCCTTAACAGGGATTTATCTAGGCACAACTCCGCGAATGTTTCCGTTTCTGTCTTCGACATGCAAGTTGACGAGGATCGCGGAGCACAAGTCCTGGACAGCACGCCTCGTATCACCAACGATATCACATCGACTGACTTTTGGACGCAACTAGAGCAAGACGACAGGAACAAGCGACCCAAGACCGCTGCTATAACATCGCCACCCCGCGGGCCCGTGCCAAAAGCATCGATAGCGGCGAACAAGCCTAGTCAAGCAGGCCCATCACGCTGTAGGCCAGCATATTCAAGCTTCTTGGGGGCATGCATTGATACCCAATCTGTCTTCCGCAGTCACCAGCGTTGTCGCACCAAAGACCAATATACCAAGCGCTTCAAGTGGCACACTGGCACCCGCCTCAAATGGCGGCCGGCTGAGCGTTCTGGCGCCAACAACGAATTTATCTGCCATGTCGGCCGTACCTTCGACCACTATCGGTGGTAGCAGCTGGAGAGCACCGTTCAAGAAGGATCACGTTAGGGCTCGGGTGAACACCTTGCAACCTCTCGAGCGTGAGTGTGTTGAAGCAGGCTGAAAGTTTTTCCGATTACTGAAACGATGGTATGACAGTCATGGATGAAGCGAGCGAAGACCTGATATTCAAGCTGGTCCCAGCAAAATGGGAAAAGCCCATAGGCCACGGCATCCGCGAGGACGCAACCAAGCAATTGCATGCGGTGCTGGCGCGTGCGTTTCTTTCGAGCACGGGAAATAGAGCCCTGTGTGAGGAAGACGAGCTGTTCACCAAACTTGGTGTTTCCAGTGGCGACAGTCGCATCAGGTGAGACTGCTGATCTTGTTCGGTAACATGCTCTGTCTAACACAGGTATCTTGTCTGCAGAGCCAAGACGATCTTACATTCGGCTCTGGAAATGGAGAATGAGGTCTTCTGGCTTTCAATGACCTCGGCAGGCTACGCAAACTACATCTCGCGGCGTGTAGACACACTTAAAGACATGTCGAACTCGACGGCCTGGATGTCCGATTTCTCCAAGGATGATGATGCCTCAAGAAGCGCGATATACAAGTCAATGAAAAAAGCCGTCAAGTATCGCAAAGTCCACCTGTTCCAGCAACTAGTCGATAAGAAGGGTGGCCAAGACAGTCCCGACAGCGGGGACGATGATTAAGTAACTATTGATGGGAGTCTTATTGGGCATCTGCAAAGAATGTCGTTGTATAAAACGCTGCTTTCAGCAAAATATGTTTCTCTTCCTTGTCGGTGCATGTCGCTGCAGTGAAGTAATCGTGAATCGATTCACAGCAATCACTTCATCTCAATCACGTATCTCGCATGTCGGTATACCATTGTCAGTCGCTGCCCACAAGTATTGCACGACAGCGCCATTGATTTCGCTCCCTCTGCTTTGCCACAGCTTTTATCCTCTGGTATCGCCTTTGGCCGTGACAGACGCTATCCAGCTTTCTTTACTGTACCAACTCTACAATGGCGCCGGCAGGCATATCGAAGGTACCAGACCCCTTTAACGATGTACAAGACTTGAAGTATACTGCTGACGAGCTTCCTCCGACTGGCTACTCCCTCGGTTTCACTTGTTGACCACTTTTCGACGCGCCAGGCTGATCAGGCCCGCTACACCAGATATCAGGCTATTGCAGAGGAGATAGCGAAGCTCGAAGTTGAAATGCAAGGAACAGACTGTGAGAAGGTAGTCAAGGAGCACATCAGAGCGCTGAATGAGGTGAGTTGAGCAAGGTGGATGTCAGACTGGCCTCGATCACGTGCTGAACAGCTTCTTCTGCGTCAATAGTACAATGAACGCAAAGTAAGCGTCAAATAGGCTTTCATTGTACAAACACGATGCTAAACATTTTAAAGGATGCCTGCTCAATACTCATCGGCAAAGTATGTGACAACTCACTTTATAGGCCTGCCAAGCTGAACCTCTTCTCAATCCAGATAGCAGACCTCGAGAGAACAACGTCTGCCTCCTTCCATTATCCCAGCACTATTACAGGCTGACTTTGCACTTCTCCCTCACCAGGATCATCGATGTGTACAAACGTCTAGATCTATCGCCTGAAGACTGAGAACGACGCGAGACACGCGAGGTATCAAACGGCAAATAATACGGTGGAACAGAAAAGGAAGTAACCAATGTAGCAATTAAACAAAATCAAGCCGGTCAGAAATGGATTTGAGGATAAGCTCTGTGTTTTGTTGTTTCTTCTATTGCAGTTTGCAGTTGATGCATTGATTTTTGGGATTGATTGGAGCGATACGTATAAAACTGAACGCATTCTCCAATTGGGGAGGGGTATATCTAGTACTATTCTAGTTATGAAAATGCTACATGACACCTCTCTCTGTCTCATTCATGATCTAGAGGATCTTCTCCTTGGGCCACTTGTAAGCAGGTCCGACCTGTCCTACGCACATAGCGCCCATCTTGTGTCCAACCGCGACAGCTTCGTCAATAGACTTGCCGGCAACGAGAGCACCGCAGAATCCACCAGCGAAGGCATCACCTGCACCGTTGGTGTCGACAATCTGGTCGTCTGAGAGGGTGTCTACTTCGTGGATGACATGCTCCTTCTCGCCTTCGGCGACGATGGTGCTGTCTGGTCCTTGTGTAATGACGACAGTGCGGGGCTTGGAGGAGTTGGCCTTTGATGAAGTAGCAATCTTCTTGGCGATCTCAGCGAGGTCGGTGGTCTGTGGGATTAAGCGATGATGAGCTTGGTGATCTGCGGGAGGAAAGTACATGACAAGCTCACTCCGTATTCGTGAGACTCGGCGAAGGCAGCTGCTTCGGCCTCGTTTCCGATGAGCACATCGATGTATGGAAGGATCTCGTCGACTTGGCTCTTGAAGAATTGAGCAATGAAAGGAGCGGACAAGTTCATAGCGAAAGTCTACGTACAAAGAATGGTCAGCTTGTGCACAATGACAGATGACCGGCTCTCAATCCGGACGCACCTTTCCAGCCTCCTTGGAGTGCTTTGCAAGGATCATAGCGCTCTCGAGTCCGTGAGTAAGGAAGTATCCCTCGAGGTAAAAGAACTTGGCTCCGTCGATAATCTTCTTGACTTCTTCGGTCTCGAGGTGAGATTTATCGAACTTCTCAGCGGCACCGAGCTCGGTGCATAGCGAGCGGTGGTGTCCGGTGATGACGACGGCGCAGGCACCAGTCTGAGCACCTTCGATGACTTGGTATGGTGTATAGAGGCCCTCCTTGTCGTTGGCAGCTCTGAGCTGGTCGGCTAGACCATCCTTGCCGACGCAGCCGATGTATGCTGTCGAGTTGGGTGGGAGAACATACTTCAATGAGGAACAAGGAACGCAGTATTCTCACGAAGTCAGTGAAATGGCGACGGAAGTGGTCTAACAGATAGCTAGGACACACCTGAGCACCACGAGCGCAGTTCTGAGCAGCTCCACCGGCGACGTATGTGACTTTGTAGTTTTGCTCGAGATCCTTGTAGCTGATGGTTGAGGAGATCGATGGGGAAGCGAGTTGCAAAGGGCGGTCAGCAAGGTTCTACCATGCAAGCCACGCGCAGACTTACATCTCCTTCTGCTTGCCCTCAGCTAGGACGGCATCGTTGGCCTTCAAGCCGTACTTCTCGAGGAGCTCCTCGCCGTTTGTGACCTGCATGTCGAGTAGGCTAGGGAGAAATTATCCTTTTAGATGTGATATTACGATGAATGCTGGAATGCTTCTAGATCCTACTTACGGGTTACCCATCGATAGGAATTCATATTGTCCAACCATTTTGATTTGTATAGCTTTTCTTTACTTTATAGTCAAGATCTTAACGATTGTAAGAAGCGAAGAGGCACGAGACACGAGATGGCAATATGGTTCAAGAACGTGAATTCAAGATCGAAGAGCTTGCTGTGGGATCCGGCTAAGACTGTTATTTCATACACCTGACTACATCTAATACTACATAATGATACACTACATAGATCCCCGCACGCTCTGGCTGTTCGAGCATTGCTTTTTATTGCTTTGCATACGTGACCTGTTAGATGGAAGATTGGAGAAGTGGTCAGTATGGGCCAGGCACAAAGCAAGGTGTTTAGCATATTCCTTACCTTCATCTTATTCTCCTCGTCAATCTTATAGTTGTGCAGAGCTTCCCTCGCGACAGTTGAAGATGCCTCATCTGTGTATTCCACGAAAGCAATTCCCTTGCGACCAGGGATAAGACGGACATCGTGCAAGTTCGGATATGCCTTGAAGATATTCTCCAAATCTTCTTTTGTGATTGTTTCTGGTAGGTTTTGAATAAAGAGAATCTTGTTGGGTGGTAAGTACTCGTCGGGCATTTGAACGATGTTGGATCGTTTGGGTGCTGCTGCTGTTCCCTCTCCAGCAGCGGCTGCAAGACAAGCCAATGTTAGCGTTTGCAGTTAAAAACAGCACGGAGAAGAACGTACCTCGCTTCGCTGCTCCTTTGGCAGCAGCAGCCTTCTTCCGTAATGGGTTCCGTGCTCTTGCCATTTCTACGTGTAGACCCCAGCATTAGCACTGACTTGCAAGACGTCGATCCATCGAAGACTGAAGACCTACTCTTTCGCTTTTTCCGCTCTTCTAGATGCACATCCAGCAGGTCAGGCGTCTTGCGTTTCACGACAGCATCGCTCGGCGTTCTTGCAAACGAGACATTCAAAGGCTTGCCGTACAGAGGGAATCCTCTTACTTCTTCGACCGCTCTTGCAGCAGCTTGTCTATTTGCCATTGCTATGAAAGCTTGACCTCTCATACGGAGGTTGCGATGCATCACTACATCTAGTACTACGCCGTATGACTTGAATAGATTCTTGAGCGTCTCCTTCATGATCTTGAGCGACACCTTTTCGTTCAGGTTATTGATGTACAGCGTTTCGACGGCCGGAGGACCTGCTGGTACCTTCTCTTCCTCAGGTGCTTCTACTTCACCATCCACTCCACCATTCGGAACTGCTGCTTCCTCTGTTGTTGCTGCTTCTGGCGCAGTACTGCTACTTGGTTCTTCTGGCAGTTGACCGTCCATGACCACCGAGGTTGATGCTGTCGGCGCTGATGGAGCAGCCTCTTCGACAGCGGGCACTGCACTGAGCGCAGCCATGATGCCCTATTTAAGTGTATGCAAGCTATGGCAAGCTTGTGTGAAGAAACTTGTCTCGATAATCTGGGAACTGAATGAGGAGAGCTTGAGATGCCTTGAACCAGCAGGTGCCGTTGTGCTTTCTTCTTGCCAATCGACAATTCTCCTACATCTACAGCTTGATTCCCTCACAACACACCACATACCTGGAAAGACCTAGCTGTGTCTAGTCAAGCCTTCAGCTGCTTTCAAACATGCAAGCGTCAACGTCGAAATGCGCGTGGCAGTGTGCTCGTTCTGCCATTGCCGCAGCTGGCCCACGAGCAAATCTATCAAGTCGAAATGCATCGACATCCTCCAAAGCAAAGCAATTGAAACGCAAGAACAGAGCAGCCCGTCTCGCACCACCTCCATCACCTACAGCACTTCCATTTTCCGACGCTATCCGCACCTTAAAATCAGTCTCTCCGGGCGACACAACTTCAGCTTTCGATCTCGTCCTTCTTTCCAAGCTTGCAGCGAGTGTCAACATTAACTCTCTAAGAGGAAGAGCTTTCTTACCGTATGATGCTAGTAATGCAAAGAAGAAGGAGACGATCGTTGTCTTTGCAGAAGGAGAGCTGGCCGAACAAGCTAGACGAGAAGGCGCCGATGTTATCGGAGGCAAAGAATTGATTGACGAGGTAGGTCAATTCGATTTCACATACTAGCCTTCGACATGTCCTAATCTTATTGTCACGACTTTCCACAGATCGTTAGCGGACGCATACAGCCCACCAAGATCATCGCAGCGCCAGATCAATTACCCAACATCACTCGCTCGACTCTTCCACGTCTTCTAGGTCCGAAAGGTCTCATGCCATCCGCGAAAAGAGGTACCGTTACATCCGAAATTGCAAAAGCAATTAGAGAAGCAAAAGGAGGTCTAGATTGGTTAGGTGTCTCTATTGGCTCTCACAAAGCAGGCTCAAAGGCCGATAGTGCAGATAAAGGAATGGTAGCTGTGCCCATTGCAAGAGTTGGTTTCACAGAGGATCAGATCAAGACGAATTTAGTTGGATTCGCTAAGCAGGTGGAAGATGTACTGAATGGCGTTGGTACGCAAGCTCAGGTCAATACTACAGGAGCGGGAGCTAAGAAGAAGATCGGAGGAATCGAAAAGGTATACCTGAGCACGAGCAAGTCTTTCAGTGTAGAAGTGACCGACTTTAAGCAACTGTTGAGTCAATAGTATGTATACAATGCAACATCCCGTTGCATCCCGTGCACATTATTCTGTGTGTGACGCGCTCTTGTGCATAAGGTATTGCGCAACTAGCATTTGATGAGGAAGCATGACTAAATGACAGATTATGGTATTTGAACTAATACAGGGAGGTATGGCACCTTCTTTTGGGTGTGAACTAAATGGGTGCACGGCATGATTAAGCAGTACTTTCGTTTTTTGGGTATTGGGTTTGTTCTTTGTGGCCATTGGACCTAGCCCGAGGGTGATCCAGCCCAGCGATGCATCCCTCCTGCGTGCTTGTTTATTCAGGTGAACATGTCGTTCGGATCTCTAAACAGCTGAGACTGGACTTTTGATGGACTTCCAGGAGCCCAAGGTGTTCCAAAGCTAGGCACTCTAGTCAATGGTTGTCTCTGTTGTGGTGCAGTCTTGCTACCGAGAAAGCTGGTATGTGAGGCGACATTATTGCCGGTTTTCTTAGGCGTCGCAGACGGTGGGCAGAGTATGTCGAACAGATCTGCAGCTAATGAAGTTGATGAACGACTTTGGTTTCGGCTTAACATTCGACTGTCATTCTCGCCGTCGCTATTGTTGCCAGTGAGACTGCTGCGGTGTAGCGGTGGTGGGTTGTAGGGGAAGGGATATCGAGAGATTTGAGCATTGTCGCTTGTGGCTGAGGTGAAGGAGGACTGAGAAGAGGTAGTAGATGCAGAAGCAGAGGAGTCAAAGAACAATGAAGCGACATCCAGCAATGAGTTGGATGTTGGAAAGAAGTTCTCAGGAATAGGTGCTGAGGTTGCCCGGGGCAGAGCAGGAGAAGAGGGGGCGTGCTCATCGGCAGGAGCAGACTGGGATCGCTCAAGCGAGTCTTCTTGCTGAAAGGTATGATTCGCACTGAAGATTGTATCTTGCGAAGCGGCTTCTTCCATTTCGTAGTGGCCATATTCGCTTGGGGCTGTGGATTGAGAAGAGGAATGGTACGTAGGATGCGAAGAGAAGGCAAGAAGAGCAAGCTCGTCTGCTTCCTGGCCTACATCTTCTTCTTCCTCGCCATCTTCCTCCATGTCGGATGTAGGATCTCCATCGAATTCGGAGGTCATGCCTTGGTCTGGTTCGCGGCCATCACTGAAGCCCGTAGCCTCGGGATGCATTCTTCGCATATGCAGGTTGAGGGTCTGGTGGGAAGATATGCAGTCAGTGACATGCTCATCAACTTGACTGAAAAGGTGACTTTTGGCTCACATCGCGCCTCCTGAAAGCTTGGTTCGGGCACAACGTGCATAAGTGGCGTTTGTCTCCTGTGAAGATACCAGAAAGAGGCCATTAGCGACAGCCTTGAGCAGCCGAAAACTGCTGCATGCTTGTGCCTACTCACCCTTGTTATGTGTTGACTCGTGCTTCTTTCTCGAGCTTGCGTCCGCAAACAATCGCGGGCACCCAGTATGTCTGCATGTATAGGGCTTCTCGCCTGTATGGGTTCTCATATGGGTTGTCAGAGCTGACTTTTGTACGAAGGCCTTGCTGCAATCAGCAATAGGACAAATATGTGGTCTGAAGGGTGAACTGTCAGCCGATACTCCTCAACACCACATAGTAGAGAGGACGCCTCACTTGTCGTTTGTATGAATACGCTCGTGACGTCGGCAATCAGAGGCGCGTTTGAAGAGGCGCCCACAGTGTGAGCAGGTACGGCGGACTACACCGGAAGCACCATCTTGCTGTTCAGTACTTCCATCCTTGACATCTTCGACAGTGTCATTCTGTTGCGCGTCTTGTTTGGTTGTTGTTGTCGATGCGTCTGTCGCGTAGATGTTCGAGGGCGTCCCATTTACTCCAGGCAGCGCGCTATCTGCAATAATGGCATTATTCTTCTTCGAAACCGCCTTGCTGCGCGTCGCTCTTTTTCTAGAAGAGGTAGATGAAGCAGCTGCCGGTATTGATGCTGATGTGCTTGCCTGGCTCTGCCCATTCGCGGCGGCACTCGAGAGTAGCAGTTGCGATACCATTGCGGGTGTGAGATCGATGGATGGAAGACTAGCCAGGTCGAAGGAGGGAGCAGCACCTTTTCTGGACGTCCTCGACGCCATCGTTATGTTTCAATCTGAGGTACTAATCGCTTATCTTCTTATCAGCATTCTGTGTTATGGTGGATAACTCAAAGGAAAAAGGTCAAGAAGCTGTTTCGAGGGACGCCTACGTACGATCGCGCAAAAGGTCTGCCCCGAGATGCCCTCTTGTCTCTCTCAGCAGCAGATAGAGCTGTAGAACACCCCTTGTGACCCTACCCCACCATGTTGCAACCATTCGAGCTTTCCCGCGTAGATCCGTGAGTATGAAGCTGTGCGGTCCAAGCTCCCGTGAGTCCCGATCACCTCGCTGGCATCGGGCTCATGCTTTCGTCTCTGTCTCTCTCTCTCTCTCCCATTGCAGGTATGTCTACATGCTGGATGCTCTTACAACGATACACTCTATATATAGGCTCATAATACTGATCAGGTTCGCAGGACTCCAACAGCTGCGAGGACCCGAACTTGCGACCTACCCAAGACGGAGACACTTATATACCTGGATATTTTCATGTCGTGTGCTCCTATCTACGACGTAACTGGCTGGATGGTGTCCTCAAGAAGTCGTATTCTCCCGCTGCGCTTTCTGCTACAGACGATCCACCCAGCGTGCCAATCGAGTCTCTGGAGGACAAGCTAGGCAAGGGCGGCAGCACTTGGCTCATGCTTGCTTGACGTTGCAATGCATGACTGATCCTCGTTTGGAGTGTCGAAGCTGTTCTGCGCAAGGGTGGCAGTGGAGGTAAATCATCGAGAGCGCTGCTGGAGTCTTGCCAAATTCCCCCTCGTCCATACTGCGTCGCTTCCCGTGTCCTGGATCCATGTAATCTCCAGAGACCGCGACGGGGAGTAGAAGGATCTGCATCCCTGGAAGGCAGTGACATCCGTGTCATCAGAGGCCCCAGGGTGTCCGAGATGTCGGTGAGGGAGGGAGAAGCCGTTGGAGCTGGCAACGTACGCCAGTAGGAGAAGGAGAAGATACAGGGTCATCAGTGATTCAAACTCTCTTCCACTTCGCTTGTAAACAGAAGTGAGCCTACCAGTATCCGCATCTGCTTCCGACTGACTTTCAGCAGGCTCCAACACAGCGCCACAAGTGGAGCACAGCAAGAGACTTTCGTCAAGTGCAGAAGGCCGTATCCTGTTTCCACCACAAGACAGACAGCGTCTACGACTCTGACGTCTGGGGAAACGAACAGTCTCGTGACAGTGTCAGACAAAGTTACCATGTCATCTGGAAGGCCTTGAACTTGGAAGGCCACTCACGCCACCTTACTGTGCCCATCGAGGTGCAGCTGGAACATATCGCTCTCCACTACTGCGTCGCAGATCTGACACATACGCTTCGGCTGATCCGACCGCAGGGTTTCAGGCTCGCTCGGTGAGAGTCCTGGTTGTAGGTAAGCGCGTGCACCACGTCGCCTGTGAGACCTGCCTTCTAGCAAGCCTGGTGAGAAAGGAGAGGATTCGACCTCCTCGTTCTTAGCGGCGACGTGGGGCACATCTGGCTCACTCTTGACTAAGTGAGCTCTGGAACTGGAAGTAGAAGTATGAGGGGGCCTTGCAGATAATTGATGGGTCTGAAGGAGAGAGGAAGTTCCAACTGCAAAAGGATCCGGAGAGGAGGATCGCTTGTCTGACCTGATATATGGAAGGACCTCCTCTTCTGGAAGCGCGAGTGGTGATAATTCTTGTTTACCGGTTTGGCAGGTAGAAATGTGGGTAGACGAGGATGGACTCGGTGGCGAATCGAGAAGGTAGCGCCGCATCAGTTAGAGTGCAGGTCTAGCTTTTCCACAATTTTGTGAAAGCAGAGAGAATGCGAAGTTACATGCTGATAACGAGCTCGTATTGCTCTCAGCTCTGCAACGCGCTGTCATTTCTGTCTGCTCGACTTCACTTCACTTTCTTGCTGCACTTTCTCGATCATCCTCGCCAAAGCAGCATGCAAGGTTATGCCATTCATTCTACCTTCAAACTGACTTATCAGAAGACGCTAGCGAGTCTTTCAAGTAGACGAATCACTTTTAACCCTCGACCCACAAGCATGCGTGTGACCTTCGCGAGTGACAGCGAGGCGCACGCCGTAGACGTTGCGGAAGACATGGCACGCTAGGATCACTACTTCGTCCGCAATGACGCGGAAATGCTGATTTATTGGTGCCTGTCTGCAGGAACTAGGTGACATTATGGCTCTGCTTGAAGCCGAAGTGGGTCCAAACTGTCCGAGACAACTGGCAATTCAAGCTCCCGCAAGATTACGGTCCTGACTGACTGACTGCTTGTCTGCTCCCTCCCTGCGCCACGTCGAACAGACTGGCATACCTACCGACGATCAGGCGATCCTTCATGGCGCTACGCACCTCACCGACCCCAAGAAGACACTTCGAGACTACCAGATAAAGGAAGATGATGTTCTTGTGCTCCGAAATACTCGTCAAGCTTCAACTTCAGCAGGCTCGAGCGCTATGACCGGTGGTAACCCAGCATCGAATGCCGCAGCCCCGCAGCCTGGTTCTTCGATAGACAGTGCAGCTGAATATGCTCGGGCACAGATACTCTCAAACCCACAACTTATGAGACAGCTAGAGGAGGCCGAACCAGAAATCGCAGATGCCGCCAAAAACGACCCTACCAAATTCAAGCAACTTTACAACGCAAGAGGGGAAAGATACGCGGCGATGCAACAAGAGAAGCAACAAATGGAGGAGTTACTGATGGCAGACCCCTTTGACATTGAAGCTCAGAAGAAGATCGAAGAAGCAATTCGTCAGCAACAAGTGCTGGAAAATATGGAGCACGCTATGGAGTTCTCCCCCGAATCTTTCGGAAGAGTAACAATGCTTTACGTAAATGTTGAAGTAAATGGGAACCCAGTAAAAGCTTTCGTTGATTCGGGCGCTCAGGCAACAATCAGTAAGCTCCCCTTTATTGTGTCTCCAAGGCAGCTCGCCCACTAGCGGTCTCCGGTACCTGTCTAACACTTTGCGTAATCGTACAGTCAGTCCAGACTGCGCCGAGCGTTGTGGGTAAGTGCGGGAGGCAAATCTCTCTGCAAGACGTCTTCTTGCGATTGACTGATTTTCATCGCTCAGGATCATGCGCTTGCTAGACACTCGATTTTCAGGTATCGCGCGAGGTGTCGGTACTGCTCGAATTTTGGGCAGAATACATTCCGCACAGATCAAGATTGGAGATGATCTGTTCCTGCCTTGTGCTTTCACTGTCATGGAGGTAAGCGAGTGGAATCTCAATACCGACTATCTCGTTCCCTGGACCTGACAGGCACTGTTTCGGGGTCGACAGGGCAAGGGCGTCGAACTTCTTTTCGGACTAGATATGCTCAAGCGCTATCAAGCATGCATCGACCTCGCCAAGAACGCTCTCGTCATTCAAGGGAGAGAAATCCGCTTCCTCAGTGAGCATGAATTGCCCCGGAATGGGTTAGAGGAGGAGCTCGAAGTAGACGAGTAAGTGATTGCTCGGCCTTCAAGACTTGCACAAGTGATCATCTGACCTTATCATGGTGTCTGACATGCTTTACTTATCAGAAACGGCAATATCCAGATACCTTCGACGGCCGCAAATCCTCCTAATGCACTAGGAGCAGCTGCAGCCGCAGCGGGTCGAGCGCCTCACAGTACTGGCAGTAAAGCATCTGGCTTCAGCGGTGCAGGCCACTCATTAGGCGGCAGCTCGGCCGCTTCTTCGCATCAAAGTCCGGCGACGACGTCTGCTTCCACTTCTCGATGGCCAGCCTCAAGCGTAGAAGCTCTGACAAACATGGGAGTTCCACGCGAAGAAGCACTTAGATTGCTCGATGCAGCCAACGGTGACGTGTAAGTAATCAATCATGCAAAGCTTTGCAGCTTTTGCTGATACAAATGGATGGACCTTGACAGTGACATGGCTGCAAACTTGATGTTCTAAACAAGAAGATTGCCTGTAGTACAGAGACAAAAGTGTCCAAAGTGGAGACAGTAAAAGTGCAGGGAATCCTCCGAACTGCAGGAATAAATCTAGAAGTGCCATGTAACAGACGGAATTCATAGACTGCAATTCGTTATCGTCGTTCGCTGCATTTACGGACACAAACAGAGATTGTCTTCGATGCTTTGCCCAATGTGTGCACTGAACCCACCAACCGGAAAGTGGAGTCCCACCTGTCGAACCGATCACGCACAATTGTAGCGGCGCCGTGTCTCAGGACCTGCCTTCGCTTCAGGCTTTCACGAGACTCTGACTTATAGGACGAGAACAGGCACACGAGTGGTCATATACAGGATGGCTACCACAGCAAAGCGCAATCCTCCTTTCCGAGCGGAACAGCTGGGCAGTCTGCTACGCCCCGACGATCTGATCCAGAAACGATATGCCGTTGCAAAAGGCGAAGCCGATGCATCTGAGCTAGCTCCACTAGAAGACAAGGCTGTCAAGGAGATAGTCCAGCTACAGCAAGATTGTGGCATACATCCCGTCAGCGATGGTGAGTGATGATACCCCGTTTGCTGGGCGAGAAGGCAGCGTTCGAATTGTCTCCGCGAAGCCGCCTGGCTCCAATGTCCGGAAAGTGAACAAGCTGGCTTGAGCAGCTTGTACTCACTATTCTTCGCGATCATAGCTCAAGTATCCCCGTTTTAAGAACAACTGAAGCTGAATGAATGATCTGTCTCCGGAATGCTCTGTCTTACAGGTGAATATCGCCGTCATATGTTCTGGGGCAGAACGTGGGAGACGTTCAATGGCATGGAAGAAATACAGACCGGCTCGATGAAAGGTTATGATTCTTCCATCTTCCGAGCATATGCTCCGGGTAAGTCTAGATCCTTTCTCGCCTTCTTCACGTCACATCGTTTTCCTCCAAAGTAGCCAAATTAGCGGAATAATACTGATTGTATTCTGGCAATAGATGTCGCTTCTTTCCTCCATGACAAAGCTGTGCCTAACAGCGTCACTGTGTGTACTGGCAAGATTAGCCATACCGGCAAAAGCAGCAATATTCCGGAGTTCGAATACATGAAGAGCCTGGTCCCTGAATCCGAATGGAAGAACATCAAGCTTACGGTAAGCTGAAGCCGGAGATACGATACTCGTACTCGACATGTGAAGTGCTCAGCTGATTCACTGCTGACTTTCACTTTTCAGATTATCTCGCCTTCCTGGTATCATTTTCGCTATGCTCCAGGCAGAGCTTATACGAAAGAAGCATACTCATCTGATGAAGAATACTTTGCGGATGCAGCTAAGGCATACCGAGTCGAGCTGAAGATATTATACGATGCTGGACTGAGAAATGTCCAAATTGACGACCCGAACCTAGCGTGTGAGTGAAGTCTCTCCTGTGAGATTGGGTGCATAGGCTTATCACTTGAACTTTCCTTTGCCAGACTTCTGCTCCGAATCCATGCTCAAAGGATGGGAAGAAGACAAGAGCAATACTGAAACAGCAGATGAAATGTTTGACAAGTACATCAAATACTACAATGCTTGCTTTGAAAGACCAGCAGATATGCATCTCGGTATTCATCTGTGCAGAGGCAACTATATCGGAGGAAGACACTTCTCGGAGGGAGCGTATGATAGAATTGCGAAGAAACTGTTCCAAAGTCGTAAGTCTTTGTAGATCCTCAAACAATCGCGTAGATTAGGGGAGACCTGAGGCTTGATGATGCTGTAGTGAATGTGGACACCTTCTACCTCGAGTACGATACACCAAGAGCCGGAGGCTTCGAGCCCTTGGCTCACCTACCAAAAGACAAGAATGTCATCCTAGGAGTTTTATCCTCCAAATTCCCCAAACTGGAAGATCAGCAAGAAATGGTAGATAGAGTCTACAAAGCAGCTGATACGATTGCTTCTGGATCAAATCAGACGCGTGAAGAAGCACTGCAGAGAATTGGAGTCAGTTGCCAGTGTGGATTCGCTAGTCACGCTGAAGGTAACCCTATCAAAAAGGAAGATATGGTTAATAAGTTGAAGCTTGTTAGAGCTATTGCTGATCAGGTTTGGCCTGGTGAACCATAAATAGTCACAACATCTTTGGGTGGGAAGCCCTAGCTACAAAATCATGAAAGTATTGTGAACTAGTAGAAAGGAGCATAGCAATCCATCTATGATTTCGCTTCGGCATTGGTGCCCATCCTGCGCGCAGAAAGGTGATCGGATGTCGCAGCATCAGAGGACATTCATAGCAAAGCTGGACGGCTCTGCTCTGGACGATGGAAAGCTGCCTACGAGTCTACTTGCTGTCAATGTAGCCATGGAGTATGCAAGTCAGTACGGTACACCGCATCGCAAGCACACAGCGCGTGGGAAGCCAGCTTCTCACCTCAAAATGGCCTTTTGATCATCAACACATTTGACAGTTGCAACAGTAAGGTCCAACACCACGGCAGATCTAAGCAACAAGACCGATTTCTATCTACAGTAGAATAGAGCCTACAAGCATCACCATGGGGCTTCGTTGACAGGTGCTCGGATGTTCTCCAGACCAAATGCGGCATGGAAAAGCTTATTTGAAAAGTTGCTGGGCAATGACAAGGCCGTGCACCCGCCCCATTGACAGGGGCGAAGAGGGACACAAAGCATAGCACGACGTAGCTTCAGCACAGCAATGCCAGTCTCCATCTGATGCCTTCTCGACTTGCTTAACCTCGTACTTGCTCTTCTTTCCTTCTCACCTGCTAGCCACACCTCTCCCAAAGGCGAAAACAGCACCTGAATAAACCCTTCAAGCGCGCCGAAGAATATCAACAAAACAGCCCCGCCGGATCACCTGACAACGTACACCATCCACTCATCTAGCACTCATATTCAGTCGATACCGCTATGTTTCGACTATGGTACCATATGATACCCTTCGCTCTGCTAGGTGAGTTTCCCCAGGGGCATCTGCATCTGCTCACCTTCCTAGCATGGCTTTGTTGGACAAGACCAAACTTTTTCCACGAGCACAGTACTGACGTAGCTTTGATTTCTTGATTATACAGGCATCTTCTCACTTACTGAGCTAGGCTTGACTGGTGATTGGGTCAATGCAACGTCCTATAACAACGGCAAAATCGGTTTCGCACTCTTCGTTTCAATTTGGACTTTCCTGTCACTTTTGGCACACTGGACTTTTCCATTCATTGTCGCTGGTGCTTGGGCTGCTTTCACCACCTTACTTTGGCTCATTGCCGCTGCTGTCATTTCGTCGGCTTCCTGCACCAATGTAGATAACGGACTAGGAAGGGTGAGCACCACATTTTTAGCGTCCTCGTCGATACTTCCCAGTCCTTTCTGACTGACTCGTTTGATTTTTCCCGCCAGACCTTCCGTGTCTGCTTCAGCGGCTACTCGAGATGGAATGCCATGGTTGCATTCGCTTGGATCAAGTACGTGCCTATAGGTTTTGACAGCATCCCGTTCGGCCTTCCCCTGCGTTTTGCTGACACCTTTCCCGCCGACATAGCTTCCTGCTCACCGCTTCCATCCTCGGTTGCATTTGGTGGTATGCCATGAAGACCAAAAAAGTCACTTGGAGAGATGGTACGTTTGATTGTGTTTTAATTATAATCTCCTGTATCTTGATGGTAATGCGCGGCTCTCAACTAATCGCCTTGAATTTTCGTGTTTGCAGGCATCTACGGACGAAGCTACTACATGAAACCAAGAGACCATGGCGTACGAGGCACCTCTGTCGGAATGAAGCAGAGCAGCCCTGTCCAAGCCGAGCACGTCACTGCTTAAAAATTTCAGAGTCAAGAAGTTCCTTTGCAGTATTTCATCTCTCTCGTTGTCCCAAGTCGCAACTTCGCTCTCCCATTTTTTAATTTCAATTGATCTCCCCTTGCTACGGACTGGATTCGTACTTCCCCTGTGGAAAGGAAACCCTGTTGTAATGCGAAGGATACGCTGCGATAACACGCAACCTCACAATGCGGAATTATCCCTCTTATTGACAACTGTTATCCTGCGTTGCTGAATTGCCATTGATGGATTTCAGCCGCCTTGCAAAATGCGCGAAACAACCACCAGTTCGGACGTCGACTTTTCACCAATCGCTGAGCTAAAGTCATATCATAGGTACAAACTGCATGCTTACACATGCCTACTATCGGGCGGTGTCTATCTTTACAAAAAAGCTTGGCTATGATAGTCAGTGGGTTGAAGATGCCGAGATGACGTAATCGAAATCCGGCAACACCGATAGATAGATGAAAGCTTGTCGGGACAGTTCTGTCTGTCCCTTGCTAAACCCAAACCTTACTCAACATTCATTACTAAGAGAGCCGCGTATTCGATGGCGGATCAAGCGCAAGACGGATGCTACATCTAATCTGGCATGTAATAGGGCTGAATACCTCCGATTCTGCAACAGCTCTCGTCACGAGACTGCGGTAGGCAATGAAGACCTGCTTAGCACGGTAGTACTAGCATAACTGCACGGACCACCAAGAAGAGAGCAGAAAACGGTGGTCCACGGTGTGATAGCGGTTAGCTTCTAGTCAGCGATTCACAGCACAAATACCTGAATTCGGGGCTAATGAGCTGGCTGTTCTATGCTGAACGCTGATAACATCATAACACCGCCTGATCAAGCACGACATCGGCATTCTTCACTTGCAACATAAGCTTACGAAGAGAAGATAAGTAAGCAAAGTACACATGTGTTGTTCGTATGATATAATCCAGGTACTAGGTGGAGATGCCGGCAGCGATCCGATCAAGGTACAACCGAGTGCAAAAGGTGTGCCGAATGATATCGACTACACGGCAAACACTTTATTATCCACTTCATGAACCCTTCATCTATCATGGATCCTCGTCCTTTCTCTCTCTCCTTCCTTCACACTCACCACTGACTACTCACTGCAACATCATCAAATACTCATACAAGTATCACATATACTCCACCCAGCATGTCACGCAAATATGGGTTGTACTTCATACCCTTCATTGTGCTAGGTGAGCATGCTCTTCATAGATCTTGTTCATCCGCGTACTATACAAGCATCTATAGCATTCAGTATGCTGATTGTCGTCTTCCCTATCATCTCCGTCTTATATAATATGATACAGGCCTGCTCGCCGCCGCTGAGCTTGGTGTTACAGCCTACATCGCTCGCCACGAGGATGTAAGACACGACCGATTCCTACGCCAGAACAGACAAATCTACTTGCTCTTCGTCTGTGCATGGACTACGGTATCCTTATTTTTCCATCAGACCTTCCCTTTCATCATTGCTGTACCTTGGGCTGCTGTCACTACCATCCTATGGCTCGTCGCTGGCATCCTCATCAAAGTCAGTGACTGTGCAGTTTTTTGGGAGTTTGATCCTGCTCGTAACGAGGTGAGTGGGATAACTGTTTTGACTCTTCATTTCGTGTCGTCAAGATCACTGATGATTCTTGGATTCTCAGCTTGTCAACATCTGCTCCGGCAAGGACAATTTATACAGAGCTATGCTCGGTCTAGCCTGGGCATGGTGAGTAGCATCCTATGCCATGTCAATCCGTTCTCGACGCCTCCTTGTCATTGACTGATACATCGTCGGCGCCAGCTTTGCCGAGGCTCTGATCCTACTCATTTATTTGATAGTCACCCTGAAGAACTCCAAGGAACTCACATGGCGACATGGTATGAGCATCCTCAATCTGAGATGTATCCCAGGCAGCTAATGCTTTATCTTTCGTTCTCTTCTCGTCATCCGTCTAGGCATCTATGGACGCAACTACTACTTGAAGCCCAGAGATGATCATTCTCGCAACTTGATTGGATCCAACGCCAATCCCGTCTAAGGCGAAGATACCCTGTGCATTCACACATACGTGTTATCGACACTCCAATCCTGAAGATTGAGAATGTCGCGCAATCTGTTCAGGTTCTTTGGATGGTCTTTCCGTTTTAAGGTCGTGTTTGTTCGGTTCGAGGTAATGCGAATGCGGTCCAGACTAGCGTATTCTTGTAGAATGACAGCGCCGTGTAGCTTTGTAGCATAGTTGATTCGAAACTGAAATGAAAGTTCTCTCGCTGCTCAGAGAAAAAAGCGATGCAATGTGGTTTTCGAAATCACCATTCGCCGAATACCAGCAATCGAATTGAACATGTCTCCTTCTCAGACTTTATCGCCTTGCTATGTCTCGGTAAGAAGACTGGAATTGTATCCTCGTTGTTCGAGATATGGACAATCATTAAGACAAGGAAGAGTAATGAAGATACACAGTTCTTCGACATATCCTGGTCGATGGCAGATCATAGCATGCGGATCACGTGTTCACGATAATGCCACTTAGCTTTCTGCCGTTCGCTCCTGATATTGCAACGGAAGGACTCTGGAGACCTCTTCGACGTATTCTTGACTACGGTAGGCAACCTAATACAGCTTGGCCAGGTATGTTCAGCCGTCGAGAGCATCGAAGGAATGATACACCTAAGTGTCGGCCGGCCTTGCCACTTGCAACTTTTCTTCTTGTGTGTCCGGCGCATGATAGATCGAGGGCAGCAGAGTCTCCTACTGTGTTCAAGCGACGTAGATGAGACCTTGCTGTTCTCATGGATACGGAATGCTCCGAGATCCTTGTAAAGTCTGTCTCCTAGCAAGGTGATGATCACCTGTCATTTGCCTATAGAAGCTTCCATGTTCTTTGTACTTCTACCATCATTGCACACATCCGACGTATACGAGTTGCATGCTCCTTCGCCCTCTATTGCGTAGAAGCGTCTTAACCGCGACACGAACAAATTCGTATACCTCATCAATTGGCCTGAACACTACCCGTGCATCAAATCTACGAGCCGCATTTCATAATCAAAGCTTGATCATGGCCTCCAACGCTGCAGATTCCGCTGGTGCAATTGCACAGGCACAGCAAGCAGGGAGCACTACCTCAACTGCTGCTGCTCCAACTCATAATGCTCCTGCTGAAGCTCAACCTGCGTGAGTTCTCTTCTCTGTCCTGTAGATTTGCATCAAACTGACTCGATCGGTATTCTACAAAATGCATCACACGCCCTCAATATGTACAGTTCATCAAACAGTGCAACTGTTGACCCCAAAGCTTCAGCTACGGAAGGAGCTGAGGGAGAGAAGAAAGGCCCTTCGAAGAATGAGCTGAAGAAGATGGCTAAGGAAGCTGAGAAGGAGAAGAAACGTCTAGAAAGAGAGGCCAAAGAGGCGGCTGCCAAAGCTGCACGAGAAGCGGCTGACGTTGTACGTTCATGACTTCTACCATGCTACCTCTACCAACTAGTCTTCCTGACCAGCTCTTTCCTCTTGATTGCAGGACTTCGCAACTCAAAATTATGGCTTATTGCCGTTACATCAATCCCAGGAGAGACATGGTAAGTTCAGATACCGAAACCTTTTATGGTGCAATCACTGATCTCCTTTCACGACGATTGAATTCCAGGCGTCAAACGCGAGAAGATTTCAGACATCACAGCCGCCCGAGCAGGCGAGACAGTCCAATTCCGTGCACGAGTTCAGAACTCTCGAGCACAGGGCAGCAAGATGTGCTTCTTCCAGTTCAGACAGCAAGGCTCAAACACAATTCAAGGGCTTCTATCCCAGAAACCTGAGCACGTCTCGAAACATATGGTCAAATGGGCGCAGGGTGTTACTGCGGAAAGCATTGTTCTAGTAGAAGGAACGATACAGGCTGCTCCTGAACCCATCAAGAGCTGCTCCGTCAAGGATGCCGAGATCATGATCAGCAAGGTACGTAAGATGTCGTACTGGCGCGTGAAGCGTTGGATTGCCTAGTCTGAAATGCCCTTCTTGCGTCCAATAGATCCATACCATCTCAGAAGCTCCGGCTATGATGCCCTTCGTATTCGAAGATGCAGCACGACCTGAAGCTGAATATCAACGTGAAGATGCTACTTTCTCTCGTGTAGAATTGAACACCCGTCTCCAAAGCCGACCTTTCGATCTCCGAGTGCGTTCAGTATTCTGGTGCTATCCTATCTAGACGCTAATATATTGCCGATCTTCGTTTTCTACAATCTCTAGACCCCTACCAACCAAGCTATCTTCAAGATTCAGCACGGCATCAGCAAGCTCTTCAGAGAGTACCTCGAGAACCGAGAGTTTGTAGAGATCCACACACCAAAACTCCAAGGAGCAGCAACAGAATCAGGCTCATCCGTTTTCAAGGTTGACTACTTCAAGAGTGAGTAACATCCTTCCAAACGATCTTAATATCACACTGACGTGATGCGTCGGACATAGGACCTGCTTTCCTTGCTCAAAGTCCTCAATTGGCCAAGCAAATGACCATCACTGCTGATCTCGAGCGAGTCTATGAGATTGGTCCAGTCTTCCGTGCCGAAGACTCAAAGTACGCCTTCCATTTATGCATCACTACGTATATATCTGTGCTGACAAACGATCAATCTTCCCAGCACCCATCGACACATGACAGAGTTCACCGGTCTTGATCTTGAGATGACCATCGAGGAGCACTATCACGAAACGCTCGAGATGATTGATGGCCTTCTCCGCTTCATCTTCACCGAGCTTAAGAAACGATATAGCAAGGAGATCGACGTTGTCCGTCAGCAATTCCCATCTCAGGACTTCACCTTCCCCGACAAGACCGTCATCTTGAACTACCGAGATGGTCTGAAGATGCTCCGAGAGGACGGAGTTGAAGACTTGGAAGACGATGCTGACATTAACACAGAGAACGAGAAGCGACTAGGTAGATTGGTCAAAGCCAAATATGGCACCGATTACTACATCTTGGACAAGTTCCCATTGGCTTTGAGACCCTTCTACACCATGCCTGATGCCCAGGACCCTGTAAGTCGGCATTGAGCAGGTTTACTGAAAACAAGCTGATTGACGATTGTGCTGTAGACTCTGTCAAACTCGTATGACTTCTTCATGCGAGGAGAAGAAATTCTGTCAGGTGCTCAACGTGTACACAATGCTCCTCTGCTGGAAGAACGAATGAAGGCAGTCGGAATCAAGCCCGAAGAGATGCAAGAGTATCTCGACTCTTTCCGATGGGCAGCGCCGCCACACGCTGGTGCTGGTCTAGGTGAGTCGCTACTACATAAAAGTATGAATGGAGAAGTGCTGAATATCCAATCCTCCTGGTTTCAGGTCTCGAGCGAGTCGTCATGTTCTTCTTGGGATTGCCAAACATTCGCTGGGCGAGCATGTTCCCACGAGACCCCAGATCATTCAAATAGACAGCCTTCCTTCCATAGAGAAGTAATTACTGTTAGTCGCGCAAGTCGAGCAAATAGAAACACACTCCTCATAGATTGAATGATTTGGTTTGGTTTGCGGTTCGCCACACATAAGCTTCATCGATGATAATCCTCCGGGCAATGTTTTATGTCTTGCATAAGTCTACTGTGCCTAACTTGCTATCCATACATCGATGTATTCGTTTCAGATATACGCTCATCTGCCTCATCGAACGAGCGCAACAAGCATATATAAGGGGACTGGATCGGCTTAATGGGCTGAACATGCGGAAACGAACAGACAGTCAGCGAGCTTCTTGTGCAGAGAATTGGCGTGATTGCTCACCCTCAGGAGTCTTGCTGATGTAGTCAATGGCTTGTCCGACGGTCGTGATAGCATCGGCCTGTTATGGAGTGTATGCAAGAAGCCATCAGCACTTCGTTGCCGCCCGGTAATCGGAGCATGCCGTGCAGATTGCAACAAAGCAGCTCACCTCCTCATCTGGAATCTCAATTGAGAACTCCTCTTCGACTGCCAACACTACCTCGACGGCATCAAGGGAGTCAAGTCCGAGATCTTGTGTGAAGCTCGAGGTTTCCGTGACCTGCGAATGAGATTGGATTGAATTGCGTGGTTGATTTGATGACGAGCGCAGACGGCGAGAAGAGATCCAAAGGAGCCAAAAGTCAGCATAGTTTTTAAATCATGAGTATACCTGTGCTATCGACAATGACACAACTACGGCGAGTCGCTGATGTTCCTCCTCCAGCGTGAAAGGCCAACTCACCTTCGCAGGATCGACCTTTTCGAAACTCTTGAGGACATCGAGGACTCGAGCCTTGATGTCGTCCTTGGAGAGAGCAGAACCGGAGGCAAATCTCATCTGCGACCATTGAGGAGCAGCTGAGACGATCTTCTGGCTCTTCATCATTGCTGGTGCGGCGAGCATTGATGGGCGAGCTGCTGTCCGTGCAGAGAATTGACGGAGCTGCTGGGAAGCTACAGGGCGGGCGACGCGAGCGAATGAGCGCATGTTCATGAATTTGATTTACTTTGGAAGAGTATGGTATAGATGATCTTGATGCTCCAGACGATGACAGTGGTGGAAAGCGAAGAGCTTAACTCGCCGGCATCTCTTCTCCTCTTCACACCTTCCTCGATCATCCTCGCTTCCATCCGTCATGCTGAAGCTTTCCTGATACCTTAGCTGGGGATTGAGAGGCTACAGAAAGCACCATATAGAGCACAGGATTCATAGATTGACACCAGTGCATCTCAGATACTTTTCCCGATTTTGCCGAGCATACTCCATGCACGTGTGCCGCCTGTTGGCCACCTCTTGCAGGACGACCGACCAGTACCAGTCCCTCAACTACCTAGCATGTGGCCCTTTTCAGGATGGCAAGAGTCCAGACTGATAGCAGACACAGTCACCTCGAAGCGAAATGAACGCGCCGAAGCTATTGCACGGGGTCTCAAGGTGGCCAACGCATCTGAAGCCGCAAGTGTGGACGATGACTATCAATACCTGACTGCCAGCGCTACCCAAATAGCTTCACGAGTGAAATCAAAAGAATGGACTGCAAGAAGAGTAATGGAAGCCTATGTTCGCAGTGCAGCAAGAGCGCACGCGCGTACAAATTGCCTTACCGAGGTCATGTTCGTCCAGGCACTCGACGAAGCGGACAGACTAGATGACCACATCAAGACTGCTTCTGAGGAGGAACTTAAAGACAAGATACTGCTAGGTGTGCCTGCCTCTATCAAGGATCAGCTCGACTACAAGGGTGTCGATAGCAGCAGGGGCTTTGCCAGGTGCGCTATCGCTACTCTTCATGCACCGAAATACCGGCAATGGCAGGACCGGTGGCAACTCTCCGCATAACCCTCATGCCTTGGGGAAACATTTGGAGCACTGACTGCTGCACTACAGATACTGCAATCAGCCAAGTGAAGAAGACTCAGCAGTAGTCGATGTTCTTCGAGACGCAGGCGCTATCGTCTTCTGCAAGACCAATGTGCCACAGACCATGCTGGCGTTCGAATGCTCTAATCCTGTATTCGGCAAGACAGTCAATCCTTATTCTCAGGATCATACATGCGGTGGCTCTTCTGGAGGCGAAGCTGCTATGCTCGCACTTGATGGGTCCGCAATAGGCATTGGCGTGAGTTGAGCGGAAATGATATAGTGTAGGGGCATCGCTGGCGGGATGATCACTGAGGGTGTCTTGGCATTTACAGTCCGACATTGGCGGAAGTCTTCGTATACCGACTTCTTACTGTGGTTGCTATGCTATCAAGCCAGTAGCAGGAAGGTTCCCGGTCCGAGGTGCCCAAGGTGTCGTTCCAGGATATGAAGGTATGTCGAATACTCAGTATTCTCGACTCAGAAAAAAGCGCTAAGCGGATGATCTTGTCTGTCACAGCCATCAAGACAACCCTAGGACCGATGGGAAGAACGGTAGAAGATGTCGCGCTCTGCATGAAGATCTTCGCGGATGCTTCTATCCGGCTCAGTCCTTCGAATTTGAACCTCCTTCCAATGCCATATAGAGAAGTTGAACTGCCCAAAAAGCTCAGAATCGGCTACTTCACAGAGGGTTAGTATCATGTCCACAGCGTTCTCTCAGAGACAGCTCGCCGTGGTATTACTTCACACTAACCTGGATCCGATTCAGACGGTCTTGTCCCCGCTTCTCCTGCTTGCGAAAGAGCTGTTTCCGTAGCTGTGGAAGCTGCCAGAAGTGCTGGACACGAGTGCATACCTATTACCCTTCCAGACCGTAAGCAGTTCACTCTCGACTACAGTCGATCCATTTCTTACGTTATGTATCGATCTGTATATTACAGCTGTCCGTGCTCTTGAGATCTTCCAGGCTCTCTCGTCAAGTGATGCTTATCGAACATTAACATCTCACCTCTATTCTCGCGAAGTGCGAGAACCCGCTCTTTTTCTTCCAATCTTCGGAGCTCGTATTCCAGCTTGGCTACGCAAATTTGCTTCATGGACATTGAGTACTTTCCTGGGCGAAAAGACTTTCGCTCGTGTCATTGCTTCTTCTGGAGAGAAGAAGACTGCGCTCGTCTGGAATTGGCAGCATGAAAGAGATGAATATGGAAGAAAAGTGAAGGAATATCTGTGGAAAGAACTTGAGCTTGACACTGTCATCTGTAAGTCCAGCAATGCTCTAGACGGAGATTCATGTTTGCTATCATGACTTCGCAGAGTTGCTCCTTATTTGTCTACGAGCAGTTTGTGGACAGCTGAAATCTGACGGCCATACGAGATTTCGTGCAGCCGCCAAATTTCAGCTGTCCACAAAATACCCAAGGAGCAATCAGAAAGGTCATGACATTGCGATTGTAGGTAATAGCTGACTCTCGTGCCGTGAACAGGTCCAGTGCAAGCTTCACCTGCAGTATCGCACGGAGCCACCAAGCGACTTTCGCCGTTAGCTCTGCAGACGATCTACTGGAACGTAGTAGACTCGACAGTGGGCATCATACCAGTCACGAGAGTGGACGCTGAGCTAGATGCACTTTCTACCGCTCAAAAGCAAGATAAGCTAGCGAAAGCAGGTAGTCATTTGCTCGCTAAGGAGTATTACGATACTGTATATGACCCAGTAGCTATGCAAGGCCTTCCTATCGGAGTACAGATAGTAGGACCCGCTTGGCACGAGGAGAAAGTGCTGAAAATGATGGGCGCATTGGATGAGATTCTGGTTAAGAAGAATGGAAAGCTGTTCGGACCTGGCTTGGGAAGCGAATACGAGAAGATGAAGTAGACAATACGAAACAAGCTGTGGGAAGCAAGGAGGGAGTTCAAGTACTTGGAGCATCAATGAAATGCGTTCGGGAAGTACGTAGTAGCATCCATGTCAGGCAGCAGGGAGGATCAAATTTTGCTTCTGTAGAATGTGAGCACGCCGTTTGGAGTTGCACCTTCAGGAAGAGATAGGCATATGATGGTCTTGATCCTGTAGTCATTCTGTCAACAATACCAATTGATGCACTTGGCATGATTATGTAGTGTTTGTATAGTGCAGCTTTTTCTCTTACTTTCTTTGCTATCGCCGGCTAAATTTCGCTGGGCCTTCCTCACCGTTTCTTGCGCCAGACCCAGGGCCAAACAGAAGAAGCCTCGCTCGCCCACAGCTTTCGGCAAATCTCGCTCAGCGGAAGAAGCTGGAAATTTGTTGGTGGCAAATCGCACTATATAAGGATTGCGAATCCTCACACTCCTTCTTTTCTTTCTACCAAGACCAAACTCTTACAGGATCCTTTATAGGAAACTTCCGAGATTTGTCTAGCTAATCTACATTAGCCACATCAATCTACGACTCTCGATGAGGACAAAGGCCGTATTATTCCTCACCAACGAGAACTTTTTCTCGCTGTCTGTTTCAAACGACTGCTTCCTTCACGGGATACAGTCAAGCACTCTCTCACAAGAGGTGCGGCAGACTAGCGCTCGATGACTTGGGCTCGACGTGCGCCAGGGACGACTCGTTCGTTCTCTGCTGTTGTCACTTGTAGTTCGCTAGAGATGTTCGCATCGCTATGCAACTCAAGAGACCGTGCCGTCGTAGCATGAGGTGCGGCTTCGTCTGAAGTCGCTAGCTTTGGTTTAGCTTTTGTTGTATAGATTGCTTTGTCATCTCTCGTTGTTGTCCACTTTGTTGCAATATACACTTGTCTCTCCTCCTCCTCAATGTGCATTTTTGCCGCCTTTCTTCCTGATAGCATCCAATTCTTGCATGATTCTCGTCCAGTCACGTGTTGCTTGCTCCTCTAGCCTCGGCAACCTTGAGCTGTCATGGATAGCAAGTTTATATAGCCTGAGTCCTCATCTATTCATTTACGCAGTATGGTACCTACTCCCAAGGCAAGACAGGACCATGGCGGTTTACGGTACGTTCGCCCGCCACTTCTCCGCCGGCATCTCGAACCAGCCCAAGCTTGTGACTTCGGCTTCGCGCAACAACATGCTATCGTCCACACTGAACATGTCAAGCCCTCAATAACAGCAGGTCTGGATAAGGGCTAGCAGCTGAGCTATGGGCGACGCTCAATACCCTTTGGTGCCTCCAGAACTTCTCCATTACACGCTGCTGCACGAGACAAGCCTGTCCGATCGCACGGATGTTGGTTCGACATCACTGTTGCGCTTCCTGAGCAAGCCAGGCCATTATCAAGGCGAAGGCTACAGGCGTATATACATTGGAGTACATCCTGATGACGACTACGATACTGTCCTGGACCCCTCTGTCGCTGCCGCAGGTGCGGATTTCGCTCAAAGCGGAGGCAGTGGAGGCGACGATGGATCACGCAGCTTCCTAATCGGAGTACAAACGCTATGGGAGCTTGAGAAGCGAGAGCAGAGCAAGCTTCGAACAGGCAAAGGTAGAGAAAGATCACCTTCTCGTGCTGTACAACCGCAGTCACGCCGTGCCTTGCCGAATGGTGATGCTACGCACAAACAACAAGAGGACAACCCTCCGGACCGCCACAATCGTTTCGCAACTACAAGTACCGCTACGGATACTATTAGTGGAGCTTCCGGCTCAAGCAGCAGTAGCAGTGATGACGAGGGCGCCTCGAACGCAGAAGATCAATCTTCCAGTCCACCAACGAGCGTCTCCAAACATGGATTCCTCGGCTTGGCAACAAGGTTTGGGAAGAACAAAGCTGCATCCAGTACCTCAAAGCATACTACGAAGTCGAAAGTCAAAAGAAGTAGTCTAAGAAACGAGAGCTCCGCCGACAAGCTTCTGGAGCAGTTTAATTCGAAAGACGCAAGGAAAAAGCTATCAAGCGGAGTTAGTAGCGTGTCGGGCGGGCGGCGGCCACCCTTAGAGGATGGAGAGGACGAGAATACACCTAGACCACAAGACGTACTGTCGCGGATAGCGTTAGATTCACCCAGAGCCCTCGACGGGGCATCCTCGACTGCCATCTTTTACGATGCCAATTCCTTCATTGATCACGATGGCAAGCGTGCCACTGGCCGTGAAGTGTCAGACGACGTCAAAGCGAAAGTGAGAGAATCGATGGCACCTGAAGTCGAGCCTGAATCTGAAGCCAGGCATGAGCTTCTGCGGCGTGTTTCGGATACATTGGTACCAGAAACAGCTTCCGATACCTTCGTCTTCTCCCATGGCACTAAGACTGGCGCAGACTTCAACAGCGGTGCCGCTGATCAGACAAGACCTACAGCTGAACGCTTCAAGTCTGCAAAATCAGTACGATGGGATGTATCCAACGGTCAAAGCCTTGTCCCGGGTTCGAAGGGCAAATCACAGAGCGCTTTCGCACCGGGGTCAGGTGATCAACCAGCTACCGATCCATCTCAAGTCTTATCACGCCCTGAACCCCTTGAACAGCCTGCTGAGCAAGTACCAGACAACATACCACCACTGGCTCAGCTAGCTCGCTCGGAAACCTCAGATTCAGGTCGTGAACTAGCTCGTTTGGCTGAATTGAAAGAAGCTAGCCTACCGCCGGGATCGGAGAAGCTGGAAAGAATGATCATTAGAGTGTGTTGGACCAAGAAACAGAATTTCAGTGGAGACTTTGATGAACTTGCGGCGAGGAAATCGAAACTAGATTGGCAGCCTTGGGAAGAGATGGCTGTACTATGGAGGAGGAATCGCCTCGAAATCTACGGTACACACGTGAGCACATCATTTGGTTCAACCTTGGAAACTCCTTGGGGAAGATGGCTGATGTCCATCTCTCCTACCATTAGCGCGACCCGTACCATCGGTTCATGACAAGACAGCTCGCTCTACGATATGTCATACCGCTGAAGCCTGGCAGGAAGACTCAGCTATCAGTCTACAGCGTTGCAGACCAGATCTTCTGCCTGCACTGCCCGCCTTACCCTATCGGAGGAAGACACCTCAGTGGTAAAGCGGGAATGCGCAGTAAACGGCACGTCAATGAAGAGGGCACGAATGTCTTCTTGTTCAGAGCTCGTGCTCCGTCCATAGCGCAAGATTGGTACCTTGGCCTTCATCTTGCTTTGCAGAAAACTCGCCTGGAGAATTTGGAAGTCTACCTTTCCGGACTGGGTCTACGCATTCGCTTACCTACCAATGCCGCCGCACACGATACTGCAGCTTCAAATGCCGCGGCTTCAGCTACAAGAAGCTTGATGCATGCAGGTCTGCCTGATCGCAATCTCGTTAGCAAGGAGGAAATGCTGCAGAGCTGTAAAGATTTGATTACGAATAGACAAGATTGGAAGGAATTGCTCGAGTCCATAGAAAAGAGAGGTGTGACTCTAAAGATGGCCTGGAGGAAAGGTCTGACTTTGGAATGGCTCACTATCGATAGATCAGTGGACGGGGTCAAACGTATTTGGGATGTCTACGCTGGTGCTATCATGAAGCAGGCCAGCGAGCCTATAAACAGGCTCGAGGTAAGAATTTCGAGAAATGTTCAAAACGACACTGGCTGACTCGGAGTGGCGTCGCAGGTTCTTCCAGAGACGCACTACCCTAATTTGGTCCGAATATCAACTGGCGTCCACCTGATTGAGCCTCCGGCTATCGAGGGTCATATTTCTCGCCTGCGGCACCGCAATGAAAATCAACGAGAGCGATTGTATCTCGGAACATTCGGAGGCATGCTGCTCATCTTCAAGGCTTCCCGTGCCAAGTTACCATCTTTTCCTTCCGCGGAGCATCTCTACGGCGCAGCTAATGGCGGTGAAGACAACGAAGCCTTCGACGAGATCCGTTCGTCAACTGCCAAAGCTTCGCAGCCTCGGAAGTTGCAAGACCAGTTCAAGGCGGAGAACGCAAGGTTAAAGGAGATGCTCATCCGGTGCAAAGGGCTCATTCGTATGCGAGACATTGTGTCAGTGGAGCTCGACGATTCATGCCAGCACTGCCGCGACGGAAAACTCAGCAAGAAGGAGAGGAAGTCGGAGGCACAGGGCAAAACCGGCAATCATGAGCACATAATCGTTCAATTGAACCTGGGAGATAATCGACAATTCAGATTCGAGGTGGGCCCCCCTTTCCAGCCTAGTACTGCCACGTAGCCTGGCTGACCTAATTCCTCTTGTAGACCATGCCGAAAGAAGCAGCTCGCGAATGGGTGGGCAGACTGAGCAGTCTAGTTGACTACTGGACCAAACGAGAACAAGGTGACGCTCAAATGCAGCTATCCCTCAGCTCGTATAGCTGTGTCAAGAAGTCATCGGAGACACCACTAGAGGACATGCCACCTTTTCAGCAGCGGGAACGCGAAGATTCAAGTACTGGAACAGACGTTTATGAGCCTTTGCTATCTCAGGCTTTCAACTACTGTGTGCAGGATGGGTGCAAGAATAACATTCTTATGCAAGGCCGACTGTACCTCAAGCAAGGTCACCGGGATGCAATATTTTTGGATCGCTTCATTGTTCTTCTTGATAACGATCTTATCATCTACGAAAGCTATCGGCGAAATATACAGAAGAGACCTATTCCGCTAGTATACCATCGTCGACTGAAGACTATACGGCTGAGAGATGCGTACATTGTAACAGGGGAAAGCTGCGCTCAATACTTCCGTATGACAGGACAGTCAGACTTCAACCCGTCGCAGGATCAGAATGCTCGAGCTAGGATATACAAAGACGGACTCGTTGCGGTCGATGATCCAATGGACTGTACTTTCATGATCTGGAGGCAAAGACCATCAGGGACGATGTCCAAACTAGGTAGGAACGGCAAAGCGCATCTCTTTAGAGCGCGCAGCAAGCTCGAGCGAGATCAGTGGTGAGCCTTCTTTTCTCGTGTTCGCTTTTTGGGTCGTGCTGACGATAACATGTCCGCTGTGATCTCTATTCAGGGTGCAAGCTTTCAACGTCATGTGTGAAGCATATGGTCGGACTACACGAGAGAGGGAAGTACGCTTGGCTACTTTTAGTCAGATTAAGTGAATATGTAGCAAAAATGTTGTGCTCGGGTTTGAAGAGATGCGGTTTTATGTCATTGTAACACTACCCAAGCATAAGAGCATTCCTTGTTGACTATAGCATACGCCGTAACAAATACCGACTTTACTGGCCACTTCATCTTATCGTGAAACAGTCTACCATCTTGCCATTGTACCGTGCTGCACAATGCTAACAGAATCATGATGATTTGGGCATCTTGACTGCAATCGCGAACAGTCCTGTCAATTAAGCTGCGGTCTAAGACTGCGAGAATGTGGACGCACCTCCGTATTTTGAGCGAGACGTCGTTCGTCCAGCGACACCACCGAGATCTAGAGCACCTCTAACCACCTTGTATCTGTCGAACGAATGTCTTCGTGTCGGTACGCTGTAAACTGATTCATGCCCGCAATGCCTTGATCGAATGCGACTTCTCACCTGACACCTGGTAAATCCTGGACTCTTCCGCCCTTGACAAGGACAACTGAATGCTCTTGCAGATTATGACCTTCACCAGGGATGTATGCAATGATGCTCTGCCCTGTCGTAAGCTTGACCTTTGCTACTTTTCTCTGCGCAGAGTTTGGCTTCTTGGGCTTTGTGATGTAGACTCGCGAGCAGACGCCTTTCCGTTGAGGACAACCTTTGAGAGCTGGAGCTTTCGATAGAGTGATCTTCTCCTTGCGGCAGCCTCGCATTACTTGATTGAGTGTGCTTGACCTGCTGGCTGATGTTGCGAAAGTGCGACTTGATGGGAGGGCGGAACTTCTTGCGAAAGCATCGAGACGAGGTCCCGCCGAGAAGCTTGAAAACCGAGGAGCAGTCTGCACTGACATACGTGCAAAGGACTGCATCATGGAGCGAAGACTGGACATCTTGGCTGAATCGTCTGAGGCTTCAAACTGATGGTGAAATGCAGAGCCGCACTCCGATTGACCTTGTCGAGAGAGAAGAGAACCGCGGCGTGGTTTGCCCGGTCTCCTTCTCTTTCTACTGTCATACATACACCCGGACATGCATATTATAGCGATATATCAGCAGCCAAGTATGGAGAGCATAGCAGGCGATTTCCCTGTTTCAAGTGTCCCTCTTGCAGCAAGGGAATATACGAATCTTCATGCCGAACATGCGCCGGACTCGACATGCGGAAAGGGCAGGAGAGTGGAACCTATTGGTACTGAAGCTAAACTGGCTTATTCTCGCTACAGTACAATTCTATAAATGTGAAGAAGCTGCCTGCTCTTTCCGTTTCGGTGCACACGCCTCGCTTTATTACCAGATCCCGCCTGAGGGCTTGCACCGCTACTAGGGGGGACTACTGTCACCTGCAGCCAGACGTAACGGTCAGGTGCTCCTATTATTCGACTCGCCCACCAGCAGCCCTCCACATCATATAGTTCACGTAAGGGTCAGCATCCACACCATAGGGCGCAAGACTCAAGCTGAGCTTTTTCTTGATTTGGAAGCCTAAAGAAGGATAGAGCTTGCCTCCATCAGGCGTAGCTTCAAGGTAAATAGGGAGTTTGAGCTCGTCTGCCTGCTTCAATGGCAGCGCTACAAGCCGTGCGCCTATGCCTTGCCTGGTATACTCGGGATGGACATAAACGTGGGTCAAGCCTAGTGATCCAAGGAGCAATGGTCAGCTAAGCAAGCCGGCAGTTTAGGAGTCATCGTTGGAGACGTACGCATGTGTGGGACATCAATACCGATGGTTGCTTTGGCTACAGGGTTGATGTCCACAAGAAAGTCATCTAGCGGAGGTAAGCCGTAGTCCTTGGAGTGATCTGCTTGCCATTCTGCTTCTGATGTGCCTTCTTGCAGAACTTCCCACTGGACGA
Organism: Cystobasidium slooffiae; assembly: GCA_019775285.1. Taxonomy (NCBI): domain Eukaryota; kingdom Fungi; phylum Basidiomycota; class Cystobasidiomycetes; order Cystobasidiales; family Cystobasidiaceae; genus Cystobasidium; species Cystobasidium slooffiae. Next base: position 634,566 of record JACWFZ010000010.1, read on the forward strand.
AGCCAACAATGGTCGAATTGCCGCCGGCGCCTCCATCTTTCCGCTCGACCATATCCGAGCTTTCTAGCAGATGTACTGCGACGAAGAACTGCTTGCCGGAGCGTGGATACCGGGGATCTCGAATGTCGGCCATCCGTTCTTGTACTAGCTTGCCGAGAGCAGCTTGTTGATCTGGCGAGGAGCAATGCCCGGTCTTGCTGTAGCATGCTGGGAAACATGCCCAATCAAATGGATTCGCGGCGCGAGCTAGCGTTTCGATGCGTGCTGCTTCCTCAATAACCGCCTCAGTGCCCGGTCTTAGGAGGACTGACACACGCTCATTTGTCGACTTTGAGAGAGTCATGATGGCTACAGGGGACGAAATGTAATGGTTGGATGTGAGAAGAGTGGAAGGAAGAGCTCAAGTGCTCCGACTATCCAGCATTAAATGCCACTCGTCAATCTGGCGCAAACTCGGCTACCTCGTAGACAAAAGAGTTCGGGTCCCATCCGGCTACCAGAATGGTAAGCGAGACTATATTGTCGAGTACGTCAATGACACAAAGAGCACGTATACTGTTTCAAGACCGTCCATTTACGGTACAACAACAAGCTTCCCTCTACCCGGTTCTCTCCACATAATGTAGTTCACGTAAGCGGGCTCATCCACCCCGTACTTGCGCAAATCCAAGGTAAATTGAGCCTTGATGTCAAAACCTAGCGACGGATATATTTGAGCACCATCTGGAGTAGAATCTAAGAAGACCGGTAGGCCCAGCTCATCGGCCTCCTGCAGAGCTAATTTGGCAAGTAGCTTCCCGATACCTCGTCCTTGATACTGTGGGAGCACGTTCACGTGAAGCAAGTCTGCCAGGAGATTTTAGAGGTAAGCGCGGATCTGCAGACTTGTCAGACTTGCTCTAGCGTACTGATATGCGGTATGGCGACACCTCGAATTTCCCGTCTCGTAGGGTTTAAGACCGTCACGAAGTCATCCTTTGGTGACAGTCCAGACACCTCTTTCATTATCAATGCCCATTCTTCCTCATCGACGCCTCGAGGCAAGACTTGCCAATGAACGAAGCCGACAATAGCATCCTCGGAAAAATTCGCCTCCTCGAGATCAGAGTCCACCGCTACAAAGAATCGATTTTGGAAAGTGTCTTGAAGAGCTTGATGAAACATAGTCGCTCGCTTCGGTACGACTTTTACGAGTTCCGCGTGCTGCGTCGTAGAAGTACATTCTCCGCTGCTGGAATAGCATTCTGGGTGACATGCCCAGTCGAATGGATTTCTGTAGCGAGCAGCAGTGAGCAGGCGTGCTACTGTGTCGATATGAGCACTGCTTCCTAGACGTATGTGAATCATTGAGCGAGAGTATCAGGATTCAGGACGAGAGTAGAGAACCTAAGCGCCCCCAAGGGCTGTAGGTCTGCCACTATGGGACTGCCTGGAAAATATACTCTGCCTGTAATGCAGCGGCAGGGTCGCTGCCGAAGACTTTGGCAGCCGTACGGCCAACCCAACCAAATAATCGGATACTTCAAGAGCTCGTCCAGTCCAAATGACATACCTCATAACTAGACAGACATGTGTGGAGTACAAGTCGTGGACACTTCATGCCGGATGATATCGGTACAAACGTGGACAAAGGCCGTCAATCCTGGGGAGAGGGTTGCCTGCGATGGGGCACAAATCGTTTGATGTGGCTTGAAGTTCTCATCAAAATTGACATTAATGTCATCTGACCATTGGGTTGCCCGTCATGTATTCATGACAGGCTGTTTTGGGATCGTTTGGCTCACGTCACGACATCTTTACGTGACATTCTCTTCATCCAGATCTTGAGCGACTTGTCGGGTTTACGCTCTTACTTCTCTAAATTTTAGTACAGCTAGGTCCAGTACACCTCTCTGATCTCATTAAAGAATCGGGCGTTCTCGTGAACCATCATCGAAAGCCAACATGGCCCAAAACTGCCCCACCGACTGTCTTCGCGAAATTTTCAAGCATGTTGCAAGATGGCCAGCAAAGATAGACGATCTATGATTACCCTTCAGCGCTGTCTACTACTTGATCAAAAAGATTACGCATCTTTCGCCTTAGTGTGTCGCGCCTGGTTACAGCCAGCGAGAGAAGCCTTATACTACCAGGTAGATACGGAATATCTCACTGATATAGCCGTTGAGAAACTGGCACAGACCCTCGTACAAGACAATGCCAATGACAAGCATGTCGCACCATTAATCAAACATCTCTATTTGACTGTGGATCAATATACAGAAGATGCAGTCAAGCTCATTCTATCCCAGACGAACGATATCCGGACTTACTGGTTGGAGGTCGATACTGAAACTACCAGTGAAATACCTGGCGGGCTTCTTCCGACCAAGCGCCATTCAAGATTGGAGGATTTTCTATTGCGGACACTGTCGAACGATCTGCTAGAAGATGGCGGAACGCCGAGGCGATGTGAAGCAAGAGCCATGGCTAATCTTCCAGAATCCTTGAAGCTCCTTCATCTTTTTGGAGTAAACCTTGAGAGTATCACTGCCATAACTTTGCCAGCTCTACGAGATCTTACGATTGTACCAGCTGCTGGCTTCAAGTCTACTATTTTCAAGAAGACTCCTCCTGTTGAGATTCTCAGGATAGGCGACCTCAATGTACGTGAACTGCGTGACATGTTCGCTTCCATTGGAAATGCATGTGAGGATTTGCGCATAAGCCGTCTATCTACCGAGCTGGAAGGATACGACTTTCCCAACATTCCCTCAAGTGTGCGTCGACTGGAACTAGATTACGTTGATATGGATTGTGCGCACCTGCCTTCGGGTCTTGAAAGCCTCGAATGGAATGATATGAAGACAAATACCTACTCTATGATTCTGGATAGGCTATGCGATCCGGAATTCTTTCCTTGTTTGAAGCATTTTCCCATTCTGACTTATTTGACAGATAGATACGTTAGTCAGAACGATGCTGCAGAACAGGCAGAAGTTGCAGAAGAAGGACATTTCGATACTCATGGTCTTCATGATACCTTCGATCGGCTTGCTACGATACTGGCCGAAGTTGATCTTCTATTGAGAGATCCACAGCGGGCATATGCAGCTCTCGAAAAGAGAGGTTTACCCAGACCGTCGTTCGATAAGGTTACTGACGAATATGGTTGTTTCTACATCCTGGAATGTTCCTTCCGTGCGATGAATGAGGAATAAGGAAGAAAAACCAATTGGAGTATAGCCGGATTATAGAGGCGAACCACGACACCTCGAGTCCCTGTGCCGCGCAAACATTGACGCAAGTCATGTTGATTTGCTTGGAGTGTTGCAAGTGGTGAAGTACAATTGTGGATGTGTCGTTAGCCGTTTCTTGTTCCTTTTCTCCCCGGCAATACAGTTGGTTCAAGCTGGAGGCAGTGTTCTCAAAGTCACTTTGCTCGAATAGTGTTTGACCTTTTGGGATATCGAATGACCGGCCGTCAGCCTTTAGAAACGTGGAGGTACAGCGTATATGTCTGTATGCTGGGGCTGCTTGGCTGCAGCATTGTTTTTTGTAGGAAAGCAGCATGGTGCTTTACGAAACCAATACCCTCGATATGCCCACTGTTTTACACAGCCATAATCGTATTGCAGACGGAGTCCAGCATACCCTAGCTTTACGCGAAGGCCAGATCGCAATCGCGCAAGTACTAGAGTTTGAAGTGTCGTTTCAGAATAAGAGAGCGACATATCCTGTGATCATACACTAATGAGACAAAAGAAATTTGCACATATGTTTTCAAGAGTCAGCTAAATTGCGAGACCAGCTACGGATTATGTCTCTGCGAATGAGAGGGATGCTTACCAGTCCACCAAGAGCTGTTGTATGACAAGAGGTGTAAGCAAGCTTTTAATGTATAGGTATGGATTGACGTATGACCAGTCAAAGGATGTTATTGCGCTCGATGTGCGTGCGTGAAACTTGACATTGTCTCGAGTAAAAGCGGAGGTGACTTACGAGTAACGGGTCCAAGGAAGCGGAATCTAGTCATCGACAATGGGGGCGTCATTAGCAAATTACCACACTAATGGAGGAGAGTCCATCGTTCTCCTATAGAGAAACCAAAACGCACTTTGCTCTATCCAGCAATAGTAAAAAGATAGAACCACTGAACAATACCGCACCAGTACCGATCAAAGCACCAGCATATCTAGGTAAACCTCTTGTAGTTCCATTGGATAGATTACCGAATTTAGGATGTTGCGAGATAGCTAGTAGAGCTACACCATTTGCGATTAGGTAGTGACTATGGGATTTCATCGTAATTTATCAGAAGTCAAGTAAATTCAAGTTTATCAAAACAAGCAATAATTAGTCAGAGGTGTCTTGGGGGCAGAATCTCGGATCTCCAAGGCAATAGCAGAGAGGAGGATACGCGGGAGGCAGGTAGAATTTAGATGAGAAGAAGGGGAAGTTGATGCGCACGCTGCTGTACCCCAAGTCTGGGAACCTTTATCGCCCAATCTCTTCGCGAGAGCATGAGCTCCAAATGCGCCGGCAGTTATACCCGATGCGGCTGCAGACAGACCAGACACAGCAGCAGCAGCAGCAGCAGCAGCAGCAGCAGCAGCAGCAGCGGCAGCAGCACCAACGAAGAGGGCAAAGCGTCAGGAAGATATGACAAGAAAGGATCTGGTCAGGAATGGCGCACTGAAAGCAGCTCCTAGCTTCCATAGACCGATGGAGGATAGCATGATTGGAATGGTGAGAGAGGATGATGATCGAGGAAAGAACAAGGGAGAGAGAAAGAGAGAGAGAGAGAGAGAGGAAAGTAAGCTGGAGAACAAAAAGTTAATGATATGATATTGCAAGACTGTATTATATTGATGTAGTACTAGCACTCTGCTCGATTAATGAAGTAGGTAGTAATCCCCAATAAAATGCAAAAGATCTCCGCTGTGATCTACATACATACGTGCATGAATACTCCATTGACAACTGAAAGCCAGTCTGAAAACATGACGACGACGGCAGGCAAGGGCCAGGCCCCATCATTTCATACTCGAATCCGACGCGGGAATGCTGGAGAATATGAACTGCTACATGAGAAGCAACAGAATGACCACAGTGTCGTAGCTAGTCTGTTTCCTCTTACTCCATCGTACATTACATACATACTTGCAGATTAGTCAGTTGATTATCTAATACCCGACTGGACTATCATACATAGGAACAGGCAATACCGGGTGGATGACGTATTATATTGGATATGGGCATGAAGAGCATGAGCATGGGTGATGCAGGCCATCATCCTACTCCTACTCCATATCAAGAAGACCTTATCCTCTCTTCATTACCATCATTGACCACCACTCTTCTACCTCATCAGCTGCACTCGGTAATCGATAATAACGACGTCGACGAGGACGGTGACACACTCGAAAATCATCCTCAGCAAGGCAGAAACGACAATACTCCAGCCGGTGCTGCATCGACCAGTCCATTCATATCGCATCTAGGCCCTATCTCACCCGTTGAAGAACTCACTCCAGCAGCCATATCCACCACGTCTAATTCATCTCCGCGTCGTCGACCGCCTCTGCTTTCGAGTGCCACTCTACCTCAATTCGATTCCACTTCGGCTCCTCCTCCATCAACCAGCAACACCACCACATCTTCAAGTTCAAGCAGTAGTAGTAATACTGGCACCTGTAGACTCGTCCTAGACTGGTCTCGCACTCGTACCTCAGGCGCTATCTTCCAGTCATCCTCTGGAGTAAGCAGGGTACAAGTAGCAGTCAGACCTCCAGCATCAAGAGCTCAAGCTAGTATTGAGAGATTCAAGTGGTCTGCTTCTTCTGCTATTTTATATAACAGCAGTGCAAGAAGTAAAGCACATCCAGGCGCCAATTCACAAGCTAGCACTACTGTCGTCATTCCTCCTTCTCCGACGAGAGCTCCCGGTAGTAACATTAACAAAGGAAAGTGCGATTCAGCGACTTTGATACAGCCACTATTGTAGTTCTTTGGGTTCCAGCTCTCCCTTAACGAACATACTACTACCCATCAATACTTCACGTTACTCTTCCTTCTTTCACCTGCTTGACCCCTCATCCTCCGGACTCTGAAAGCCAACTCGTCACAATCTAACAGCGATGACCGATCATCTAGCTCCACCGTCTACAGCTGCAAGCAGTCAACCGGTCCAGAGCAGCAATGACTTGCATAACAAGATCGATACTACAGGAGGAGGTGTTAGTGACGGTCATGGACCCGTTCGCCCTATCGCACCAGTGGGAGCTTCCACACAACGCGACATTCACATTTCAGAACAAGGACAACATACAGCTCCAAATGGTCCGACTCGTATAGCGACCTGGCGTCCTCTACCTAATAAATGCATAATCAAAAAAGAGTTTACTCCAGATTCTAAACAATTGTCATTGATTAACGAATTAAAAGAATATACAGAGAGAGAATTGGTACTCAAACCTGACGATGGTGAATTGTATGAAAATTATGGAAAATGGGAAAGAAGATTCTTAGATAGACCTGATACTTATTCTAGATATATGAGAGCGGCAGATTGGAAGATGGATAATGCTAAAAAAAGGATTAAAGAAACTTTGGAGTGGAGAAGAAGATATCAACCTGATTTGATAAAACCAGAGGAAATTAGAAAAGAAGCTGAAGGTGGTAAAGTGTGAGTTGCCTAGTCCTCTTCTCTTGGTATTCATTCTTCCATATGAAGAAGTGGGGACTGACAAATGCTTCTCACCTTGTCTTGTGACTTTCCCCCCGCTGATTTGTCACAGCGTCGTCAATGGCTTCGATAGAGATGGTAGACCCATAGTCTGGCTCCGTCCCTCACGAGAGAACACCAAACCGTCACCGACTCGGATCCGTCATCTCATTTTCCAGCTCGAAAGAGCAATAGATCTCCTACCAGAAGGAGTCGAAAAGCTAGCCTTAGTAGTAGATTACAAAGGAGCAACATCATCCAACAATCCATCCTTGAAGACAGTAAAAGAAGTAATCTATATATTACAGAATCATTATGTTGAAAGGTTAGGTAAAGGAGTAGTAGTCAACGTTCCATTCTACCTCAATGCTTTCTTCAACGTCGTTAAACCTCTACTGGATCCAAAAACAAAGGCAAAAGTAGCTTTTAATCCTTCATTAGAGAAATTAATACCTAAGTCACAATTGGATTCTGAATTTACAGGTGGTGATTATCATTATATTTATGATTCAAATGTTTATTTACCTGCTTTATGTCATTTTTGTGGTATTAAAGAAGATGGTACTAGAGAAGAGGTTATACCAGTCAAAGATTTACCGAGTGAACGTCCTGAAGAAATTCAGAGATCTTTAACGCAGAAGACTGGTGATACAGCCGAGGAAGAAGCGGAATATGCTAGGAAAGAAGCGGAAGCTCAGGAAAGACAGGATAGAGAAGCTGAAGAATATGCTAGGAAGGTCGCCAGTGGTGAAATACCTCCCGATGGTATTGTTGATGATGACCATGAAGACACGACTACAGCTTCTAACACTACGAATGGACCCGAGGACTCGAATACTGCTAGTTCTGCCGCCGCTGCTCTAGGTGGTGCTGCTCTTGCTGGGACTGCAGGTACTGCTGCTCTAGCCGCCAACCATACCTCTAGAGACCACGTAGCAGACAGCCAAGTCGGTCAATCATCCTCGAACACACTCACCACAAATGACAATGTACCGATGCATCCTAAAGGGTCTACGGAACAGACTACGACTGATACGGAAGCCAATAACGCTACTACCGCCGCTACTACTGTACCGCAATCCGATGCAGTAGCCACACCCACAACGGCAAGCAATAACGACACGTCCGCTACGCCAGCAGCAGCAGCAGCATCAGCAGTCGTCAATAATCACACCGCACCGTCGTCCACTTCGCCAGAAACGAAACAAGCAGGACGGAAACGAGGTGGATGGAAGTTGTTCTCTTCCAAACGCGGTCTCGACAAAGAAGGCAATGCAACACTTCACAAACATAAGCATATCTCTAAAGCTTTATGTATGCACAAAGGAGCTATTGATCCCTCTTGGGCTACTCAACAGTCCAGTCAGGCAGCACCCTCGGAAAAAGCTGCTGCCACTGGAAGCGCTGGTCTTGTAGCTGGTGCCGGTGGTGCTGCCACTGCTGCAAATGGTCCGACTAGTACTACTACCGCCGCTCTTTCTGATGGACGGATCAAGATTGCGCCTGAAGCATTAGAAGGTCGTGAAGAACGAACATATACCAATGCGCCACTAGCTACAAATGCGACATTTGGACCGGATGCCTATCATACAGCAATGGAAGCTTACCCTACGAATGCAGGCAACGCCGAGGAAGGAGGCGATTATTTCACTGACATGAGGAAAATACCACCTGTCAAACCTGCACCTGTAGATGATGAGCATCAAGATCAAGCTAAATTGGTTAGTAGACCTACTGAAATCATGAATCGATTACATGAAGGTGGTACGGGTGATTTAGTACTTGCTTTTGAAGTCAAACAACCTCCTGTTGAAACGAATGAGACTAGAGCAGAAGAGGGAGAAGAGCTTGGAGGAGAGTCTACTACGACTACTGCGAAAGGCAATACTGGAGATACCGACACCAAAGCTGCTTGAAAAGGCTGTAGAGTCCGTAGAGTAACCGCCTGCGACCCCGCGACAGCTGTAAATCTTTTCTTCATGACCTACATTTTCAATCTACTTATATAGATTTTGTCCTTTAATATTAGTCATGCAGTCTTGTCTGTTTTCCGTGCTTTGACATACCCTCACATACCTTTGTCATGGATGTAGCATAGTTACAAGTCACCCATAACCTTAATGTTCGTTTCCTATCGTTCTTTGGACAGAAGACATCAGTGCTATTTGTTCGCTTGCAGGTTATGTGCCTTCCATCAGTCAGTGCGAAAGAAGTCTACTCTATTCATGCAAACCTCAAGACGAAAAGAAGTGATATGACACTGAACTGCCGATTTGTGTTTCCCGAGAACACTGAATGACAACCTTTGAGAACACACCTCGACTACGACTTGACATTGACAATAGTGTATAATGGACGGATAGGAAAGGGATAGGATAGGTAGCGGGGTTGTACTATAGGAGCAGACCAAGCGGTCTCTCTGGACGCTCGCGCGTTGTCCAGCACGTGCGAAAAGACAGCTCGGACTGATTGTAGCTGCCTTTTAGTTCTGGTTGGTAGCGGAGAGTATTCTGTGAGCAAGACCGGCCGGTCAGTTGGACGCTGTTTCTCGGGATGTTGTAACCAATGCTGACCTACTTTCCGCCTGATCCGAGAACTTTGGTAGTCTGAGTGCTGAGTCCCATGAGGGATGAAGCGAGACTGTACAACAATAACAACAGGGAGTGGCATTCAGTAAGGGGAAACACAAGGACAGGTTAAAAACTGTATATTGAAAAAATGTAAGCTTACCCAGCCAAGCCAAGAACGCCTTCATTAAGGTTAAAGAAGCCCAAATTAGACATAGGTAAAACAAAATCAAATAAATCTTGAATCAATTGATATCTAGCATCTTTATATTGTTTCATCAAAGTTTTCAATTCGATTTTTCGGTCCGATTCTTTTTCGGGCGTGTTTCGTGGTGTTAATGCTGCTTTTGAACGCTGTTGAATAGCTTGTAGCTTATATAGTCCAGAGATTATTGATGATGCTATTCATCATCAACAAAAAAACCCAATAAAGAAGACGTGTTTGGCAGAGCAGTTGGATGAATTTGCAGTTTGGCAGATTTGAAGAGAATTGAGATTAAAAGGGGAAAGAAAATCGATGTATCAGTTTGGTGTTCTCCCTCAAGTATAATTGGTTGTCATGAAGGATGATCCTTGTGCCCAGTGGTAGACCTACCAATACCAATAGCCCAAGCTCTGTTGGCGTTTCTACCAATTCTAGCAGCTTGATCTTTGCTAAATACTTTGATCTTAGCGCTGTGGGCCTGTTGTATATATACAATACGCGCGGAAAACAAGATAGGACGGATGCGAAAATTCAAGTCAGTCGAGTTAAAATATTTCATTCGACACACACATATCATATATGGTGTTGAGGCTGTCGATGGGAGAGAAATCCAGTCATCTGAGCTTCGAAATTCGGACTCACCCAAGATAAATGATCATTCACTAGATAAGCAGCATAACCAAGCTGTCTTATGATAGCTGTAATTTTCAAAATTGGATCTGCTATTGATTGAGCTTTAATTGCAGATTGTAGATGTTCCATTGGTTTTCCCAATCTCATGACTGTTTGTCATACATATCATTCGCGATTCAAAAGAGAGTGGAGACAAGAGGGTGTAATCAGTATATGCTGTGAATGCTTCCAAAGAACACCATATGACCATATCGACTCAAATGTATTGAGGTATGTCCTAGTTATTGATGCAACAACCCACCTTTACGAGTAGTACCCAAAGCCGACTTTATAGCGGACATCTGAGCAACTGCCTCTTTGGAATAGCCCTGCTTGGCATAGTACCAAGCTAGGAAGCGAGCAGCATACTGTACGCTTCTGTAGACCTGCGAGTTAATACATCAACAAAAGCATAAGAGACACCAAGGTTGTAAGGGTGATTAGGGAGATTGAAATAGTGTGGGACCATGCAATAATCCATTATCAGCGTGATCTTGATTTGACTTGGATTGACCATGTTAAAGCGATAAGATAGAGACGAGACACACCTTGTCACGGCCGACTGATGGGGGGTAGATTAGCAGCAGGAGATAGTAAGTCAGCTATGACTCCTTGTTAATCTCGCCCATACGGTGTGGTGTGTCTCCCAAAGAAATGAGAGAGCCACCCAAGCCAAGTCAACCCCACCCACCCGTAGTAGCTGCGACCTTGATGGAGTCCGAGACGTAAGGATGGAGGATGATTTGGGAAGCCATGGCCTGGTTGAGTGAATCTTATGAGTGAGTAACAAGTCAAGATGTCAACCAGTGTTGATAAAGTAAAGTATGCAAGGCAGCACAAAAAGGCCGGCCCTTCACCTTTGAGTTGAAATGAAAGACTCGATCACTCTCTGGAGGGAGGGCTCCTCCGGTACTTTCCTTTGCCGAGAGTGGGAAGAGGCGAACGCGATATTCGCCTATGTAACCTGCTTGTCGGCCCGGTGGAAAGAAGCAGCAGCATATATTTATACATACATTACAGCCACATACTCCTGGGACAGTGTGACATCCTTGCTTGCTTGTCTTCTCTCTCCATCTAGATAGTTATCCAACTTGAAGCTCGCTCGTCACAGCCATGTCTTCGAATACAGTGCGATCCACACTCCAGCGCACGCTGAGGGCAAGCAGAAGAATACCATCATCGTCGAGCAGCAGCAGCAGCAGCCTATCGACGAGTACAGCTAGAGCTAGACTGCCTGCTTCATCATTCTCAACCTCTTCAAAAGCCAGCAACACAGAAGCTCCTCCTGCTAACTCGGCCGGTAAAGTGAGATATGACTATAAAGATGCTCTCAGGATCGAGAGTTCTCTCCTTACAGAGGATGAAGTGGCTATCAAGTGGGTGCAAGACATCTTCAATGGTTGGAGATATGTAGCTATTGCTGATACAAGTATGCACTTATTCAGGGACACCGCGTATGAATACTGTCAGGTATGGTCTCAACCGTATCGTACTACGGTAGTTAGACCATCACATCGCTAATTTGGTATTATTATACTTGTGACTGACTGACTCACAGGAAAAGCTAATGCCTAGAGTAACTCAAGCTTATAGAAATGAAGATTTCGATCCTAAAATACTAGCAGAGATGGTGAGCTTTCCATTTTCCCGTTGTGTTTGTATTCCTTAACAAGAATGTCTCCGCTGATTCAGTTATTTCTCACTTTCTTTTAATGTTATAGGGTGAACTTGGTCTTCTGGGAGCTACCATTGATGGATATGGATGTGCCGGCGTTTCGAGTGTTTCTTATGGTTTAATAGCAAGAGAAGTCGAGAGGTGGGTCTAGCCTTTTCATCTTCATTCATTCCAAAGTAGCTCCTTCAGGAGTATCGTCAACGATACTAACAGGGCAACTTATATCTGATGTTGATGCTTATACTCTTTTGAATCACTACTTGCAGAGTGGACTCGGGTTATAGATCAGCTATGTCCGTACAAAGTTCTCTCGTTATGCATCCTATCAGTAAGTCGACATGACTTCATAAATTATAGTGATGACATGTACGAGAAAGTAGGTGGATTAGACTGACGTTCTGTGATTTGTTCCCTTTCTTGGAAATAGATGCATTCGGTAGTGATGCCGTCAAGGAGAAATATCTACCTCGCTTAGCAAAAGGGGAGTTGATAGGTTGTTTCGTAAGTAATCCTTAACTACAATGTGTCATTTACCGTTTTCGCAAGAGCGTATGCTAAGCTTTCTTCATTCACATACTCACTTAAAATGTAAATTGCATTGAAACAGGGCCTAACTGAACCAGGACACGGTTCCGATCCATCAGGAATGACGACTCAAGCACGCGAAGCACCAAATGGAGGAGGATACATATTAACAGGCAGTAAAACATGGATTTCTAATTCACCAGTCGCAGATGTTTTTATAGTATGGGCCAAATGCGAGTGGGATGGTAAAATTAGAGGATTCATTCTTGAAAAAGGAATGAAAGGTTTATCTGCGCCGAGTATAAAAAATAAATTGGCCCTTAGAGCTTCTATTACTGGTTCTAGTGAGTCCCCCCATCTCAATAACCTTTCACTCTCACATACATACATACACTCTCTTTCCTTCCTTGTCCGCTTTCTCTCTCTCTCTCTTCCCCCTTGGCTATACACCTTGGGAGAGGAAAAGGCTTCCTGCGTGCCTAAGAAGGATATAATCGCTAATCAATCTCTGATTCATGTGTATTTCCAACAGTCTTCATGGAAGAAGTCGAAGTTCCTCAAGGAAATATGCTAGAAAAAGTTTCAGGTCTCAAAGGACCTTTCTCATGTCTGAAGTAAGCATTTTCATATATTCCGCTGTTCAACACTCTCGTTTGTAATATCGTGGAACCCCGTTTATACTGACCGCTTTCTATTACTGTGTTCTCCCTTTTATAGTAATGCTCGCTTTGGTATCGCTTTTGGAGTCATTGGCGCTCTTGAAGACTGTCTTGAGAAAGCACGTGATTATGCTTTGGACAGAACGCAGTTCAATGTACCTCTGGCATCATTCCAGCTTGTAAGTGTTGCATTCATTTCTCTCTGTTTTTGTCACCAGGTCCGCTCTGCCTGCAATTCAAGGAGACTCTAACTAACGCTCGGAAAAATCTCGATATAAAATGATTCCACAGATTCAAAAGAAGCTAGCTGACGCACATACAGAAGCCGTCATTGGCCTAGTCTCAGCAATCCAGCTAGGACGTCTCAAAGACGCAGGAACATGGGCACCCGAGATGGTTTCCCTATTAAAGCGAAACAACTGTGGAAAAGCACTGGAACACAGTCGAATTCTGCTAGATATACTAGGTGGTAATGGTATCGTTGATGAATACCATATCGGAAGACATGCTGCTAATTTACATGTCGCTAATACCTACGAGGGTACTCATGATATTCATGCTTTGATCTTGGGTAAAGCCATCACTGGATTACAGGCATTCAAGCCTTGAGTATAGAAGAAGGAAATGGGGAACTTCCCAGGAGAAAGTGATGCCTTCACCATACTGACACGTCTCGTGTATCCGTCAGTATACCCAAACATCGTCATAGCTAGCATATCGAGTTAGTAATCACAATCTGTATCATATGTGCAATGCAATCTATCCTGTCTGTCAGATTGGCAGGTTGCGGCCCGCCGATGCGCCCGCAGATAGCAAAGGCAGCAGCCACATGTCAGTGCAACCTGATTCAGATTCCTAATCAGCTGAGCTTCGACGATAGCGATAGGCAGATTATAGGGTATCGAAGACCATTGCTTGATTGATGTTGCTCAAAAAGACTGATCTGCGCATACATTATTTTGTGGTCTCATTTCTACGCTACTTGGCTAAGACAGACTGTCTACCTGCCACGCCCCCGTCCTCGTCCTCTGACTGCTCCTCTCATTCCTCCTCGTGGCATTTGTGGGCCTGCGTCGCGCTTTTCTGATTGTGCATTGCGCACGGTCTCGTCAACACTGTAGGGATAGAGTTTAAAGATAGTCAGTAATGCAGGAAAGATGACAGGAAGTCTGCTGCAGCAGAAGTAGACTACAACATACCTTAGGATCAAGCACGCAGCTTCCGTTGCGCCCGAAAGGGCATTGATCTTGACTAGACTTGGTTCCCAAACGAACTTCTCCATGTTGTTAGCGACTCCCTCTGATTCGATATCAACACCAGCCCACATTTCTCCTCTTGCATGAAGCATACGTAGCTTGTTCAAGACATCCGTGGCATCAATACCAGCATTATCACATAACTGTCTAGGGATAATCTCGAGTGATTTCGCAAAAGCAGCCATGATAGCTTGTTGTTTTCCTTCGATAGTGCGCGATTTATCACGTAAGAATTTGGAGATTTCCATCTCTGTAGCACCTCCACCTGCTACTACTTGATTGTTCTTGATTGCCCTCTTGACGATCATAATTGCATCATGAAGACTTCGCTCTACTTCAGCGATGAATTGCTCTGCTCCACCTCTTAGTAACATAGTCGCCGTCTTGGCTTTAGGGCATCCTTCGAAAATATTGTAACGCTCTCCGCCAATTTGTCTTTCTTCGAATAGATCGCATGTACCGATGTGTTCAGGTCGAATATCGGATGTCGTCGATTGTACTTGACCGCCGACTGCTTGTACGACTCGCTTCAAATCATCATTCGCTACTCGTCCAGCGCAGAAGATATCTCTGTCGGCAAAATATTGCGTTGCTAGATCTCCAATGGGCAGTCTTGAGAGGACGACCTTGGCCCCTGTCGCAGCGATGGCTTCCAGCTTGTTGTAGATGATCTTCCACTCCGCGTCGACAATAGATTGATAGTCCTGTATTTTGATTATGTATGTCAGCTATGTTCGACTTTCCAGACTGTACATGTATAGTGGACTCACCTCCACCTGCTCAATTCGAACTTCGGCATTGTCCCTCTCCGCCTTCAATTCTAGCTCGACGTTCAAACAGCAGATCTTTGGGTTCTTGAAATGCTTAGGTTGTTGCTCGAAGCCGGCATATGCGAATGTCTTCTTGAAAGCAACACCCTGAACAAGATATGAATCCTGTACGCCTCCACCTGGGATCTTCTTCATTCCGATGAGGTTCTCGTCGAGATCTTCCTGGTCTAACGATAGAACAGCATCGACGACCATCTTGCTGAAGAATGGCTTTTGGTGGTGAATGAGTTTGGATGACATTGCTGTTGATGCACACTTTAGAAGGAGGTCGCGGAATTTACTGCGAGCGTGTAATTCCAGTCAGCATCAAGAACACGCCAGTATCGTATGCTGTTCAAAAGTCTAGACCTACGCATCATCTCCTTTGTCAATGCTGACTGCAATCTCCTCAATCTTTCCTAATGCCAGTTGCAGAGCCTTCTTGTAGCCTTTAATGATAATATGCGGGCTCACGCCATCCTCGACAAATGCACGCGATTCCTTCAACAGCTCTCCAGCTAGCAGCACCACACTAGTCGTACCATCTCCAACTTCAGCATCTTGAGATCTTGCAATGTCAACTAACGTCCGTGCAGCTGGATGAACGACATCAAGCAGTTTCATAATCGTCGCGCCGTCATTCGAAATTGTAGCTTGGCCTCGAGAGTCGACAATGAGCTTGTCGCTACCTCGTGGACCGAGCGTCGTGGCTATTGTCTGCACGATAGATAGACATGCTTGAATGTTGCTCAATAGCTGACTTCTACCTTGACTTTGATCTGTGCCTTCGCGAAGCTGATGAGTTGCATGGACAGGCGGTAGTCGGCGCAGGACAGGACAGACAAGGCGGTCAGCATGGCAGCATATACGTTATAGGGTACACAAGTACTTACCACAATGATTTGTGGGCCTCCCTGTTGCGATGCAATGGTAATTCACTGGTCAGCCTATGCATCCACAATTTCGACGAGCCATGCACGATAGTCCATCTCGAGCATAGTGGACGGTGTCTGCTTACCATGCCCATGCGTCCAGCCATGATGTCTCAGTACCTAGATGAGGTAATGAAGACTAAAGGACTGCTATTTCGTACAGGCGTGGTTGTTATCGTCTCAAAGCTGAATGGCCCTTTTGCACGCGAAGCTTCGACCGCAATGCAGCGTGATCGCGTGAAAGTACAGATGGAACGAGCAGCTGAGAAAGCAGGTGGTTCGCCTGGCACTACACTAGAACATACTGTCGTATACTAGATTCCTCTACAAGAGGTGATCCTTCACATGAACCTGTTTACGCTGCTGATAAAACTGAGTGGCGAAGGTACGTAACATCCAAGAAGCAGTAAAGACATGCGCTTGCAATAATTGAGGACAACAACATAACTATGATATGAAAGCGTGTTTAAAGCTACAGAGAAATCTATAACGCAATGCAGTACCCATTTGAACAACGACTTCGACCTCGCCTCATGTGCAAACTTGCGGGATCATTTATGCCGTTTTCAGAGCCATTCTGCTCAGAATGGCTCTGAAAACGGCATAAATGATCCTCGCAGCAACGGAGGTGATACCCTCCTCATCTTCCCGCATCCTTCGTCGTGCCCATAGACTGTATCAGACAGAGGGTTACCTCACTTTGCCAATATACTCTCCAATCTTCCAATTTCCTTCTCGAGTTCCTCATTCCCTCTATCGAGCCACTTAAGATAATCAGCTGCTCTTTCGAGAACCACCGATTTAGTAGCTCCAGCACCATCTTGCCCCTTTCTCCCCCTCCCGCGTCCTTTCGGTTTCGTCGCTTTCTTGCTCCCTCCTTCATTACCATCTTCATCGTCTTCTCCGCCACCTAGTAAAGAAATACCACTACTGGCTTCTCCTGCTAGAAGAAGGTCGACCAAGGACTTGTAGTTGTCCTTGATTGTAGATCGTCGTTTCTGCTCCGAAGCGATGTGACTTGAGCGTTTGCCTGGACGAGTTGATGTCGATAATGACATTGCACTAGCTGGAAGAACAACTGACGAAGCCGTCGCTGACTCCGTCCGACTTCTCTTCGCTGGAGACTTGATGTCCTCGAAGTCGTCTGCATCTGCATCCGCATCCGCGTCTTCTTCTTCTGCCTTCGCATGAATCGACACTTCCTTAGGTTCCAGCTTTGAGGTACTCGCAACCTTGTAAGGTTTGGCAGCAGCAGTGTTCTTCTTGCTTATCGGCGGTTTGCGACTCCTTTTACGAGGTTCGGCTGTACCAGCTGGAGCAGGCGGAACTCCCGTACTTGCTCTACCACTGCTAGGTGTAGCACTTGATTCCGCCACCGGCGTAGGAGATCTCTCCTCTTCTTTCGTAGTCTCCCTTTCGTGATGCGCCGCGGCGTCTAAAGTCTTGTTGAAGAACTCATCTAAGGCCACCCTCTCGTCATCCTCAAATAGTTTCTTAGCAGCCACAGCGGAATCTTGTCTTGAATGACCTCGCGTAACCGAAGTCGCTGTCGAAGGTCCAGCTACAGCTTGAGGTGACTTTGCGAGATATTGATCTGCCCATGCTGCTGGTGAATGACTTGCTGTTGACAATGCAGGAAATGAAGAGCCAGTAGGCGATAGTATACCACGACTATTCTCATTCACGAAGGGTAGACCGAACAGTGACGGCGACAGCTCCGATGGGAAGGAGAATTCAAACTCTGAGGAGATAGTGATGTAAAATGTCAGTCAGTCAATATTCTAGCATGCTCTAAAACGTAGATGCATCGAATGACCATTGACTACTCACCATCGTAGCCAGGAGGCTCGCTCGGTAAATCGGGATGTACATTAGACGACGCTGTGAATGTCGAAAGGTTGTACGGAAACGTATGACTGTTCCAGTCTCCACCATTCTCATCAAATGGATAGCTCATGCTTCTCCAACTTCTAGCTCTTCTATAGGTTCTATGTCACGACAAGCTTGGTTTCGTCTGACGTTGGAAGGTCGCCTGTCGTGTCGTGGCCGGCTTGCACCTGGCTCCCAGTCCCTCTAGCACCCCCTCCGAGTCTTTATGTGTCGTTTTCTCGTATCCTATCGCTTGAATCCGTCATCTCTGATGTTGTTTCGTTGTAGTCACTCTCCAGACAAGAGAAGGAGCTTGGTCACAGAACATCATCTCGTAGCGACGTGATCGGACGTTGATGACATGCAAGTCACGACAGCGATATAGATAAGAAGCGACGCGTATATTGCTTATGCACTCAAAGATATCTACTGTTACATATCGGCTCAAGCCGAAGGGACTATCAACATTGGAATGAAACTGGAACTGGCCAACTAGCTGCGAGACAGGAAACAAAGGTCTGAAATAACGAAAAGGTGAGAACGACGGAGGAAGAAGGCGCGCTTGCTAGCTGCTATAGAGACGGCGAAGCACTGATTATGACCCAGTATCTTCATTTTGGGATGTCTACCTTCTTCTTTCCTAGCCAAGGGCACCTAGTGACCAGCGGCGTTTACCGTCCAGAATAGTAGTCTGCATAGTCATCGCCTGTTGGACCATCGTATCGTCCATGTTGAGAATCATTCCTGCTTCTTTGCTGGTTGCTGTGTTGATATGCAGGGTTACTGTTGACAGGCGCTAGGTTGCTCCTACTTGAGTTGTGATGATGAGAGTATACCTGGGGTTGCTGAGACGGATTCTTCGTAGGTGATCCATGTGCATACAGTGGTGCATCCATGAATGCATCTTTGCTTGTATCATTGACATCGTCATGTCCATCTGGATCATCCGCGAATTTCACTTCGTTCCGTAATCCAGATCCTCTGGAAACGTTGCTGAATGTTCGTCCGTGAGTGAAGGTGGGTGGAGCATTCGGATCTCCATCTGATGAGATACGTCCGTTTTCCCACATCATCGATTGTCTGATGTATGATTGTCTTTGCTCGGTGTAAATGCTGATAAAAATGCAAGAAGCGAGACGCGTTTTCGTCAACATCCACACCCATGTCACGTGAACAGTTTACTTCGGAGCGGTGTGTGCTAACTCACCTATTATATCTAGCATGATCATCGCGTTGTTCTGATCCATATATCCTACTCATCATACCGAAGTAGAACTCGACAATCAAGAGAGCAAGCCAGAGTCCGCCCATGATTCCAGTTTGTACCCAAGTGAAAATAGAGCAAAGAGCTTGGCCAGACACAGAGCCCGAAGAGACTTGTATTTGACTGCCGGACTCGGTCGTTGAGTCTCCATCTTCCTCTGTGATGAATTGCTCAATGCAGCGATCTACTGCTTTCGTGTGTCGGACGGCTGAGACGATGATCCAGACGAGGGCCATGATGAACGCGAGCGAAAGGACGATGAGGTTTACTCGGACACTTGCGACGAGGACGACCACAGAATTAGCGCCGACACGATCAAAGACTGGTTGTTCAACTCACTACTTCCTGTACGTCGCAGGCTTCTCCTTGTAAACTCCAAAGAAGCCCCATCCTTGCAGTGCAAACAAGATAATACAGATGCCTCCAAGGATGTATGCCCCAAAGTTGGGTATCGATACAGCAACGATGTAGGGTGCCGCGAACGACAGGACTCCAGTCAAGAGTGATATGACTGCGAACTGTGCCAGGATAGCGTAGATGCCGACATTGCTAGATGTACCCAATTTAATCAGTCAACAACTCATCGATCATGGCATGCTATGCAGGTGACACTGCTGCCAGCTTGAGTATACGGAAGAGCAGCTCACTAGAGTGGTATAGCAACGCAGCAACGATCTCTTGACCAGACCTGCATCAGATAAGGAGTATACGACAGGGTCAGCTTGCATATTTGAAGATGCTGTAGATCCACTGTCCAGCTGCGGACGCGCCGCTACGCCCACAATTGAGGGTCACATAGACGTACCATCGCTCGAGCCGATGCCTAGAGGAGCAGCGAGCGTACCAGACGCTCGTCGAAGAAAGGACTGCTCGTCTAGGAAGTGTATTCGCGTTGCTGCTGCCGATGTATTATTGTTCGTTTGTATTGGTGTATGCAAGGAAACGTGACCAGCACGACTTCGGTCTGCCAGTCGATCAATGATGTTGTCCAAATGCGGGCTCGCCTTAGCAGGCAAGAGTAGTATCATAAGCTGGCTGCACATGGTGGCCATGCTCTCGTGAGGATGCTGCTGTTCTTTCAGACTGTCATGGATGGACACATCGACCAACGGTCTCATGGGTGGCAAGGTCTGCGCGTATCGGTAGTGCAATCCTGCCCACACTCAAGCCACGCAAAGCTCAATTCGATGAACAAGCCGAGTATATCAACTTTCTCATAGATTTCCAAGATAAAGACAAAAGGTAGGGATATGACTATCTCTGGGTCGGTAGGCAGCAATACAAAACTCATCGTTCTTTCTTTGGAGGGTATATGACTATTTTCGTGAAGAGTAAAAGTGAATGTAAACTTCGGTCGTTTGACTGTTTCGTCTTGTGTAGGGTATCTGGTCGTTTGTACATCGGGAGCACTACATTTAAATAGCGTTCGGCGAAACGTAAAAAGGGTAATTTCACGTCAGGCGTCTTTTCTCGAAGGGGGTCTTGTCTTAGTCTTCCAACTTGGCATTTCGTTTTTGCAGTTCTTGTTCGAGCTGTTTATTGTGAGCGAGCGCATCTTCCACTTCTTTCTGTACCCGATTGAGGGCCTCCCGAAGCTCTTCAATCTCTTGCTCGCATTCTTGTATCTTATTTGTGGTCTCGTGCTGCTGCGTCGTAAGTTGTTGATCGTACTCCGACTTCAAGCGCGCTATATGTTCTTGAAGCTCTTCATTATGAGTTGACGAGGATTCGGATTGTTTTCGTAAGGTGGTCAGCTGTGCTCTTAGCTCGTCTAGTTCTGGTCGAAGCTCGGTTGACATGTTGCGTGAATGGCTTCTTTCGGAGGCGCCTTTCGCGGCAGCCAGCTCTTGCTCCAGTGTCTCATTCTGCTCCTTGTAGCGTGTCAACTCGTCCTTCATGCGTCGGAACATCTTCTCAGTCCTGCAGGGAATGCAGTGGGGATATCGTCAGCAGGTCAAAGTAGGGTTTTAACAGATTGTCGACTTACCCCTTGACATATTGAACAGCCTTCAGGTGAGTCGTCTCCAGCTGACTATGCCTCTCTCGCAATGCAGCAAGATCATTCTCGGCTTTGGCAGCTCTAGATGCAGCCTCGTCTGACGAGCCTTTCGAGCTTTCTGTCAACCGAAGCGACTGTATCTCCCGCGACAGCTGATCAATCTGCTCTTCGGAGCGACGAAGCCTCTGCTGTGCTGACTCGGCTTCTTGTCTGGCATCATCGTGCATGCTTTGTAGCTCCCGCTCGGCTTGAGTTCGTTGTTCCAGGCGTGCTTCAAGCTCTGCTACCTTCCTGCTCAGATTGGCACTCGATTCGCCATCTGCTCGAGGCGAGCCATTCTCATCCGCCGAAAGGCCATTTTCAGCCAGCAAGCTTCGCAAAAGGCCATTCTTGACCTCGACAGTTTCGAGTGCACGTGCCTTCTCGCGAAGATCCATATCTCGCTGAGAGACTAGAGCTTGAGCTCGCGAAGAGGCTTCGACTGCTGATGCATGCCGCGTTCGCAGAGCAGCAAGCTCGCTACGTAGAAGTAGAATTTGCTTCTCTAATGTGGCATGTGCAGCCTTGGCTTCTCGTAGCTCGGCTTGAGCGCTCGAAGAACGCGAATGAGCTTCGTCTGCCAGTGATCGATGCGTTTCCAACTCCTTCTGCAAAGCTTGAGTAGTATCCGGACTGTCTGTTCTCCTGCCAATGTTGCGGGAGCTAGTCTCGCGTGAAATGCTCAAAAGCTGTTGCAGATGTCCGGTCGACAAAGATCGAAGCGAGACTGCTTCTTCCTGGGTAGCATGCAGTGCCTTCTCCAGATCGGCAACTTGCGCTTGAGATGCATCCAGCTGCGTGGATGTGCGTTGTAGTTCCGCTTCCAGGTGCGCGACCTTATCTTGCTGGTCGATCAGTTCTTCTCGGCACTTCTGCCACAGCGATTCCATTTCAGACGAATGATTCGTAGCAGTAGTGAGAGATACATGGACCTCGTCCAGAGTTGACACGTGCTTCTCAACAGCTTCTTCGGCTTCTTGCAATCGCTCCAAGTACTGTACATTTTGAGCAGTGAGCTGTTCGACTTGCGACTGCAACGCAGCGACTTTGCTTGAATGCTCATGTGTTGAGGCCTCGTGGCCGTGCGCGCGTCTTTGCAAGTCCGCATACTCAGTCAAGGACCGCGAGTATGAGCTTTCCGCCGCTTCCGCTCGATTGTTTGCAGCCTGCTCTCGTTCGACGGCAGCCTGCGCAGTATCACGGTGGTGATTCAACTCGGATTCGACTTCTTCCAACTGTCGTTCAAGGTTTGTCTTGGCGTTAGCTGTCTCGTATAACTTGCGTTCAAGCTCGGACACTCTGCTTCTTTCCATCTTGAGCAAATCGTTGGTGGAATTGCTTTCCAAAGCCGCAATTTTTGCTCGATAAAAAGCGGCCTCTTGTAAGGCTGCAGACCTGCCCTTGTTGGCTTGCGCTAGCTGTTGCTCGGCTGACTTGACTTCTTCGCCCGTTGTTGCACGAAGATCTGCTATCTCACGCTTCATGGCTAAAAGTGCATTGACCAGCTGAGAGTTCGAGTCACTCTGGTCAATGGAAAGGTTTTGCGAGGATTCGGGTAAAGAGTACCCTTGTTTCACAGCATGTACGAGAGCAGCTTGAAGCCACTTTTCTCCCTGACCTGGTGGTGCAGCCGAGGCGCCTTGAGATGTAGAATGCGACAGGGCTGTTTGGAAGGTCTCAGGTTGACCTGGCTGGGTATGTGAGTCGATCGAGCGTGTAAGCTGAGGCGACGGGCTACGCGCATTCGCTCGAAGTGCGTTGAGAGAAGGATTCGTAGGGGATGTCGTGCTGGCTGGACCGCCCATGGTAGCTTCGTGTCTGGTTGGCGGCGTGGAATAGGCAGCATTGCCATTGGGTAGAGAGGAGAATGAATTCGACTGCTGTACAGGTCGGTTATTGGTAGGCGAAAGCGATCTCGTGGGAGCATCCTGCGTCTGCTGTTGTTGCTGTTGCTCATTGATGGGCGACATGGCTCGTCGTGGATCAGCTATGGGCCGTCTAGGCTCTTGCGCAGGGGATGAATTGCTGCCAGCAGGCGAACCATTCGCAATGCCATTCTGCCCATTGCGGTCCACGGATCGCTTCAAGTTCGGATCACGGTCACTGCCAGTAGGCGAAACAGCTCTGCGAAGTTCGTCACTTGCAACATTCTGCACCGGCTTGTTGTTAACACTCGAGGACAGCGCATTGCCTTGTCCTTGTTGCTGCTGTTGTGAGGGAGGTTGATGCATGCGCGAATTGGAAGTCTTACGGTTTGCTTGTTGACTTCGTGAATCTGAAGGGTACTTGATTTTTCCAGTATCGAGCATGTTGATCATGTTCGGCCATTCATGCTTAGTAGTCGTGTACGACTCGCCACCCAGGACGAAGACCTTGTTGTGCCATGTAGCCATGGCATGACCGGAGCGGCCAGAAGGTGCAGGCCCCATGTTTGTGAACATGTACCAGCGCTGATCTGGAGTTGCTCAATGTCATCAGCGACTTGTCGAATCAAGCTGAGTCAGAACTAGACCTACTTGAGATCTTGAAGGCTGCGAGATCCTCCAAGTCTTTGCCATCGACACTGCGTCCTCCGAAAACATAGACGACATCGTCCACCAGCGTGGCTGCGTGTCCCTCTCTTGGCACCGGAATGTACCCTATGCAACTGAGTTCCGACCACGTATTCGTTGCCGGACTGAAGCACCAAGTATCGTTATAGTGGTATTGACCATCGGTGCCGCCAAAGCTGAATGACCGGTCGGGTCAGCTCCTGCCATAATCCTGCGTCAAAACTTTCAACGTACACATATAGTTTGTCTGCGTAGTTAACCATCGTATGGCCTGTCCTTTTAGGCGGAGTCGGCGAGTCGGGCGCATACTGAATTTGCTGCCAGTGAGGCTTGCCGGCTTTCACTGATAATCGTATCACGGTCGGCTTACTGCTCAAAGTGACGAGATGAGTACAGGCACTTACAGTTTTGCAGGTCGAAGCACCATAAATCGTTCAGGAATGCAGCATCATCGGGTGCTCCAGGTGGTACGTCTTGTTGGCCGCCGAAGATGTAAAACTTGCTTCCCTTCATGGCTGCTGCATGTCCATATCGACCCTGCGGGGATGGTCCGGTCACTTTGACCAGTGTCCATTCTCGAGAGCCTATTACAAGAAGTGAGGATCAGCAAGGAATTCACTGTGTTCCTGCAGGATTCAATTCAGCTTACCCAGGTTTAGCAAATACAGGTTGTTATCCTGAGGATCCTCCTCTTTTGTTTTCGTATCGCCTCCCCAAACGATGAGTACATTTCCAACTGAAACACTGGCATGCCCAACTCTTGAGCAAGGTCTTTCGCCTCTCGTCTCAATTAGCGAGACATTGACAGGCGCGCCAGCCAGAGCTTTACTTTCGTTCGATTGTGCAGAAGTAGGATTGGGATTCGAGCATGAAATCATGAATAGATCGTTACTGACTTCGTCTTTCACGAGCCCACCGAAAAGGTACAGATCCCCTGTCGAGCTCTGTGCTATCGGGTTCACTGAATGGCCATAGCGCGGGAAGGGAGAAGGTGAGATTTCGTTTGATAAGGGTGCTTGAGAGTCACTACCGCTCGGGCGTGCTAATTGAATCGGTTGTAAGCGGATAGGTCGCTGTGACCATGGATAAGAGACAGGATTCGAAGAATGCGACCCTGATGACTGCCCATGTTGCGAAGCATTATAGTTTGAAGATGACGGGGCTTGCCCTTGTGGCCCTGGAGCAGGAAGAGGCTGCAAAGGTGGTCCAACGTTATTATTCAAGCTTCCGTTGCTTGCATTGTTAGCGGAGCTGGCAGAAAAGTTGCGCCCTGGAAGGCCACCAGGTCCCGTCATGCCATTGTTCGGCGCTGTCGAAGGAACGTTGATGCCAATGCCATTGGGATAGGTGCTTTGTTGCGGGGAACCATTGACTCCACCTTGTTGCTGTCCTCCATACGACGCGCCAGATGCGCCGGCGACCATTCCATTGCTCTGCGGTCCAGGTCCGGGATAGGTAGATTGTTGCGAGGGTGGACCTTGTTGTTGCTGCATGTACTGAGGATAACCGTTTGGTTGCTGTTGATGTGGCTGTCCATTGTACAGATGCGGAGGTTGTTGCTGCTGGTTCACGCCATCAAAGGGCATCGCGTTGTATGGATTGCTGGGGCCATTCATTCCAGGAGCAGCCATGCTATCACCACGAGGGCCTACCGACGATGGAGCGACATACATAGCAGGTTGCTGTTGCTGCTGCTGTGAGGCCATTGATATTCCTGCGCCGTTCATTGCTCCTGCTCCTCCCGGACTAGTCTGCGATGGCCCACCTCCACCTCCATTTCCGATAGCACCATTCGCGCCTGAAGGAGGACCAGCCTGCTGATCCTTGTGATGCTTCTTCTTGCTGAAGAAAGCCATGCTTTCGTTTGAAGGGCTTTGCTTCTTGTGCTCTAGGTTGATGTTGCCCGTTCACCCGTTGTTGCTTCACTGTCTCTCCTGCCTTGAAGTCCAGTAGTAGAATTGCAGGATCGACCGAGCACGAAAGCCTGAATGCCTGGAGACAGCGTTCCCAGGAAAGATCTACCCAGTCTTCAGAGTATCGTCTTGCCTATCTTGCTGGGGTTTCAGGTAAATACGGACGCGATGGCTAATCGAGGCCTCTGCGCGCTTGTACGTGTTTGAAAGTCACACTCTGCTCTTGCTGCTGCCACGACGCGACGCAGCGACTTGACGACACAAGCTACTCGTAGGCTGACCGCACCCTCCTCTCCTGCGACGAGATACTGCCTGTGGGCGCTGGTACTGTCCACCCAGCAGATAACCGGCTCTACCGTTCGAGTTTGAGGGGAAGCAATGGGGAATCCTCGTAGAAACGCGAGTGTGAAGGCGGCGATGGGGTGAAAGTCACAAAGGTCGCGTAGGCGCTTTTGAATGGCTGGCAATACGCTGAAAGACTCAAGTATGTCCAAAGCACTATCACCTTCAGAATGAGTGTTCTACACTTTCCTGTCTATCGATTCTTCGTGCGGAACGGGCTATCTGGACAATCGATCTCACGAAGCACCCTCAAAGATCCACGAGAAAGAACTTGTATGCAAGCATCGGCGGCTACCTTGCCATTTGGTCACATTGAACCACATGGCTTCCGCTGTCCATGCGATTCATTTTCTCGTGTCTGTAGCCTAGAAAGGCCTCGAAAGCTTGAAGCGCGTTTCTTTCACATGGCACAGTTTCAGATGACTTCATCGGGACTCTACACTATGAAGATCACACCCAGACGGGTTGTCTCAGGCGAGTCGTTTTCACAATCTGGCTCTTTCGACCTACTCGATTCGTGAAAGATAATTGTTCGGTGCAGTCCAATGGTTCAATGCAGTCCAAGGCATCATACACCGCACACGCGAAGATTGGCCTCAGCCGCAAGCCGCAAGATTCGCGTGCTGCTTGCCTGTTAGCTGCCATGACGGTGATAATGACGGCGTGTCTATTCAGTCAGAAACTCTATCAGCCATTCGTTGATCTGTGATAGTGATTCCAGCGGCAGCTCTCCGGTGGATGCAGCGCCCGTCTGCAAGTGACTCGGAGCTTTGCGTTGTGTGCACAACTCATCTGCCGAGGTTGACCTTATATCATATATGACCGACCACTTCTTACCCTCTTCAGATCGCTGCAGATGCTGCATCACTATACTTCTCTAGCAGCTATTCTGCTTCTGGGCAGCATAAAAACGATCCAAGCTGCGGAACCGGAATATTGGGACATCAGCTCAGTTAAGCAGATGCCTTGTCCCCCTGACACAAAATGGGAACAGTGGGATGATAACTTCGTCTCTGGCTCTACACGTCAAAGTAATCCGTATGACGAGTGGAATTTCGCTCGCGGTGGTAAGAGCGATGTCCATGATGGCACAGGCATGCCGATGGCACTAAAGGAGGGAGTTGGAAACAGTAAGCTCGCCCGACCAATGGCTACAATATGTCTGATCACCTTTGCTTCATTGCATTCCAGACGATACGGCCTTAGTCTCCGCCTCTGAGTAGGTGGTGTCCCTCGTCAACATCTTGCTTATGTATGCTAATGCTAGTCTGCTTCTGCTCCTGCTCCTGTAGATGGAGCCCACCTGTCTTCGTACAGCTCAATATCAAATCCACTGGCGCACGTACGTGTATTTGTGCGACAGCTAAGGCTAAGGGCATGCGAAGAGCCACTGACACCAACCTGATGTGTGACTCTGGAAACAGCTGGCATCCCGTCGACTTTCAATCTTCGAACGGATGACCGACCCGGCTGGAAGGAAATCGACTTCATTATCGCTTCGCGTCTAGATGGACCAACCGAGAGATTGAAGCACTTCGTCTCAACGCCGCTGTTTGTACCAGACGAGTCAGGAACACTTCGGAAATTGAGAACCCTCGACCCAGGTAGAGAAGTGGAGATTGATCTTGCGGAGGGCACACGCTACGAAACGAATAGCACTGGCACTTTCGCGTCTCTTGACGGCGTTGACAAAGAATTAGTCTTCCAAGAGAATTGGGCAATCACTTGGGATGGCTTTCAGCCTGCTACCGCCTATCACACGTATGTCCTGGCATGGCGCTCGGACTCCATAGAGTGGTGGGCAGGAGAAAAGGACAAAGCACAGAAGAGAATTACAATCAACAAGCGTACGTCCAAAGACGATGTCTTCCCCCAAAAAGGACCATTTCCGTGAGTCCCAAGCCGTAGTCTCCGACAATTAGGGTGATCGCTTGCTGACGATACTGCCGGTCAACGGACCACCCGTCTCGACGCTCAAAGGCTCCGCATTGGTCCGTGGGAAGCAGGAGGCGACTGGGCTGGCATTGTCAACTGGAGGAATTACCCAGATCCGGTCATGAAAGCTTCAAAGGTCAAAGTCTATGGATGCCGTCTCAAACGGCCAGATTTTGACGAGGAACTGGCCAAAAGTCGGCCTCATGTAAGGAAGATTAAATAGTCTACTCAATATCGATGTACGAAAGTCAGTATTTGCCGTGTCAGATTGTTCGGAATTGTGATCTAGCGTTCGTGGCGGTCTGTAATCCGGTGAACTGGCATTACTTTTCCCTTGCACGATATCATACGTGCTTGCATAGCTAGGATTGTAACACAGGGTCGTGATTAACGACAGCGACAATCTGCTTGAAGGCTCAGTGTTGCTTCTCTTGTCGGAAACACAACGTGAAGAACACGCAAGGTGAATCACGTGCGCCAATACGGTCGATCGCACGGTGACAGACAAAAGAAAGCAACAACGAACAGGGTGTGCTCTGCTCTGCGCCATGTGAGACGTAGTAACCTGGCACAGGTGCAGAGCAGTTCAGCGGCTGCGAGCAGGTCCACTGCTATACAATGGTTACATGGTCGCGTGTCGCTCTGCCCGTTCATAGGCTCGCTTCCGCTTCTGGGCAGTGCTAACACCAAAAGCACCAAAGAGCCATCGTCTACATGGGCAACACTCCTACAAACCGCGCAACGCAAGAGTCAAGACCCATATCCACCATAATCACTCACATTCCTTGACAGCTTCGGACCGCCTGCATGTTGTGTAGACTGGGTCGCCTTTTGGCAGGCATACTGCTCGCTCTTCATACGCGCTCCGTTTTGTCCGCAGCTGAAGAGTGGCCAAACTTGGATAATCTAGAGCAACAAAACTGCCCACCTGGCTCAGAGTGGAAAACTGACTACTTCGAGAACTTTCATCACAGAATCACAAACCTCACATTGGGTGGTAAATGGAACTGGGGTCGAGGAGAGCACGAGAACTATCAAGGTGACCAGGGACTGGAAATGCGGTTAGGCCAGGGATTCAATCATAGTGGGTGTTCCTGGTAGCCTCACTTGCGCCCTGTGAGCTAATATGATGATCCCTCGTTAGATGACACCGCTATCTTCTCTGGTGCAGAGTAAGTTATGCGTACAGGAACTCAGTGCATCTCGTCTCCTTCTGCATGGCTAAAGAGTGCCCTTTCGTTTGCAGGTGGATGGCCCCGGCCTACGCGCAAGTCAAAATCTTCTCAACAGGAGCAGGTAAGCAAGACTATTTGGGGAAGACTGTTAGCATGCTTGCAGTGACACTTCCTCGCACCTCTTTGTGACCGTGCTGTAGCTGGCATACCTAGTACTTTCAATTTTCGTAGAGACCTGGAATTGGGCTGGAAGGAGTTTGACTTCATCATAATATCACGCCAAGATGGATCCGAGACATTTCAGAACTTCGTCTCCGTGCCGCTGTACAAGTTTACCAGACAGGACACTCCCAAGCGCAAGCTGACGGTCTGCGGTGATTCGCCCGAGGTCACACCTGTCTTAGGTGACGGTGTTTACTTCGCAGGGCAGTCGCAAGATCCATGTAGCCTTGCAGCAAACTTCCAGGAAAATTGGGCAATCTCGTGGAATGGGTTCGACCCAGGTTCGAGTTTTCATTCATATGCAGTGGAATGGCTATCAGGTGCTATTTCCTGGTATGTGGGCGCTGGAGACGCACCTGCGACTCGAAGGATAACTCTCAATAAGAACCCAGTCATGATGTACGATTTCTTTCCAAAGGGTCCGTTGCCGTGAGTCGGTTTCCATATACCTGTGCTCTTTCACTCTTCAACCCCGAAGGTCATGCTGATGGAATATTCAGACTACGCTTTGGTCCGTGGGAAGCGAGCGGAGATTGGGCGGGAACTGTCAATTGGGACAAGAATCCTCAGCCACGGATGACAATCAAAATGCTGAAAGTAGTAGGCTGTCAGAAGATGAAGTAGGGAAGTTGACATGGCCAGATGCTCACAATGCCTCACAAATCCTATTACGTCAACCATTGTCTCTTTTGGTCCCTTATTTCTTGAATGTTACAGTACTTCGAGGCATACGGTCGCCTTTGCGAAGCAGCAGCAGTATATTGCAGGGAATGACACCGGAAGGTTCTATTTCCTGCGTTGTGGTCACACATGACTAGACATGGCCGTCAAGCTCGGGGCAAACGGAAAGCATCCATCATCACCCAGATACGATTCACTG
The DNA here is from genome assembly GCA_019775285.1 of Cystobasidium slooffiae. Classification (NCBI taxonomy): domain Eukaryota; kingdom Fungi; phylum Basidiomycota; class Cystobasidiomycetes; order Cystobasidiales; family Cystobasidiaceae; genus Cystobasidium; species Cystobasidium slooffiae. The sequence goes on from JACWFZ010000010.1 coordinate 664,762, forward strand.
CCTCAAGTTCGGGAAGGTATCCGCAATTTCCACAGCCATCGCTGGATGAGCATCAGGGCAACTTCGAAGGCCTACATGAAAACAAGCGGGTTGATTTCGAGTTCATTAAATCATCGCAGTCACATATTGCGACTCAAAAATGCCAAGACTGGGCGTCGTAATAGCATTATTAGTCATGTTAGCAAGCTTTGTGCGAGCCTCAAGACAGAGACTTGCCTCCTCTGATGACTGTCCTAGGGGCTCGGGGTGGGTAGAGCTTCAAGAGGACTTCAAGGATATGCACGATAAGACAAAATGGGGCTTTGACGATGACGGCAATGATGGCAGCAAGAGAGGATATCATGACGACACTGGCTGGGTCATGACATTGAACAAGACTCGAGGTAGGCCTATTATCCAGCAGCCTGAAATCATTACAGGGGAAAATCTGACTCCCGCTGTCGTCGGAAGACTACATCGCCGCTTATACTACAGCTCAGCGAGTCTACCCAGCCTCGAAAGTGACTAAAGGCCAGGACTGACTTCATAATACTTAGATGGCAGCCTCCTATCACGGTGTATGTTGACATCATGACCACTGGTTGTCGTAAGCGCATTCCATCAAAGAGCTTTGCAGTGACAGCTCAGCCTAATTCCCTCACAGCTGGCGTGCCGTCTACCTTCAATTTCCGAAATGACAAGCGAAATGCCTCTGAGGTGGATATGATGATTGCATCATACAAGAAACGACCTGACAAGAATGAGCTGTTACATCAAATGCAAGTCCCGCTGTACAAGGGTGTGAAGGAAGAAGCAGTTCTATTGGATTTGAGCAACGATGTGACAACCAGAGTTGGAGATGGCACGTATATCGATAAAGACAATCCTGGCTTCGACAAGGAGTGGGCTGCTTCTTGGAAAGGATATAATCCTGCCGAGCGGTATGTTACGTATAAAGTGGAGTGGCTTTCGGACAAGGTTATCTGGTACGCGGGCATAGACCGCGAGAACCCGGAAAAGCGAATCATGTTTGAAAAGAAAAAGGAGGCACAATTTCCTGTAGGGCCCTTGCCGTGAGCTCAAAGCCATCTCTGGCATTGTAAACTTCTATACTGACCCTCTCAAACTGGTGCATCCAGCATTCGATTCGGACCGTGGGCATCTGGCGGCAATTGGGCTGGACAAGTGGACTGGGACAAATGCCAGCTTCCAGTCATGAAGATTGCAGACCTGAAGATCAGCGGATGCCAAGTCGGAGCGCCTGGTCCATTCGAAAGCTGTAATGGCAAACCACAGTGCGACGGAGCTGGTGATTTGAAAGGAGGGATGAAGTAATGATGGAGCACACAAGGAAGCCTCGCTTCAAATCTGGGACAGCAACTGCGTCCAAAAATCACAGTCGTTTCATATGATCACATGTATGAACACTAAATGATACCCCAATGCACCAGTATGCTCGTAATACAGCCTATTCCCGTTGCCACCATGCCGTCGATCAAACCGCCGCGTAGTCGGGTATGGACGTGCCAGGTTCACTTGCCTTAAGAATAGCGCTTGCCCTCACCTTCACCTCTTTTCGGACTATAGACTAGACTCGGACTTCTGATGGAGTTCAGTGTCTATGAGAGCTTTCCCGCTAGATCTAGGGAGTCTGTGCAAAGTCAAACATGCCACCAAAATACGTCAGACCTACACACTTTCTAGCCTTCCCGATTACGAATCTATCATGTCAAGCGCGAGCACAGGAAGTCATCGATGTCTTATTGAAGGCCAACCCGCGTCCGGAGGGTGTTGACGAAAGCCTAGTGGCTGCACCGCAATCCCTACATCTGACGCTCGGGATCATGTCGTTAACATCTGACAAAGAAGCACAGAACACTTCAACCACGTCAAGTGGGTATCCGAATATTTGAGAAACTCTCGTGCTGACTTGCGGCCTGGCTAGATTCAGTCAGCAAGCCTTTGAAGACAGTAGGAGCCGCTGCTAAACTTTTACAAGACTGTCAGACCGGCCTTCGCGAAATACTTGAAGAAGACAGGACGAGCGAGATCAAGATAAACCTGAACAGATTAGAGACCTTCCAATCTGATCCAACCAAATGTCGTGTGCTGTATGCTGAGCCTGAGAAGGGCAGTGAGGGCGTAGAGACACTTCATGCGCTGGCGGGTAGGTATCGTCTCTGCTTAGCTGTCGAGCGGGATGGGTAAAGATTATATCTCTTTCCACAGCCTATGTTCGAGAGTGTTTCCATCAAGAAGGAATGCTATCGGACTACAAACAGCCCCTCACGGTATGTCCGATATTTGGAGCCAATCAAGCAACCAGAGAGACTGACCACACACCAACTAAGCTCCACGCAACATTGATGAAAGCTTCGGCCAGGAAGAACATACCTTCCAAAGAAGCAAGGCATTCCCACGCGCAGTCAAGAGAAGCCAGAAGCAAGCAAAGTACGTCAAAGGCTGACGATGATAATACGACAACATCTGAGTCCGAAGAGATGAAAGCACCGAATCCTGTACTCGAAGCGGAAGGAGAACTGATAATCGGAGAACAAGCCATCAACACCTTAGATAGTCGACGACAAGCGACACCCCAAGCTCCCAGATCAAACCGCAATAAGAATAAGAGGAGACCTCCTCGCGGCCCACCGAAGAATTACCCTTTCGACGCAAGTTTAGTACTGAACGCCGACCCACCTTATGCGCTGGGAGAGACGTCAATTGACAGCATACACCTGTACCAAATGGGCAAGAAGGACAAGTCTGGGTGTTATATAACGCTGGAAGCCATCAAGCTCTTCTAAACGAGACTAACTTGCACTTTGATATCTATAAAGCCATTTTTAGGCTGGTTTATTGTATGCACATAGATTGTAGCTTTAATTTTTGTGTGATCTGTCTCTATGCCTTCAAGAACTTGGCGTGATATGCGATATGATCTGGACCGAAAGTCTGGATGAAGAAGTATGAATGGTCATAGCCTGTAACACATGTGAACGGTCAATTCAATCAGTCGACATGGTATACCTAGATAGTCTTGCCCGACTTACCATCCCTATGGTTGACCTTGACTGTCTTGTCAAGACCTGCCTTCTTGACTGCTTCTTCGAAGTTCTCTGGGAGCAATTGACCGGCTTTGTAGCTGGGTAAATCCAAAGCAGCGGGTGGTCAGTTGAGAGCGTAGCGCGCGAATGAAGTAGGCTCCAAACATACAAGTTATCGCCAGTGCCAGTATCAATCAAGATATTGATATCTTTACCTTTTTTACCAGCAATAATTTCCGTCGCATCGTATTTTTTACCTTCCTCAATACCACCAGCCAGGTAGCCATCATTTCCATTTGGTCCAGCAAAAGCTTTTTTACCCCAAGGAGCATTAATTGGATTTGTAATTGGTGCAAATGCAGATGATGATTTATATAATCCTGCATGGTTTAAATAGAGTGTTAATGCTCCGTGACCACCCATTGAATGACCGAATATAGAGGCTGTCTTGGTATCTATGGGTAGATCGCTTGAAGCTATTAAGCTTGGTAGCTCCTCGGTGATGTATTTTTCCCTAAACACGACAAAGTAATTAAGGAGAGGAGGTGAGTAATATTCTCGATAGCGCAACTCGGGGACTCTGAATTGTTTCTGGCATACTCACATGTTGTAGAACTTCTTCCATTTGTCATTTGTGGCGTTCAGATAGAAGCCAGCTCCGGTTCCAAAGTCCTGCACGGCAGAAACAAGTGACACTGTGTCAGCACACGACAAACAAAGGACCTGTAAAGCTTGAAAACAACCCACCCAGTCGGCATCTTCTCCTTCAATTCCAGCACCCCGCGGGGAGGTATCAGGGAAGACGAGTGCGATGCCTTTATCAGCGGCATCTCTGAGGAAGCCACCTTTCTGAGCACCGGTGTCTTCATTGCAAGTGAGGCCTGAAGGAGCATTTGACGTGTAGAGTCAGCTACTTTACATACTTGCGCTTCGATCATGCTATCGCAGGCCGTCATAAGCAAGCTCCCACTCTCTAACGCTATAACTCACCAGCTAGATAGTAGAGAACAGGGACCTTCTTGCCCTCTGAAGCGGCAGGCGGCAGGAACACGGAGATGTTGGTCTCCAATCCACCCAGTGATTGGGCTGAAGCAATCTTGAACTTCTTGAATTGACCTCCCCATGCGAGGTTGTTGGCTGTCTGTTCCATGATGATGATGTTGCTGCTGATAGAGGTGTGCAAGCTTCGGAGTCTCGATAAGAGCGGGCGCGAGCAGAACAGTGTGAGGTGGTTGTCTCGACTGTGATACGCTGTAAGATATAGCGGTATGTGAGGAAAGCAAAGAAGAGCAGACTTCTTTTCCTCGGCTAAGGCGATATTCCGGTTAAGTCCTCCCTCCCTACAGGATAGTGGCGAATGGCTGACGTGATCGAGTAATGTATGCTTTCATGCAGGAACATTCTTGTATACATCACTTATATCACCTATCCATCTAGTTGCTTGATACTGTTCCATCTCCCACTATCACTCAAATCTCCTCAGCTTCTCTGGGCAGACGCTGCTGTTTCCATAGAAGGCGCGCATGCCCTTCATCCCCAGGCGGACTTTTCCATTTCCATCAAGAGCTCCAACATGGTACATCGGTCATATGGCTCGCGGTCTGCGCAAGATACGAGAGAACTTATCAAGCATAGATCTCATTCTTGAAGTTAGAGATGCTCGGATTCCCCTGACTAGCATTAATCCTGCTTTTGAAGATTTGTTCGGTGCTGATAGAGGTCTATCACGTAAAACTGGCAAAAAGAGATTGGTAGTCTATAACAGACGTGATCTCGCTGAACCGGGTTTGGAGGAGGTGAGAACGACACTTGCCGGTGTTTTACAACTGCATGCTGACGAACCTGTTCATTTTGGTGGAAAAGCCGATTCAAAGAGCTCTTCTACAGCATTCAGGCCAATTATCACTATTTACCGATTCTCGCTCAAATCACGATGTGAAGAGGCTTCTCAAGATTGCTCTGAGTACGCGATCCGTACCTTCCTTGTGCCGAAATGTACCAGCCTGACATCTAACCTATCACTTGTGAATGCAGAACTCACCGAAGACGAAGTAGCTGCCAAGAATGAAGAAGAGCGTTCCCTTCGTATTTTAATAGCTGGTATGCCAAATGTTGGCAAGTCATCTATATTGAATGCTCTGCGAAGAGTCGGTGTCAATAAAGGTATGTAACATGGTACCCGTACCATAAGCTTTGAAAGCATTAGACGGACTCTTTCATACTGACACCCTAACACATTGTGGTGGTCAAACAGGCAAAGCTGCACAAACCGGTTCTCAAGCTGGAATTACGAGGAAATTGACCGGGACAGTCAGGATATGGGATGATCCTATTACGTACGTATATGATACACCTGGAATTATGGTACCATACTTTGGCGAGGGAGAAGAAGCAGCTGAGAAAGGTCTAAAGTTGGCACTTACTTGTAAGTATTTCCGATATGAACATGTCGGACAGGCTTAGTGCTATATACTAGAGTGACAGACTCTTGACTTACTTTGCTTTGTGTTCTTAGCTGGCCTCAAAGAGACGCTATATGATACCGCTACATTGGCGGATTATCTACTGTTCAAGCTCAATCTACGGTATTTTCATCCTGCTTTCCCGACGCGACCGGAAGATTTGCGTAAGGCTCTCATTCACCTAGCTTACGAAACAATACATCAAGTGCTGACGTTGCTTTTCACCTGCCTGCATAGCAATTTTTCTACAACCCTATGCACCTATTCTACCTACTAATGACATCCAGTTCCTCCTGCAAGCCATAGGTAGACGAACAGGTTCACTTGGGCCAGGTGGCATAGTGGACGAAGAAGCAGCTGCTCGTACGATGGTACAAGCTTTTCGAGAGGGTCGCTTAGGTCTTTGGGCTCTAGATGATATGGGTCTCCTCTTCCGCGGGAATGAGAACATGGCTCAATTACCTGGTCCTGAAGATCATGTATCTACTTTACCACTTCCTTCGACTTCTTTACAAGATGTAGATAGGCCTCAAGTACGACAATCATCTTTACTCGCTCCTGCTCAAGTGGATGAAAGCATGGCTATGATAGCATCACCAAGTAACGTCCCAACTCTAATAACCGAAAGATCACCAACAGCACTTCAAATTTCCTCATACGTCAGCAACTTCTTTGAGCTTCAACGAAAATCCCTGACAGAATTAAGTACATCGAAGAATCAAGTCAAGAAACGAGATTTAGAAGTTAAAAAAGATAAAATCAAAATGAAATGGAAGAATAAGTTTCCTGATTTGATTAAGACTACTTCTAAAATTTCTAGAGGCGTTGGATTAGCTAAAGGTGCTAGTAGACCTTTTTATATCGGCGGTCATGTACTAAAGAGAAAAATTGAAAAGGCTAGAAGTATCGCTAGGAAAGTGGATAAGAAGAGGAAGAAGAGTAAGATTAAATATGCTTGAGAGGTCGTCATCAAATTACCAGAGAAAGGAAAAGAAGAGAGAAAGGAAAAGAAGAGATGCCTTCTATACTAATTTGGTAGCAGATTCATCAGTCAATCCAATAAGTGTCGTTGTAAATAGAAAATCGCAAGTAGAAGCTCGCATCTTCATATCGTTACGCAAACACATCTCATTGAAATGCAACACACGCCACGTTCTGTTCACGACCGTATACATGGATCTCAAGGGAGTCACACGTTGATCCCTCTGGCTAGCTGCTGCTATCATATATTACTGCTAAAACTATCATGTCATCGTCATACACTCGGTCACACGTATTCTTTGAGCAATTCCTCCTTTTGCCTAGCAACAAGGAAACTCTCCAAATCTTGAACAGAAGGTAATTCTGGCATTTTATAGTGTTCTTCTTTGAGTACGGTTAAAATTTTACCTGCTCCACTTGCGCTTTGATTTCCTTCATTTGTTCTAGCTGCTTTTGAAGCTGGTGCTCCTTCTTCTTCTGCCTCTTGTCCTTCTTCTGCGGCAGCAACAGCTGCTGCTTTTCCACCTTTCTTACCCTTTCCTTTTGCTTTTGACGCTGCTGCGGCCGACCCTCTTGTCTTGCGCTTATTTCCTGTGGTCGTTTGTTCAACTTCGGCTTCAGGTTCTTCAGTCGTTGCTTCCGGAGCAGCGGTGTCTTCGCCTTCCAAGGGAGGTGGAGGAGGTGGAATAACGCTATCGCCCCCTAATGACGACGACGACGCTGGTACGAAATCGACTTTCGAAGTTGATGAAGAAGCTACTGGTAATGTGATATATTCCGCCCGAGGCATTGGCGCTAGACCGAGAGCATCGACTTGTAGACCTAGGGTATCCGCGACGTCTTGTACAGCATCTTCCCATTCTAAGAGGTCACGGATCATAATCAGCCATCGCTCTCGAAACATCATGTTATAGATTTGAAGCAGGGAGACAGCTACGCACCCTCATCCTCTGCTTCACGCTCTGCTCTCAACATAGCCTCCTCTGCATCATCTCCCAAATCACCATAATATTCCGGTCCAACATGTTCAAAAGCAGCATAACGTTGAGTCTTATAGCTTGTCAACTCATCCTGATCCGATTTAGCAGAAGCAAATAGCTCTTTGACACCAGGTAATTCTTTTGCACGACCGAAATATTTGTATCCTCTTGTACCAGGAACTTCTCTACCATCTTTATCTTTGACGCTTGAAGCGGCTCGTTTGTAATTAGCTCCTCCAAGAGCAACTATTTGATTCTCCCAATGATTCTTTTCACGCATGAGTTTGTTGATTTCATCGTTAAGGTCGCGCACTTCATAATCTGATAATCCATAATCTTGAATCTTGGTCACTTTGCGACTGATCTCACGTAGGATTTCACCCCTCCATCTTTCGCATTGGCGGAGATCTTTGCATGATGCTGCTATGCGAGGTCTTCTGTCTGAATGTCCTCCTCCGAGTCCCATCTCCATCGCCTGTGTGTCACATAGCACCGCTCAATCAGCATGTCTAGGGCTCTGGACAGTTCAGCCCAGCCATCATTGCAATGCTTCACCACCCACCTTCGCCTGACGAAAGCGATACAGCATAGACTGTGCCTTTTCCTCATTTCTGGCCATGTTGAAGTAGTATTAGAGGGTGTACAGAAAGTATTCAATTCCGAGGTAGTTGTCGTTACTGCAAGCCTGCTCGAGCTGCTGTTCAGAGATCCTTGCGTTTCTTGTATGGTGATCGATTCGAAGCAGCACACTGAGAGCAAGCTTCAAGCAAGCAAGAGCACACGTCAGAGACTTGCAATAGTTATACATATCCTACACCGTCAATGAATGTCGGAACCACTCGCATCATCAAGCAGCGAATCGAGTGCGGATGGACCTTCAGAAGATCCAGGTATAGCCTGGGAAGCAAGACGTAAAGCCTGGTTGACACCGAATGACAAAGGAAAGAAGAGAGCAACTCAAGGTACTGTGGATAGATTACAGTCCGTTCTTGGATATGACAGCAGTGTTCAGACTCAAGAAGCTGCTGCCGAGAGGAGTACGTATACAGTCCAGGCGGCTAATCCTTGGAGAAATAATTTGGGCTGATGTGTGAGAGCGTTCAATTATGCAGTCATACTAGGCATCAAAGCTCGCTTAGCTGGCAAAGAAGGACTCAAAGAACCAATGCCATTAAGCTTGATGGTCAGTCGCACTCATTTTACTTGATACGTTGTTGATACAATGTCCTCCCCATACTCACGCCACTCCTAATAACAGGTCACGCTCCTCTATAAAAGCTGGCTTCTCGATGGTACTATTGATGCGAAAATGCTCAAGGAAGGTCGAGTGCACACAGACGACGAGAAGGATAGCAAGAATACGTGAAGCTATATTTGCAGCGATTATCGTGATATGACACCGCTGGCTGGAAAACAGCCAAGCCATCAGGCATGATGGACATTGTGATGCTCATTTGCAGCCTGAGCAACAAGAGCCAGGCATGAACGGCGAGCGGAGAAGAAGTAGGAACATCTTTCGCGTGAGCTACAAGGCAGCAAGTCCATATTCATCCAGCTACCATATCATATCTAGCGATACGATTGTGCCAGTCACGGCCCTTGGTTCATCGAACAGTCGGGCGCGCAGTCACCAGTACAGCACAGCAACCAAGCTTCGCGCAACATGTACTCCACTGCACAGGTTGCTAGTCGAATGGACTGGGGGAACCTGTAGAGAGACTTGATGTGTATAGACTATTGGCCGGTGCCATGTAGACAGTCTCATTGATTTCAAGGAAGAACATCGAGACAGCGAAGCGACTAAGCCTGACTGACGGTGCAGTTTTGGACCTTTTTTCCATTGTTTTTATTGCTTGGTTTTGAGTATATATGTGTAATATGCTATCCCGGTCAATTGTTTCACTTATGTTCTTGAAGGCGGTGAGACGAGTACTACACCATCACCGCGAACGAAGAGCATCTCGTACTGCTTCTTGATTGTCTGGATGATTGGCGACGAGCAGGAATAGTAATGCACCATGGAGATTGTCAGCATCAATGGAACAAGTCTAACGCACTATGTTACTCTCACCTTTATCTTCTCTTGACTTGTCGCTTCGTCTACTTCTAAGATACTGATCTGCTCTTCTACCTCTGAAAGGACCATGTTCATATGTCCATCGTATGCCTGGACATAGCAACGACAGCAATCAGCATTACCGCACAGCACCAATGGGAAGTGCAGACTGTGAGAGCATACTCACATGCAATACTCCAAGCAATTCCCTGTCACCGCGCAGCTTCACAAAGACACGTTCAGAAAGCGAGAGTTTGATCAGGTCGAACTGGAATGATATTAAAGCAAGCAAGTATATCAGCGACTGCAATAGCAAGAACAACAGGGCGAAGTTAGAGCCGTCGTCACTCACAGGCTCTTGCACGCCTGCATCTGCATTGGCGGCCATTTGAAGCTTGAAATTCGGGGTATAAGGTTGTTGGCAAGGTGAAAGCAAGAAGGCTATGGCAATGCTCGCTGCGTCGAAGTGACGGCAGTCGCCACTCTGGAATATGGGCAATCTATCACCATTCAAACAATAGCTTGACCGAGAGCCATGCATGCATTCTAAAGTCCTGTAATACAGAGATGACGATTGTATGTCGCCTTCCCATGGTGTGGGAAGCTCTAGGAGTTTAATTGCTGAGTGAAACAGAAATGCGAGACAACACAAGGAGAACCCAAAGTACATGCAGACATACTACGACAGGGACTACTGATGAAATCCAAGACAAGATGAGCATGGTGAACAGCTTTATTACTCGACATCTTCATCGTCCTTTTGCAAAGATTGAACGTATTCGATCTGGTCAAGTTAATATAGTAATCAGCTAATTGCTCGGTATCAAACGTGTTGATGTTTTTTTTTGGTGTGATCCAACTTACAGCTCGCTCTTTCACTGCTTCAGCTGCTAATTCATCGCCGTGTTGCTTCTCGAACGCCAACCACTTCTTGAAGACGGATTTCGTTTTTTCTGCAAGTATTGACAGCCTGAATCAGCCTTGCTCAAAAGCGGATTTTTCAATGAGAAGGTACTTACTGCTCGATAGCTTTGTCATTAAGACACGGTCGAACAATGCACGAACGCCCAAGACATTCTTCAATCTGATCTCTTGATCAATGTAAATCCACCATAGATCCAATCGTTTGGGGTATGAATCGACGATACCCTCAAAGATAGTACGACCTCTTTCAGGTTCTCCAATTTTGAATTCCATCAAGCCAAATTGCGAGATTGTCTTTACGTGTTTCCTCTTAGGTAAACTCTTTAGGCTTCTAGGAAGCAAGTCACGAGCTGAATCCGTCTTGCCATGCCTGAGTAGGAAACTTCCATATAAAGTCCATGCTTTCGAACTCATATTATACTTCTTCACGAAGCGTTGAAAGATTTCTTCTGCTTTATCTAGCTTCTCAGCAGCATCGAGCGCTTCCGTCGTTCGTAAGAATACTTGTTTGGCATCATTCGTTTGAATTGCTTTATTGAACAATTCATCGAATGAGTCATCTGTTCCATGCATGCTTTCCAAATTGAGTGATGCAATCCAAATATTCAGTCTTTCTTCCTCTTCACGATAGTTGATCGTCTTCAATGCTCGTTGACTTATTGAACGAGCTTGTTCGATGTCGCCTAGTTGTAGATAATATGACATGTATTGAATCCAAAGAAGGGAAGAATTAGGTGAAGCGAGGAGTAGACGGTCGAAATCACTTGGTGAGGTGGGTACTTGAGAAGCTAGATCTCCAGTCTTGTCGTCTACTAGGATACCTTGAGCTTTACGCTTGGAAGGTAGCTCCTCTTCTTCATCATCTTCTGAAATTGCGTCGTCGTCCGCTTCAGCTGGAGTCTCGACTACTCCATCCCATTTGAAGGCAGAAAGCTTGAGAGGTGCAGCAGCAGCAGCTTGGCTTGTAGATGCTTCAGGTTGATCTTCTTCCATTAAAGCACCGTCTTCAGCATCATCTTCTTCTTCCTCATCATCCTCGTCCTCGTCGTCATCGCTCTCCTCCAGACCCTGCATCATGATTCTGATATCGTCGTCACTGTCTTCATCATCGTCGTCCTCATCCGAAGCAGCATCTTGGAGTTCAACGAGATGATTCAACTTTTGCATGACTGAGTTTTCCTCCTCATCATCTTCATCGTCATCCTCTTCTTCAGGTAGATCAGAAGGTTTCATCGAGAAAGCGATTTTGTGCTTCTCAACGTCGAGTTCTATGATCTTCGCTCGTACTTTATCACCGACATTCAGGCCTTCATTCCATTTCGAGTTGTTCTTCTCGTCGGTGATCTTAGATTTGTGGCACAGACCACTGACAGTTGATCCTTCTACGCGGATGAAAGCACCGTAAGCTTCTAGACGTTTGATTACTCCCTTGATGACTTCTCCAACGGAGAGACCTTCAAATGTGATACTAGGTTCTTTACTTTCTTTAGCTGCCTTCTTGCTAGATGAAGTCTTGCGTAGTGTCATTTCAATTTGGTTCTTCGCCGGAGTAGTAGAGACAATCTTGCCTTCGACAACCTGACCAATGGTGAATTTAGGCTTCCAGTCTTTGACGTACTCGTCGAAGAGCTCCTTGATCTGCACACGAGCAGTCAGGTTCTTGCCAATATCAACGAAGAGACCGTTTTCCGAGATCCCGCGAACGAAACCTCTGACTGGTTGATCCTTCTTCAATGACTTGATGCTCTCGATGACAGGATCGCGAATCTCTTCTTCGCTGACATCCTCAAGTCTTGAACGTCTGATTGACAGATCGATTCTCTTCTCGTCTTTGTCATAGTCAACAATAATACATTTGACTTTAGAACCCTTCGACAACTCTAGAGCTTTGACAGTGTCGTAATCGTCTGAAAGCTCAGTCCAGCGCATCTTGCCTCTGATACCTCTGCTAATTTGCACAAAGTATCCGACCGGGATTTGGTCGCCAATTGTAGCTTCAAGGATATTGCCCTCTTGCAGTGAGTCGAAAGTGATAAGTGGCTGCTCTGTAGCTTGACTGATACCGCCTCTCTCAATGACAAGCGACGGGCCCGGTTTAGGTTGCGACAGTCCGACGATGACCAATCCCTTTTCGGGGTTCTTTGATACGACAGCTAGGTCTGAAATGGTCTGTCCAACAGCCAAAGTAGGCTTCAATTCCAGTGCTGATGTCTTGCGCATCTTTGCAAGTGCAGAGATTGAAAGCAGAGCTTTGACCATGCTGTTCTTGAGCTGCAGCACAATCTGCGACTCGTGAATTGCAGTGATTTCGCCAGAGACTTTGTCGCCAATCTCGATAGCTGACACGTTATTTGAGAATGTATAATCAGAATCTTGTTGTTGAGCAGCTTTCTCCTTTTTCTTGCTTTTAGCATCAGCTGGAGCTCTATACGTATCTAAAGCTTGTTTAACGCTAGCAGTCAATCTTCTAGCTTCCGTATCGACGTGTATAAGTTTGACCTTGACAACTTGACCAAGATTGAATTCTTTCTGTATATTCTCGACGAAATGGTCCGCTGCTTCCGCTACAGGCACGAATGCACGTAGACCTCCAAATGTCTCGACTAGCATGTCTTTGTTGATGAAGGTCTGTACCATTGCGTGAATGACTAGACCAGGCTTGGCTTCTTCGATTGTAGAGACGATAGGTAGATCTGAATTGACGAGGGACCGTTTGAGAGTAAGAACGACTCTGTTCTTTTCAGGGTCGACTGAAAGGATCTATTCGGGAAAAAAGTAAGAAACACGTTGAATGAGATTTGCGAACCAAGTGAGACATGTACGTGGAAGAAATCAATGCACTCACTCTAGCTTTGACAGCAGTTCCAGCTTTGAACCTCCTCTCGGGGTGTTTCAATCTCAAATCCGAATAATGCAACGGCCAAACTACACCGGCGACGTTACCATGAATATTAACAAAGAGCGCAGAGTCCGATAATCTCTGGACAATTCCATCGATTTTCTCTCCAACATGTAAATCTTGAACCTTCATGAAGCGTCTTTCGAGTACTGACTTCTGCAATGAAGCTTGTAGTAAACCATCCAGTGATGAATAGCCAATTACTCTTCCTTTGTGTATACTTCCGACTTTCCATAGACCACTCGTAGCATGAGTAGATAAATTCGTAATATGTTCATCTGAGACATGTGATATATGTACGAATGCCTTGAGATCTGTTCCAGGTAATGCACATAAGATGCCCCATTCAGGTTCTACTTTGATAATTTGTAGATTTTCCAAGAAGGTACCAACTGGTAAAACTTGTCCTATTGGTGCTACTTCTGAATTTGATGTTCCAGGTGCTATAGGAGCAGTTTTAGGGGTGAGAGAAAGAATATGTGGTAATGTAGACAATGAAAATCGAATTGGAGAATCATTAAGTGGAGGTGCTGTCCATAATATTCTTGCTTTTATCTTCTCGCCTACTTTATAAGTATGCGCGGTCGAAGGGAGCATATGTAGATTATCAACTGAACCTTCGTAGAATCCTAGGAACTTGACGTTTAACCCAGATGGAGTAATTGATGATATAGTGCCTTGAATAAGTGTACCAGGAATCAAAGCTGATAATCCAACACTTGCATCACTGACGATAGAAGATCTAATTTCGTTAGGACTAACTGAAACAGTACAAGTTCTACCATTTTCAGCTATCTTTGTGATCTTAGTCGAAATGATTCCACCAGAAGTAAGAGCTTGAGGAGGTAAATCGCCAGTTTTACGTAATGGTTTTAATCCTTTAAAAGGTAAGAAAGAAGTCAAAGTTGATTTATCACTTTGATCTTTATTTGTGTTGATCCCAAAATCGAGAATATATCCTGTATCTTCTATACTTTTTACGGTTGCTTGAAGAATTGAACCGCTATTGCCTGATTTGAGATCGTTGTATGTTACTCCGGCATTGACCTCACTTGGTTCAAGAGTCAATTCACACCGTCTTGATGCCTTCCAATCTTCATTGCCTCGTTTGCTGGCTGCTCCATAAGTAGATGATAATTGAGCAGAGGCATTCTTGCCTGATACTACGTTGACGACGCTAGCTCGGAGGTATTGGCCAACGTTGAACATCTGTGTGAGGTTCGGGATCTTATCACTTGATCCAGATCCTTCACCGCCGGCATCACTACCAGCTTCTTCTTGTTCATCGTTATCACTTTCTTCTTCTTCCTCATCGGAAGAGGCTTCTACATCTTCTTCGAGCCTTTTAGTGAATATACTAGAGATGTTCGTGATTGGAATATGGCCGAGGAGTTGTTCAGGTAGGGAGACAATGAGTTCAAGAGGTAGAATGGCGATAATTTGGACTAGTAGAACAGTAGGTCCAGGTAAGAGACGCTTGTACGACAGATGCTCAACTCGGAAAGAATCTTGTGCAGCGACGGCAGCAGCTGAGGTAGAAGCTGACGAGGAGGACTTCTTGCTGTTGCTGTCTACTTTGCGCTTCTTTGACGTAGTTGCGGCTGAAGCAGTAGATGGACCAGCAATGGCATCGGCTTCGCTCTTTCTTCGTTTGGCCTTGACGGTAGTGTCATTAGAAGTGGAAGCTTTGGTAATAGAGTCCTGTTGGGCATGATTCATTTAGCTAAGACAACAAGTATTTGGAATACTGACGGCTGGCTTACCTCGAATAAACCCTTCTCCTGAGGTTGTTCAAAAGCTTTAGTAGCGTTACTACTTGCTTTACTCGAAGGAGGAGGAGCGCCTCTGGGGAAATCCTGTTCTTGCACGAGATTCAACGATGGGACAGGTCTTGATTCTTTGAGTACGCTCTTGACAGGAGCAGCAGCAGGGGTGTCATCGTTATCGACCTTCTTGAATGGCTTCTTGCTCGTCAGGGTACTGTTATCTTTTGATTTCGACTTCTCCTTGTTCACTTCAGAAGCTGAACTTCGAGATTTTGTCGAAGTAGACTTGACATCCTTGCCCTTTTTGGCGGATGAAGAGGGTGGTGCTTTAGCCATGATTGATAGCAGAAAGCACAGCACTCCAAGTACAGCTTAATCTACTGTAAAGGTGGTCTAAATAGAAGAAGTACATCCACAATTGCATGTCTTGAAGTTTTCTGAAGGTGTAGAGGGTGATCGAGGAAAGAATGGTGGCGACAGGATTTGCTCGAGACTGGACACGAGCTTGGACGATACATGCTTGGTCGTCCTCTCACTGCCCACTCCTATATCGCTATCAGTGGTGTTACTATGACAGACCCTCGCTTTGCCAACCCGCCTGAAGAGCTCGAAGTGCCTGAGAACAAAGCGAGCAAGAAGAGCAGCAGCAGCAGGAGCAAGAAGGGCAAAGGACGTTTGATGGAGAATGACAGTACAACTAAGACATCATCATCAAGCAAGAGGAAGCTGTCATTAGCTACTGCTGAAGACTCTGATTCAGAAGGTGATCTATACGACGAAGTGCTGAATGGTCCTCTGCCTTCTACAAGCCAAGCTGTTCACCGTGATGGTGCTGAGGACGATAAAGACGATGAAGACAAGGAAGATAATGAAGAAGATGATGGACCACTCAATCTACTCCCCAAAGTACTTCAAATAGACAGTGTAAACGAGTTCAACAAGAAAGTCGACATGACAGGTTTAATCTATCTATCTCGCATACCGCCTGGAATGGGCCCATCAAAAGTGAAGCATATCCTCTCTAATTACGGCGAGATAGGACGTATTTACCTCGTAGCAGCGGATGATTCTAAGTCCAAGCAGCATAAATCGCCGAAACCAGGCAAAGAGAACAATAAACACAAACATCAAGCTCATAGATTCGTTGAAGGATGGGTCGAATTCATGGATAAAAGAGTTGCAAGAAGTACAGCTGAATTATTGAATGCTAAAACTATTGGTGATGTCGCTCTTAGCAAGACGAGCAAGAAGAATGGCGGTACTAAAAAATGGAAGGATGATGTTTGGACTATGAAGTATTTACCTAGGTTCAAATGGAATATGCTCTCTGAGCAAGTTGGTGCGTTTTCATGAACTTCTCTTTCCGCTCGCATGATCGTACAATCGCTAAGGAGTGATTTGTATTGTATCCGCAGCCATCGAAGCTGCAACTAGAGCAGCTCTACTACGCAATGAACTAGCTCAAAGCAAGAAGGAACAAGCTGAATATCTCCGACAAGTTGACCGAGCGAAGAACTATGAAAAAGCACAGGATAAAAAGCGTGCAAGGCAAGAAAGAAAAGGAGGTAGTCAGACCAACACAGCAGAGGATGCTACTGAGGCTACGGAAGGAAGAGCAACCAAGAAAGCAAAGAAGGAAAGAGACTTTGAACAGAGAACAGTCGTCAGTCAGAATAAAGGAAATGGAACGGTCGATGCTAAATTGGGTAGTGTATTGGATAGCTTGTTCTGATGATTGCATCATTTCGAGTAGATCTATAGCAAAGCAGACAATAATGCGAGACCAGTCTCTGTTATTAATATGTGTTGTGTACTTCACCTTGCTTTGTGTGTCTTGAAGTTCTCGCATTTATTTGCACGTGAGCAAGGCGAGCGCTGACAGCCTTGCCTTCCGCTTGTTCGGCAATTACCAACACAATTCATCCCAAGGTCACAACTCAAGCGCAACGAGGAGGAAGCACAAGTGCTCTGCGTGAAGGCCGTCGCTACTACCACCATCCAGTCTTCGTGATACCTGACTGTTTTCTCGTGCATCGGGTCAGAGCAAGCTTGAGACGCCCCTCAAGGGGAGAAGCTCCAGGACGACAGTATAGCAACTTCGCTCTCTCCCTCTATATATATATGGATGCGGAGCAAGGATAGACATCCACCTTACCATAGCTCCAACGAAGCAGACCTCAAATTTGTCACCTCCACAACTGTTCAAGCCTGTCTTTTGAACATTACGAGCATTTCCAACAAGGACTAGACGACACGGGCAAAATAGATCCACATCAGCGGGCAGCCAAGCAATACAGAAGAGTATTGCTCTGCGTTTATCCAGTAGCTACTACAACCGCCTCCAGCTGAGAGGCACCCTTCGCAATCATGGCTACAAGCTCTGGCTCGTCGCGTCAGCCTTTGGCGCCAGAACGGCCATCGCGAGTTTCAGGACGTTCAGGCAAGGAAGCACAAGCACAACCAGCACGAAGGAGAAGAGACAAGCATCATCAACGACATCGACCACGTCGTTCGCAAGAACAAGAGTATACTGAGGAAGACGAAGGAGAAGGCGACGATGATAACATCGATGAAGAGACTGGTCTATCACGCGATGAAGCTGCTTTGATCGATGCTCGTTTCCATCGTGCTGTTGATATCATACAGTCCTTACCTAAATCAGGCCCTATAACAACTACATATGAGGAGAAATTGATGCTGTATAGCTTGTACAAGCAGGGTGAGCTGGTCTTCCCTTTTTTTCCTCCAAGTTCACGAAACCCTTCTCATCGGTACATAGTGAAGCGACACTGTTGCTAATGTGTTTCTTCTTGGTCCTATCATCTTCTGGTGCAATGAACAGCAACCGAAGGTCCTGTCAAAGTGCCGCGTCCAAGCTTATTAGACCTACTCGGTAGAGCAAAGTGGGATGCATGGAAGAAGAGAGAAAGCTTGAGCAAGCCCCAAGCGCAAGAAGCATATGTCGAAACCTTACTTGGTATATTGAAGGGATTCAGTGATAAGCCTGAGTCGGTACGACTTATCAATGAGTTGCGCAACTTTGGTGCTTCTGAGACTGATGAGCAGACGGGTAAGTCGATGTCGAAATCAAGTTGAGTTGACTCAAAGGAGCAAGTGCCGAATTCGTGTTGTGTATTTCCAGACGACTTCGAATCTATAACTTCATCACAACGATCCATGTCGCCTCCAAGTACATCGCGGCGTACCTTCCATTCAGCAGTCCCTTCCAACGTGGAACAGAACAGTCTTCAAGGCGATGTTACGCCCAAAAGACGGCCTACAAGACAGACATACGAGTGTCCCCCACAAGGGCGTACGAGCTATCCTGAAACCGAAGAGGAGGAAGAGACAGTGTCGGATCGTTCTTCAGATAACGACGAGCATGATCAGCATGGTCGACCTGTCTATGCGAGACAATATGAACCTCGTCAGTCACAACTTGGCGTGCCGAGCACGAGTCGTCCTTCGCCATATCATCATCCAGCACAATACCCAGCTCCTGTCTCTGCGCAATTGCCACCTCATTTACCTCCCGCTGCTGATCCGAGAAGACAACAGGCAACGGGACTCCATTCCACCATTCCTCAAAGACCACTAAACACGCTTAGATACGGAACAGCTGCTTCTGCCGTTCCTTCACTTTCGACATTCCCACCCGATGCGAACGTAGATGTACAATCTGTACATTCTCGTCAATCTTCTGGCTTTAACAACCCTTCAACCAGGATACCAGCGGCACAATCGACTGGAGGAGCTGGATCTGCATCTGGTCCTTCAGCTTCCCTACCTAATCTCCCCTCGCAAAGCGCTTCAGCCACAGCTGCAAATACAGCAAGCATCATCACAGCAAGACAAGCAAATCTAGACAGAGCATTAGATAGTATCCAAACGTCACTCGCAGCAATGCACGAACGCTTAACCCAAATAGAACATGCTCAAACCGAACAGAATCATCATGCATTACATTCATCTTCATCATCTTCCGGTATCCTATCTAATTCACCAGTTTTCCAGCTATTGAAGTTAATGTTCAATAAGCTATTGACTTTCTTACACCTCAAGAGACCTTCTTCCTCGAATACTTCCACGACGTCTCTCGGAACATTACTATCGAGAGCTCTTGTTTCGATATTGATGAGTATAAGAGATTTATCCAGAGATGCAGTCGCAGTCGTCTTCTTGGCTGCGGCTATTGCAGCGCTGAGAAATGCAAGAGGTGACTGGAGAGCTGTCATCCGATCTTGGACTCGAATTATGGCCATGGCTAGTGGGATAGGATGGGCTCGAGAAGGCTTGATGCTCGGTGGAGGGCAGTGAGAATACTTCTCGGTAGGAGTAGCTTGGCTTGATGCGGTATAACCCACAGTTGTTGCAGCTTTTCCTCTTGTGTCCCCTTTATGTCATAGGAGCAAACACCCGACACTGCCAGTGTAGCTGTCGATATCTTTTTTGACATGGCTTGCAGAGGGAGGTTTTCAAGTGCAGTGCTTCAGTCAAGTGAAACTTCGAGTCCGCAATTCTGCAGTAGGGTCTTAAGCTCCTTCTTGCATTCTTGTAATTCCTCGTAAGGCTTCGGTGCCCCCCTCTGCGTAGTAGTACCAGTCTGCCCATTCATGCCAGCCAAGCTGTCCTCGAGGCTATCCATCTCGCGTTGGTCTTGCAATTCCTGTGGTAGGACTACATCTTCTCCATGCTCGCGAGCGTGCTGTTCAGCTTCCAGATCTGGTCCAGCAAGCTCTGCAACCCTGAATTTGCCTAGCTTTCTTACGAGAGTACGAGTCTGTTCTATGAGCTCATTTCTTTGCTCTGGAGTGATGGATATGCTTGCATTTGAGCTGAGATACGCGAGTAGACTGGCTGCTATACCTCGCAGAAGGCCGGTTTCGCGACCTAATGGAACACCTTTCTGGCTATAGCCTTCGTCGAAGCCTGCTTGAACAGTAGACTGCTGACCAGCTCCTATGCCATCACGATAGCCTGCCTAGAGTCGTACAATCAGTTAGGTGAATCGCGGTGAGATATTCAGATCGTCATGAATGAGACATACATCGCTGAACTTGTTCGAAAGGCGCTCCCAGTCTTGCGCTGCGTTGCGCTCGAGAACAGCAGGTGCCGTGACATCTTCATCGAGCCATGGATCATCGTCTTCGACGTTCATATCAGGATCTACTTGACTAACACAATACCTTGCTGGAACAAAGAATGCATTCTATCGTAGTCACTTGCAGCCATTGCACGAGCAAAAAGGTGGTGATCGAGAAAGCCAGCACTGATGCAAGTTGGCTGTGAGCATTATCGCTACTAGTGTATGCGCATCTGTATTACTTTTGTCTAGTCGTGATCTACCTCATCCAGCACTTCTCCACCATCTGATCTGACCATCTTTTCCTCCACTCGCAAACTTGCCACCGCCTATACTGCCGCCTAACAAGCTATCTACACCCGATGACGGAGCCATTGGAGCCCAGTCTACTGCCCACACATCACTTTCGTGCTCTCTCAGCACACTCAGACAAGGTGAAGATGGTTTAGCCAAGTCCCATAGTCGGATAGTGCTGTAAAGAATGTGCATGATCAGCATGCATAGCATGTAGCCTTTGTTTGTGGTCGTCTAATCTACGCATGACTTACCCATCTGTGGATGAGCTGGCGAAGACACGTCCATCTCCTCTACATGACAAGCTCAGCACCCAGCCAGTATGTCCAGACAGGTTAGCTACTTGCTGACCAACGGAGCTGTGTCGGCTTCTCATGGAGGATGTACCATTCGTCTGCCTGTAGTCTTGACTCTGTGCTTCTCGGCCCATAGCTTCCAGGCCTCGGACATCATACACATTGATCTGCTTGTCGTCTCCTCCAGTGATGATCAGAGACGAATCCGGAGAATAAGCGAGGCTTCGGATATTGCCAATATGTGCTGGAATTATGCTTCACGCTCAGTAAGAGCCCAATGAAGTGAGCACACGAAGACATACCTGTGATGATCTGCACTAGGTCGCCAGTCTCCGCATCGTGCAAAGCTAGCTGCCCATTATTGCTGGCCACCGCAAGCGTTCTTCCATCCGGACTGTACAGACAAGTCGAAAATTCCCCTCTACCCGCAATCTTCATCTTCTCCTGTCCAAAGGTTTCGACCGCACTGCTTAGTATCAGGATCTCGCTTCCTACGCCCGACGTTGCAAAGAGTTGCTTCTCTGAATCTGGATGGATGGATACGGACCAACATCCTCCTGGGTTCTTGTTTTTCGGTGCTGTCCAGGTAGCTTCTTCCTTCCCTAGCTTGTCCTCCAGTAATGAAAAGCGTGATATTTGGGACTTTATCGTGCATGCAATGGCGAAAGTAGGTGCTTTATGTGACTTTTCTGCATCTAGGCCGACTATTGCGGCGGGCTGGCGACTTCCACTAGTTGAGGGCGTCATAGTAGCTCGAGCTTCTGTCGGGCTTGCAGGATCCCTGTGAAGGGAGTCAGACTGAATCGGCAAACAAATTATGGATGGTACTACTTACCATAACTTGAGATTACCGTCTGCAGATCCACTGAGTAGGCCGACCGAGGTGTACTTTAGAGCCCAAATATCATCATCATGCGCATTCGAAGTGGCATCTACGAGGTAATTGGAGGAGGACTGGCGAGCACCCGGCAAGTTCAGTTTATACGATATGATAAGGCCTGCGTAGCCGCTGCACTGACCATCCTAGAGTGTGCCTTGACTGTTCAAGCTCGCCAGGTATCTTCGATCGCCCTCGTTAGCAGCTCGACAAGCACGTCGCTGGCGGTGACCGGTAGCAGTGGTGGTCTTCCAGAAAGTAGAAGCTGTTAGAGGTCTTGCTTGTGGGATTCTGCTCGGTGTTTGGCGAACGCTCTCTTGGAACGCGCAGTCAAAGTATGTGTTGGCTGGAGACAGGCAAGTGAAGCAAGACAAGCCAGTGGCGATAAGTAGGTCGTCATGCAGGGCAAGCATGAGAATTCACTTTTCTCTCTGCTGCTCATACAACAACATACTAGTATGACTGCAACTTTTAACTGAGATCAACTACTACTAGGCTGCTGCGGCCTTTTCAGAGTCAAGTAATGCCCTTCCGCTTCTTCAGTAAAGGCTATTCCAGCTCGCCCTGCAGAAAGTGGTATCTGGGTCAGCTATCACACATTGATGTGACAAGCGCTGGCTCTTGTGCTCACTGTGCAGCAGGAACGTCTGTAAAGGATCCAGTCGACCTTCAGCCCTCCCAGGCGTACTTTTGGATTGCTCCAAAGTACAGCTCGCCAAGAACGCGCTGAGGTCTGGCCAATCTTCCCTAGAGACGCCTATACCCGAAAGATCTGCCACGGTATGATATCCAAGGCTTGCCAGGAGTTCTACAGCTTGTCTGTCAAGTATTCCAGCAAGACCCACGCTGCCTGCGGCTCCAGGAGCCGGGCGCTGTCCTGCCTGCTGTTCGGTCGGGGTCGCGGGCACTGCAGCATGTGCTTTAGACGAGTCCGAGGATGACGCTTCTATATTCTCGAAACGAGTCCTCTTGATCGGCCTTGGGTTGATAGGAAGGGCTCTATCAGAGGGCGGAAGCGCTCCACCTCGTGCTTGCTGCGAGGGTGGTATCAAAGGTGGGCGGGCGCTCCTCTGCGTGCCGGTGGCTTCTGTGGCCGCTGGTCGCGTGTTGTTCATGCTCGTGTGGCTCATAAGATTGCTTTCGCGCAGTGGTACACCATCTGGCTCTGAGTCAGAGTCCGGCAAATGCCTCTTTGTCAGCGCTGGCTTATGACCCTGTGTTGTCTTGCGAGCTCGCATGGTTGTAGAGCCGTTGATGCTGGTGCCTGCCTGGCTGCTTTGCGAGCCTTGACCGCCCAAAGCTGCAAGAGAGGCTCTTCCGCGCCTCGGGCGTACTGTCGCACCATCGTCTGGAGCAGGTCGAAGACCTCGGAGTACTAACTCGGCCACGCACATTTCATGGTGATCGGGTGTAACCTAGGAAAAACGAGCGAAGCTTAGCAAAGGCTGATTTGCCTGCCGGACAGCTTCAGCTCACATCTGTGACAGTGACACGTCTACTACCGTCTTCGGTGGGCGGGTGCAGGGCAGCATAGAATTCATAGCGGCAGCCGGTATGGGAATTGCGGCATTCCAGCTGGACATTGTTGACATTTGGTTTGCGTAACAGTAGCGAGCTCCCCGGATTGACGAGTTGGGAATGCCTGTCGACCGCTTCTCTGAAAGCTGTCACATCCTCAAATTCGTCTCCCGGGTGGGGCCCTGGCCCTTGATGGGGACGCGAAGGTGTAGGCTGGCCCGCAGAGGCCGATGAAAGCCCCGAGGTCTTGAAGTGCTTCCGCGCTATCCCTGGATTGAGCGCTTCTTCCTCTTCAGCCTGCAAGTGGATGTCAGCTGCTGCATTTGAAAGCCTTGCCTGTGTCATGTCGGCTCACCTCCTCTTCGGCTATTCTCAGATGGTGATCTAAACAGCCTTGGCTATGCTCAGTTCGTGCCTGTTGGAAAGGTTTAGGATCACAAGCTGTTGGGATGACACGGCGAGACAACACTCACACTGATGACCTTGACACGGCCCTCTTGAATTTCGGCGATGTCGAATTTCGCTCTGAAGCTGTACTTGCAGCCCAGGTCCCTGTGTGGACAGTATACTCGGAGGTGTTCGGCCGTCTTCGTAAGCTTCAGCTCGCATCCGGGGTTGACAGAATCAGTGTGGGCATGTACTGCACTTTCGAAATCATGCCAGTCTCCTATGACCTGATCGACCATGGGTGGGTCGAAATGTACACGCTGCTCGCCCTGCTTGACAGCCTTATAGTAGGCTAGACATGCAGCGCTGTGTTCGCGGTGATTCTGCGAAAACTCTCGTCAGCTACAATGGACGCTACGGACATCGTCTGAGGACCTACTGCAGTAACTTTCACGGCGGGAACTCGTCGTGCGCCATGTTCGTAGACGCTGTTGAAGCTGTACGGACAGTCTGCGCGCATGCAATACACCCGCACCCGAGCAGGGTCCGTATTTGCCACAGATAGACGACAACCTGGATTACGCTCCTCCGTATGTTGCAATACAGCATTGACGAACGCATCCCGAGAATCGTAAATCTGTCCAGTATAAAGCCGTACAGGCGCATCCGGCCGACCTGGAGAATGGTGCTCCTGCTTGATGAGGTTGCGGTACGACGCGAAGAAATCATCATCGCCAGACGAGGCAGCTTGTGTTGCTACAGTAGGCTCAGGTGTTCCTCCTTGAGCTTCGGACGACGGAGACTGTTGCGGGTCAGGCAAATCATACGTATCACCACTGGGCAGTGAGACGGCAGCTGGCGCGAGGGGGTCGGATGAAGACACCCTCCGTTTCTTTGACGAGGCATGTCCATTCGACAGAGGTGGCGGTAAAGGACCCGATGACTCTTTACTACTCTCGATACGCTTGCGCTTCTTGCTCATTTGGGAGTCATTGCTCTGTTTGGCTTTGCGACTGGTCGAAGGCCTTGGTCCGTCGTCAGATTCATGACCAGAAGCTGCTGTGCTTTCGATTTCAATGACCGAGACGGTTTTAGAGCCAAAGTTGCGGGCTTTTGGTTTCTGGAAAGAGAGGCAGATTGTGTCATTCCTCCCGCTGCTTGTCCGAACATATCATGGTTTCAAATCATAGGTCACTCACTGGAGGCTCAGCATTGCGACAATCGCTGCTATGCTTGGTAACGGCCTAAATTGGATCTCTCAGCGATTCGTACAAGTACTTATGCCAAGCGACGCCATTCACCTCTTTGATCTGGAAACCTTCCAGCTCCCGACCTGCGGCATCTTGCAATGTCACTCCCTTGATTTCGAAAGGGCAGTCATCGGTACTGCACTTGAGTACAGTGGTCCGCTGTTTCCTCTTACTCTTAGAGCCATACGTCTTGTCGGGAACGAGAGCGTCGATTCTACGCAGTTCTGCAAATGGACTCTTGTGCTTCGAGTAGGCCTTCGATTCATTGACGAAGTGGCTGACAGAATTGTAGATCCGCTCGACTCTGGGCTTCGCCGGTGTTTTAACATGCTTTGCACTTTTAGGCTTACTGCGACTAGTCGACGACTGCTGTTCGCTAGCTCGTTTTTTGGTAGATTGCGAGCCACTAGCAACACTGGTAGCCAGGTTGGCCCGGGCTTCCGCTCGTCGTTGGGCAGCTTGACTTGATTCTGCTTGCTGCTCTTCCGGGTACTGATCATCTTGGAACAAGTCTAGGCCCCCATCGGGTATCTGATGTCTAGCTGAAAGCTGGGACGGCACCGCCTGGTCATCGTCCGTATCGTCATCCCGGAGTCGTCTGGCAGCTGTAGTCGAGCCTGTTTTACGAGCAGCGCCGCTTCGTGGTGCAGGTGCTGCCTGCTTAGGCTCCTTATCGACAGGGCGGTTGCCATGTGCTACCATACAAGCAGGCGAGTGTTCGGCCAAGACGCTTTCGACCTTCAGCATACGTGTCTGATGGTTGTATTTCGCTATGACCCTAAAATTGCATCTACAAAGCGATGTGCAACCGGGTCAGCTGCTAATATTAATCTTCACGGATCTGTATGGCTTACGAAACTCCGGAACTTGGATCCTTGTTGTAACCTGAGCCATTCTTGCAAGCCAGAGCCCGGGGCACATTGCCGGGCTTCTGCGTCCATACCACTTCGCTGCCTTTGTTGACATAGGTTGACAGCTTCTGCGCTAATTTCGCAAGGTCGTTCGGAGGGTATTTTGCGCCGATCTCGATGACAGGCGCAGGTGGACCCTCTTGTTCCCCGACGAACTTGATCTCGCTCTCTTCTTCGCTGTCATCGGCAATGACGGCACTATTATCACGATCTCGCTCACTGCTCTCGACAATAGGCGCGGCAGGTTGCAAGCGGCTCGGACCCGCTGGAAGTGAGTTGCTATTGGCGGAACCCGTGCGTGAAGAAGCTGAAGATCCCGCTTGCATCTGTAATAGCGGGCCGCGCGGCATGCGCGAAGGCTTGTTTCTGCGGATAACATTCGAGGCCGTGCTCTTCTCGCTGGCTCCCGAGTCGGAATGGGCGGCTGTTGGAACTGCTTGCGCTTCGTCATAGTCTGCTTGACAGCGTGCGCTGTGTTCGAGTTTGCAACTGCCGATGCGCCTGTCAAATCAATAGTTTTTTGCGATGAGTGTCAAGTCGGTTACAGTCCAGCAGAAGCAGCTGCCTACCAAGGATCGTCATCTGACTTCTTCAGAGCTTCGATAAAAGCCATGCACTTCGCAGCTTGGTTTCCGCCACCCAAACCCAAGCGTTGAGGGATAGCACTCCAACCTCTGGCGTTGGTGTTGTTTTGAGCAAATGCGTAGTTCTTGCAGTACAGATTCAGTGTCCGTTGGTTGGCAAACACAGGATGAGGAACCTCCTTGGTCTCCAATTCGGACAGATCGCGTGCAAGGGCGCGAGCGGCTGCATGTTTCAGGTCGACGGAGTTTGCGAATGTCATAAGCTTCGTAATGACTGGTGCGGCACGGAAGTGGTCTGACGAGGTCGTACTTTCGCTAGATTGGTCTTGAGATGCGGGTGCTGCGTGCCCGTTCGTCCGTGAGCTCGCGACAAACCCTGATGATGTCCTTGCAAGGGGTACGGAGGCGGATTGTGCTGCACCGGCAGGGCAGGTTGACGCATGCTTGATATTGACGTTTCCGACCGTCCTGGAGCAACATGTCTCGTCAATACTTGTTTAAGTGTGCGTCTGACCGAAAAGCTCACCACGGGCCCGCACCCTCTCTGAAATAGCCATTGACTTGAGCTTGGCACGTTGGCTGGCCGCTTGATCGCGTAGTAGTCGAATGTGGACACTTGATATTGACATAAGGCACACCATATCGGTCACCCGATGAACACAAGATATCCTCTCTCCGAAGCGACAAGACTCCAGCTGCAGCGTGGTAGAGATCCTCTCGGGTTCTGAAGGTGTCGCCTGTCCGGCACTTGAGAGTCGATACCACTGCTGGTGCATGCGTATGTGTGGATGGTCGGACAGAAGTTGAAGGGGGTGCAGTATCTGAGGCTGGAGTTACATTCGGGATCGATGACGTTGTGGCGGTCGTCGGTACAGACGATGAGGCCGTACCAGGGACGAAGCTAGCATACAGACGCCTAAATAGGCCTTGTCCACTACTAGATGCGCTTGGCCCAGCCTGTTGCAGGTCTTCGGCTGGAGAGTCTCTATCTTGCTGTTCCGCTTGCATGGCTGAACGTTGACGCGGCGCCTGATCTTCGAATGTCGGGATATCAGGAAAGTCATCTGGCATCTCGCCAACGGAGTGCTGTGCCTCATCGGCCCTTTGAGCGACCTTTGGCGACCTCCGGCTCTCTGTGGCGCTCGCGCGAGCCGCCAAAGTCGAAGGTCCAGCGCTCGGCACAGCGCGCAACTCTGCTGATGCTCCGTCGTTCGAGACATCTCGCTGTTGATGGTCGGAAGGGACATTGTTCAAGTATCGTGAGACTTCCTCATTCTCCTCTAACCGTCTTGCTTCTTTCAGAGATTCCTGAATGGCGAGAGTCAACTCCGGGTCCATCTCGTCTTCTTCCTGCTGAAATCTGGCAGCTAGCACGTCCTCCGCTAGTTCGGGATCGCTTTCAGCCTGCAGTCCAATTTGCGCAGCTTGAAGTATTTCGTTCGCAGTGACTTGCCGGATAAGCATGTCACATGCTGTGCTGTGCTCATTTGAGACTTTGATAACACGCCATTTATCGCCTTGGATATCACCATCCACCAATTCTCCTAACACCTCTGCACTACATTTGATCTTCTCAAACTTCCTCTCCGGTGACCTTTCTTGTCGATTTGAAGGTGAGCGAGGCGGTCTTTGCGTAGACGTGCCATAGTGCCATACGGCGGCTTGCAAATCTTTCTGTCTGTCTTGACGTGATTGCGAAGAGCCAGCAGCTCTAGATCTGACATTCACAGTATCAGAATCATCACTATCTTGGCGAGGTCCGTCCGCATCGACATCCCAGTTGACACATCGGATCCAGCATGTCTTGTTCTCATCCTCCAAGGCAACGTCAAGATATGCTTCTGATCTATCAAGCGCCAGACAAGCAGCTGCTTTGAAGCGCTCCAAGCCTCTATATTTGCGTCTAGGCGCTGCTGGACGTGCAACTTTCGGTGAAGTATGAGCGACCGTAGATGGAGTTGCCGCGTTGCCGTTGCGTCTGTTCTGACTGCCGGTAGGTAGAGGCGTCAGTTCTCTCTCGGCACGCTGCTTGCCTTTGTCGCGTCTTGTAGATTCGATGAGCTGGTCGGCATTGTCGTAAGCCGTCAGGACTTCGTCTCCCCTGTCGGATTGGCGTGCAAAGCGAGAAGGGGTAGCTTGAAGATCCTCATCTTGATTGGTTGCTCTTTGCTTGCCTTTATCTGGTGTCGCAGGTTTCTTTGTGGCCTTGGCAGAATCATCCAACGTACCCGTCCTCGAATTGATGCCACTACCGCTTGCCATGGGTGTGTCATTTCGCGGAGCTTGTGGACTGGACTCTCCCAACTCGTCAAGCTCGTCTTCTTCGTCATATGTCGCTGCTTGTGAGGGTGTTTGCTGTCCTAGTATGCCCCAACCTGGGCTCGCAGGTGTACCAGGATCAAGCGGCAGTCCATCATCCTGCATAGGTGATGAAAAAGGTGGTCTACTGCCTCTCGGCTGGCTGAAGGGTCCTTCCAAATACTCAGGAGTATGTTGACGAGGTACATCGCTCCTTGGTCCGTTCGATAACTGCAGTGTTGGGTTTGAGGTTGAAGCCTGTCGTCCTTCTGCCGTTTGTGATTGTCTGCTTTCAGGTCGAAGCGCAGGTAGTTGATCGTCAAGCTGCATCATATTCACTCTGTCTTGCTCAACAGCCAAGTCCTCTTCCGGATCAACATAAGACACAGAAGGACTTCTTAGCATGTCCTGGTCCATATTCATGTTGACGGCAGCAGCCGTAGCTTCAGGTCGTACAACAGTCAATGTAGTATGCTGAACTTCGACACCTGTTTCCTCTGGCTCCGAGTCTGACATAGGAGCATAGAAGACCTCTTCTGCTTCTTCTTGATGAGCATTTGAATGGCGTGACACGCCGTTGAGCGTCACTGTCGTTGACACCGTCTGCACGACTGAGGAAGTGGTCGTGCTCGCTTCGGCTGCTCGATCATCGATTACGGGTGCATGTGAATTGTTCGAATAAGAGGAGGACGTCGTTATGTCTTGAGTGGTGTGTATCACTGAAGTAAGCTCTGGCTGGCCATTCGCGGCTGATTCGTAACCACTATGTAGGCTTCCATTTGTAGTGGATGTCACTTGCTCTGCTGCTGATACTGCAAGAGGAGAAGCGTTTCTTTCTTTCGAAGCTTCACCTTGGGCGATACACAAGGCAATAGCTGAGCTGTAAGTACGTACACCGTGAAGATACATAAGCTGACTGACCCTCTTGCCGCTATATGGCTTCCGCACTTCCTGGCACTCACAGAAGATCACTACTGTCTAGACCCGAAGAAGCAGCCCGAGCGGCTGTCGAAAGCGATGATGCTCGCTCTTGAGGAGGAACATCGGTAATTGACATTCTCGACACATCAGGGAGGAGCCTATTGTCTTATGGTTTAGCCAGTCCTGCCATCCTGCCAGCGCAAGTGTGAACGTTGTGGACAAGGCTGTCATAAGTAGTTAGAGACCGGCAAAGACGGGATGAAGCAAAGCAGTCCGAGTGTTCCCTTGCCTTGAAGGGAGGACGTCTAAGCCTTTTTATTGCAATCAACATTGAGGTGATCCTGATGCTATAAGACAAAGCGTCTGGTCAATCCTGCTGTCTTGTACATGGTGATACATAGCATGAATCCCCACTTGTGGCCTCTTGCCCCCGTAGAAGAGACGACCACAGGCGACTGGATGGCGAGAGTAGCGGAGTCTGAGGACATGTAGAAATCTACGGACGCCCATTGCCTACACTATAGCATTTGAAGTGTATCCCAAAGGTGCAAAGAAGCCTCTGTGGCTACGAGGCATGGGCATGGAGGTGATCGGCTTCTTCTCGTCAATCAACACATCAACATTGATGCAGTTCCGTTCCAGCAACCCATTCCTTCTTGAATAACGTATCACAGTGATACTACAGCTGCATCAAGGATGCCAGTGGAGACCCGCCGCTCTACAGTCACTGCTGCTGTTCTCGAAGAAGACGCAGAGCCAGCTGTCTCAGTGACACCAGCAGTATCATCAACAAGCGCGTCGACCGAAACAATACGGACAACGAGACAGTCGACAGCAGCCGCCAACAGCAAATGGCTGCAGCAGGTCTTCCCACACGAAGCATTCGATAATGCTGAAGACGCAGAGAAGAGGCCTGCAAACCATTGCTCGCACCCAGAGTACCCAAGATTGAAGGACATCGCTCGCGACTGGCACAGGAAATACGACATAAAGTGGCCTACGCTGTACACTCTGGACTGGAGAGTCTTCGACGATGTAGATGAGCAGCGTGAAGAGCTGTTGGTCAATGAGCTACGTCAAGCTCAGCTCGAAGGGTTCGAAGACCCAGGATATTACCCTGCGAGCGATGAGAGCGCAGAAGCTCTCGAGGAACCTGCCTTGTCATCTGGAGATCCCAGAGACGACGAAGAGCTCGAGGCTATTCGGAATGAGATTGCAGAACTGGAGTCAGAGATTGATATCTCCAAGCAGTACAAGATAGTGGATCGTCTAGGCGAAGGTGAGTATTCACGTGCAGCATAATCCTTTAGAGCTCTGTTTTGACCGCCACATCCTTCATTCAACCCACCTACAGGCACCTTTTCATCCGTATACAAAGCAATAGACTGCAAGCATGCGTTCTACGATAACAGTAGATGGTGCCAAAACCGACCATCGCTGTCAATTAAGCAAGCACTCGCAGCCCAAGCCTCCTTGTCCTCCAACAATTCCTCATCCAACGAATCCATTTCGTCCGTCTCTTCAAACGCGTCGACTTCTACATCAGCTTCATCATTAAGCCTAGTAGGCGCACTAAAGAACAAGCATAAACGATCATCATCTACTTCATCTTCCAATTCACCCTATGCGAAATTGATGACGGCGCGTAAATTGCTCAAGAACGTATCAGAAGAAGATTCAAAGGAGAATAGTAGATCTAAAGTCTATGTCGCTCTCAAGCGAATTTATGTCACTTCTTCACCGCAACGTATCTGGAATGAACTTGATATATTGGGCCTCCTGAGAAATGCGAGACATACGGCATACCTCATTTCTGCCATCAGACACGAAGATCAGGTGATAGCTGTGATGCCGTATGAGAAGCATCAAGATTTCCGGGTAAGCAATCTAGAACATGCAATACATATGCAGTATCCCCTCGCATCCTAGCAGGTTTTACTGATGCTCGTCGATATGATGATCCTCCTTTAGAGCTACTACCGCAATATGGCATTATGGCAGATGCAAGCCTATTTTAGGTGTCTCTTCGCGGCTTTGGCAGATTGTCACGATATCGGAATCATGCATCGAGATGTCAAGCCCGCCAATTTCCTCTTCAACATTGAAACAAATGTCGGTACATTATGTGATTTCGGTCTAGCGCAACGGTATCATCCTTCAGAATGGCAAGGACGGTGTTTACATTCACAACCTCTCCTATGGGCGGATCAATTTCAAGACTACTATCCATTGAACAAATCTGCTATTGTACATGGTGAAAAATTGGCTAGACCTATAGATACGTTGGATCAATTGCAAGATCAAAAGGCCAAGTATGACGAGCTATTTTGGACAGAAAAGGACTGCCTCAATGATTTCAGTAAGAAAGGTCCAAGTTATGCTACGGATGGGTACACTACATGCTTTGTGCCCAACGCGAGATTTGAGAGAGAGTTGAAGAGGAAGACGGAGAAGGATCAATGGGCGGAAAGGTGGCATCCGGTTAGACGACCTAGCTCGTCTGCGAAAGTTGGTTACATGAAGCCTGAATTTGATAAGAGGTGGGCATTCAAATCTATTCGCTTTACGGTGCAGTAGTATCCAGGCTGACGACCGTATGATTGGCTTGTTACCTATATACAGACCAGCCATCAGAGCGAATCGAGCCGGTACAAGAGGCTTCAGAGCACCTGAAGTCGTCCTCAAGTGTCCTGATCAGACAATGGGTAAGCCTTTCTTCCAATAAAGCAATACCACGAACACGGCTCATGTCAGATCATTCTTGCAGCACTCGATATATGGTCTGTTGGAGTTACACTTCTCTGCATACTCACTCGTCGTTTCCCCTTCTTCACGAGTACGGATGATACAGAAGCTCTTGTTGAGATTGCCGCCATTTTCGGGAAGAAGCGTATGGAGAAGTGTGCAGCTCTACATAGTGAGTCGACCACTCTTCAACAGCTGTGACATGGGGTCTTGACTGATGCTGACTGACTGCGTCCGCTCCAGACCGCTCTTTCATCACAAATCTCCCTTGCATCGAAGAACCCGTCCATGCCTCCTTGCACGATCTGGTACGCAGCTTGAACCCAAACATCTTTGTCGAAGCGATGCCAGCATGGGCACGAGAACGATATTCCCCTCAAGAGCAGCATGACATGCTCAATGATCCTAAGTATATCGCCGAAGAGATGGACATCTCCTTTTGGTATAACTCGGATTGTCAACTTTATCAAGCTATCGAACTCATGAGATCTTGCCTTGCGCTTGATTTGACGAAAAGAATTACGGCCGAAGACGCCTTGGAACATCCTTTCCTAAGGGTAAGCGGTTCTATCTGAGCTGTGTATTCCACTTTGCTGTGCGCTGTGCGCTGACAGGTATGATCCCCTCTTCCTAGACCAAGAATCGAGAAGCAGGCATCATGTTCACCGAAGTGCAGTAGTACCCGCATGGCCCAGCTCCCCTTTGCAGTTAACCCTTCGCCAACATTTTCCACTTTCTTACACTCATGTTCCCTTCTGTTCCTGCAATGTGTGCAATACCGCGGTGTAGTGTCAATGGTTCCGGTTTGGCAAGCTGGCTCTGATGTTGTATGTAATATCTTGCCATATAGTCGTTGTGAAATGCACTGAACACTCTTAACATAAATGCGCTGGCGGGCATGTCACGCGTACAGTGGACCGGCAGGTCTGAGGGAACAGCCAGCTTCGCTAGCCGTGTTTAACTTGCAGAGGAGTCGTGATTATGGCAACTACCGCAAGCCGTCAGGCTATCAGGACTGCGTTGAACGCGAGGAGACACCACGACGGTAGTATGATGCGTATGACTGACAGGTACCGATAGTGAGAAACATACATATAGCCGTGCAGCGGCTGTCTGCCTGACAGGCAGGATCGGCTAACGATAGCGGTCGCAATCTGCAACTCCCGTTTTTCAACACAGTGCATTTCGGTAAGCGGAAACGATCGCCAACATTTCGAGACTGGGTTGCGCTAAAATTAAATTTAGACGCGAGTATGAAGACCTGGCGACTTGGCACTGAAGAAGATCGCAAGTGGGCGGCAAGCTGGTACCGTACCGTACAGCGCCGCACAGTATATGTGGTACGGTATGGGAAATGCTCGTATTGCTTCGTCACGCTGCCGTACATACCGTATACCCACCTCTAGCGCACGATAAGCATGCATCGGAACGCCACTCCAGATCTGCCACTATCTAGGACAGTCGAACGCCACTCCAGATCTGCCACTATCTAGCACAGTCGTGGCCCCATGACAGGATTTATCATAGCAGTATCTGATAATCCAATACCGGTACCGCAATACTGAGATCATATACACGGTGTCGTTTGTTCATGGACCCTATGACTGCCAACATGTGCTGGGCGCATTGGCCAGCCAAACACCAGACAGCGGAGACGTTGTGCGAGGAATTCGACCGACTACCGTATCGTACATTTCGCAGGAGACAAACGATTATGTTTATGACGATATGGCTAGCGCTGCTTACTCTACCGTACTGCAGCACCGTATCGTACGGTGTGTCGCGAACCGCATCTTCCACCAAGGCTGCAAAGTCCGCTTGACGAGCAACTTTCAACAATTCATCCGGTATCCTGGACCCCCTGTTGATCGCTATCCGCATCGGTATAAGAGATAGGCGGAGACCAGAAGGCTAGCTAAAGTGACACACAACCAGACTCTGCAGAGCCCCGGTCTTTAAGCTTTCGGGATTGCGGAAATGATCAACCGGCTTGCGATCGGTTCAGGTAATCAAACTCAGTAGCCGTCTTTCCAAGAGGAGAACTCCGCATTTCTTTTCTAATGCGCTCTGAGCGGTATACGGAACCATGTTTAGCCTTTCTCTGGCGCGTCTAGGCACTCGGTTACGGGCGGTAAGCGTCTTTCACGCTTCAAAGGTGGCGTGCATGACATGGGGTCAAGGCCATTCTTCCCCGTGGACCGCCATGAAATTTTGAAGATGAGCCCCCAACCATGAAAACGCGAGAACATCTGGAGTACAAAAGGCCTCCGCATCGTTCGTTCCTTTCCTTCTCTTTCGTTTCTTGTCCAAGTGGTTCCTGTCTATCGTTCCTGTTCTTTACGGTACCTCTAGAATTCCATCAAGACTCGGTAATCAAGAACAACCATGTCTGCCCTCGACCGCAAAGAGTCTCCCTCTTCGGAGCGCAAAGACGCCGATATCCTCAATGAGCTAGAGGATCAACATGAGGGCCATGTCAACAAAAATGCACGGTGAGTGCAGAGCTTTAAGTCGGCTGTATGCAAGTACGAAATGCTGATATCGACCTGCCCTCGCCACAGCATCGCTGCACTGGAGAAGACTCCACCTGAAATCCTGGCTTTGAGCCCAGAAGAGAAGGCCGATCTTGAGAAGAAATTGGTCCGACGCATTGACTTGACTGTTCTGCCCAGTGAGTGATGATGCTGAAGATTCGTGTTATTCAATTACTGACCGTTTTTCCTGCAGTTCTCGTGAGCTGATACGCCGCGTTGAGAGTAAGATGTCGTACCATACTGAATTATATCAATTACAGATGATCATGTACATCCTCAATTACCTTGACCGAAACAACATCGCCGCTGCCCGTCTATACGGCATTGTCAAGGATACTGGCCTCGTTGGCTCCGAATACCAGAGTGTCATCTCCGTTCTTTTCGCATCCTACATTTTCTTCCAAGTCCCATCAAACATCATTGCATCTAAGCTCAGATATCCTGGTATCTACATCAACGTCATGATGGCCGGATGGGGTATTGTCAGTGCTTGCACTGCTGCTGCCAAAGACTTCCATGGCTTGGTCGTAGTCCGTATCTTCCTCGGTATCTTCGAGGCTGCCTTCTTCCCTGGTGCCGTCTACCTTCTCTCTTGCTGGTACACAAAGAAGGAACTTGGTCTCAGAACCGCCATTCTCTTCTCTGGTTCCCAGCTCGGAAATGCCTTCGGTGAGCAACGCAACTGTGTGGCTCCGACCTGCACACATGACTGAATACTTCGCTCTCTTTTTCAGGAACACTCATTGCACGTGGTATTCTCACCATGGACGGCGTGCACGGAATCGCAGGCTGGCGGTGGTTGTTCATCATCGAGGGTGTTGCTACCATCGGTCTTGCTATCATCTTCGGTATTCTGCTACCCAATCTACCTCAGAGTAAGCCTCGGAAGTGTGTCTAATGAGGACTTGGTGTGCATTACTCACACAACGGCTTCTTCTTTTGCTCGTATAGCATCGTGGAACTGGCAATTCTCCAAGCTTCAACGTGACTATGCTACTTACAGACTTGAAATCGAAGCTGGTGATACTGAAGAGTCTGTTGGTGGATGGGAAGGCTTCAAGATGGCAGTCACCGATATTAAGACCTACTTCCTGATGGGCATTCTGTCTTTGACATACGTTGCTGGTGCCGTCAACAGTTTCTTCCCTTCTGTCGTCGCAACACTCGGTTTCTCCTCCAACAATACCCTTCTCCTTACCGCTCCTCCTTTCCTCTTCTGCACACTCTGCATGTTCTTCAACGGATGGCACGCAGACAGAACCAACGAGCGAGCTCTTCACGTTGCCATTCCTCTCACGATTACCATCGTTTCCATGGTCATGGCCATTTCCTCCACTGCTGTCGGTGTCCGATATGTACGTCCGCGCCGTTTCTTACTTGTTCCTAAGGCTGTGCTGATCGCTTCTTTTGACAGACCGCCATGATGTTGATGCCGGGATCGTTCTACTCCGCCGCCATCGTCACGTTGACATGGATCTCGCAATCCATGCCTCGACCTGCCCAAAAGCGTGCCGTCGCCCTCGCCTTCATTAACTCTTTCGCCAACACACCCAATATCTGGTGCTCATACCTATACCAATCCAGCATGGCTCCTCGCTACCTTGAAGCCTTCGTGACCAACATCATCGCTTGCGGTATCGCCATTGCCCTTACTTTCGGACTAAGATGGTACCTAAAGAGAGAGAATGCCCGTATGGACCGAGGAGAGGCTGTCAAGGACATCACACCGGAGATGGTTGCCATCGGTTTCCGTTACAAGTACTAGACTGTATTTATAGGGTGCAGAGTCTTGTTCATATACTATGTTGATAAGGGTTTTCCAGTAGCTGCAATATAGGCATCTTAATACGACACTGGTTATGATAATGCGTGCTTCGAAGTTCTCGCGTATATTTACGCTACATCGACAGCTTTCTAATGCGCCAAAAACGGCTCATGTAGATGCCGGGATCAGTGCAATTGGCACATCTTTGTCTTAGATTAGCCCGCGCCTGAATAGCCTCCTGAGTTTGACTTATTGCTGTCATACGCCCGTATTGACTCAAATAGTCAACCTTATAGCGTGCTTGGCCACATCAATCAGTTTGCACTGCTTCAGTCTCGATGTTGTTGGACTCGTCTCCAAGAAGTTTGAAGCAGTGGCAACGTCTATGTATTGCATAACCTATCCCCAGATCTAATAAGGTCTAAAGCGCTTCTGCTCTTTCATCTCTGCAATTTTCCTCTTGTCCTCTTCGAAGCGAGTGCGCAAATCCGAAATATCTGGTGGAGAAAAGAAATGTTAAGCAAAGATAGCTGAGCTTGTATACGGAGAAGTCTTTACTCACTCTTTCTACTCTCTTCTCTTCTATGGAAGCCATACATTCCCATTTCGATACCTCTCGACTTCTTCATCTTCTTTTTTCTACCTCTACCGCCACCTCTGCTTACGTCCTCATCCTCGTCAAGGAAGGAGCCAGCACCATCTACAGCCATCGGTGCATCATCCTGACCAGCTTCTCCATCAATGCCTAGCTTGTTATTGAGTGCGGCCAGTGCTTTCTGTCTCTCTTCTGCGATGAGTTTTTCTTGATCCTTGACAAAGTCCTTGCGAGCGATGCCAACACTTCTCTTGCCGCTAACAAAGCCTTCCAGCTCAGCTTGACGCCTTTCTTCTTCGTCTTCAATCTCTCCTTCGCCGCCTTCATCAAGCGCTGAGCGTCCTTTCAATCCTCCAGCAGAAACAGTGATCCATCCATCAGCGTCTGCTTCTGGCTCATCAAAGTCATCGTCGTATACTCTTCTTCTCTTTAGTGCCTTCTTGCGAGCGAATTCGGCTTGCTTCGCCGCCTTTTCAGCTGCTTCTCTCGCTTGAGCACGCTTAGATTTTGGTAAGGCAGCTTCTGCAGCGGCTGCTTCTCTTGCGCGACGAGCAAGAGCAGTCTTTCCTGGATTTGCCTCATCAAAGGCCTTCATCCAGTCGTCTACATGCAGCTTGACGCTATCTACTGATGGACGAGCTAGATCGAAAAGTATTTCGTCGCGAGTTCGAGCCTGCTTGCTGGTGGTATCGATGGTCCAGCTATTACTAGGCCAGGAGGTCATGGGCCAGCTTGAAGTCGCTTTGTCGTTGAGGAGAATTTGTACTGCCTTAGCTGACGACAATGTGATATGTGCTTTGAGCGTTGAAGATGACGGAAAGAGGTGATCTAGAGCTTCTTGTGTCGTAATGTCCGAAGAGACGAAGAGTGGATGTATCCGCTTCTCAAGGCTTTCATTATTCTGAGCCAGTTCCTTCTGCTGTTGCAGCTGGAGTTGAAGGGCTTTCTTCTGCTTCTTGGTCAGGTTCTCCTGTTTCGAAAGCTGTTCCACTTCCTGCTGTTTCAGGAGTGCACTGGGGTGCAAGATGCCTTCAGTCTCGATGACACTTTTGCCGCGATGTGTGTGACTAGAGTGAACGAATTCAACGGTCTCCACTACGTCTTCCAGACCAAGGTCGCTTGCTTTGCCTTTGCCTTTCTCTTGAGAGCTGCTGCTTGACCGAGCTTTTACAATATCTTGAATGCCTTCCTTGATGCTAGCTTCGGTACTGCCATACGGCAGGTTGACAGCAAAGATGGTATATGCGCTTGTACTGGCACTCGCAGTGGACGTAGACTGTTCGTGGTTGTCGGCATTGTCGGCAGTATCGACTTTGCGTCGTAGATATATGTGCTGTGTGACTCCCTCAAGTCCCGGTACAGAAGGGGTCAGAGCGACAGGAAGAGCCAGAAATCCATTGGCTACTTGAGCTGGACGAGCTTTCACTGCTTTCAGAGGTGCAGCGACTGATGCGAAAGTACTTGCAATTCTTGCAGGCTTCGACACTTTTGCTGCTGGTTCGGGCGTAGCTGCTCGTGAAGACACCGGAGTTGCCTCTGTAGGTATGAGGCGCGAGCGTGCCATAGTCGAAGTGAGGTGCCAGCCAGCAGTACAGCTCAATAACCTGCTGCTGCTATACTCGGGAGTGAGCTGCGTCCTGCAACCTCGACAGAAAGAAAGTCGAAATGTCGATCAAGGCGTTCAATTTCGCCACCTCTCTATGCCCATGATGCCGACAACTCAGAATCACTCGCTCCATGTCACATATCGACGAATGCGACGATCTGGAATACTGGTATCGTGTTGCTGCTCAAGATTAAGCTCACCTCGGCGCTTCTACACTGGTGCTGTCCCGGAGAGGCGAATCCTGACTGGCCCCGGTATCCCGCTATCTCCAGCCTGCGCAAAGAAGCTGCGAATGCTCGAGAAATGCTGCGAAATCTCGCGATTTCTCGAGAATTCGCGGCGAAGGCGCAAGAAATCGCGAACATGCAAGGCTTGATCATGGATCAACTTCAATGACTGAAGTCTTCCACGCCCGGAAGTCAGCAGCGGCATGGCCCCAGCGGACACCATACCCATGCTGGCGTTATACGGCAACCGTTATCGAATCGCACAAGGTCATTGTGAAGGCTCTGCTGGGTTCAAGCTGACATTGCCACTGCGCGCGGCCTCCTTGAAGCCGCCAGGCCTCGACGCGACCCGCGACCCTTGTTGTCTTCTATTCACCAGCGCGGGAAAAGGCACATCTAACTTCGCAGCCCTTCTGAGCTCCTGAAACGCAACTTTCCGAAGATATAGACTGCACTAGTCTCCACCATTCAGCATCCTCAACAGTCACAGGCATCATCTTCTCAACTGGCCCTCCGACGCGTCGTGGCCACGATCTCACACGCGACGCTTAAGGATACTGAACAGCGGGGGATTTCTGTGAGTGATACTGGCCTTCCGCAACGGCACAGACGCTTTCTCCAGATCTTTGTAGTGACCACAATCCTTCGTACTTGCAGTTCTACTTCACCAGTCACGTCCAAAAATCATCAGACGAGAAAATCAAAAGCGTGTTTCGGGGATGTACTGTAAGTCAACAGCACACAACCAGCATACAACACGACATTACCACTTCAGCAGGAGATAGGAATCCTGGCAGCACATCATGGAGACCGAAACGCCATTCTCTTCTAGATTTTGGAAAGGATTCCCGCGCCAAAGAAGCGGCAGCGGCTGCTGCTGTTGCTGCTGCGAAGAAAGCAGCAAACGCAGCGAAAGCAGCTGCTGACCGGGCCGCACTAGCCAAACTACCACAGGTTGGACCAAAATATGTGAACTACAAAGGAACACTCCATCCAGCGCCGACATTAAGCAATTTCCGAGTTAGCCTCATCGGAAAAGATGCCGGAATCGCGCCTGGATCCTACCGTTATGTGCATCATCCCTTGAGACTCCCATACAGAGTGGCGGCTACAAGAGAAGTTTTGGAAGAGCCTGTACCTGATTACAAAGATGCCAACCCCAAACGTCTCAAGCGAAGCGGCAAGTGGAAAGCAGTGGTCGTACGCACATACGAGCGTCGGCCATACAAAACAGGCCCTGATATTATTGAAGCAATTCCAGGTTTCGGATACGGATTATATCGCACGGAAGATGAGGACGTCAGAAACGCTGAAATTGAGCGTATGCGGGCTAGATCCGAGCCAGGAGCCGTACTACAGAAAACGTTCGAGGAGGAGGTGGGTGCGCGCAAGAGACAAATAGATGCCGAGGTTGTAGCGCATCAGATGAAGATGGTGGAGGAGGTGGTTGAGTATCGGCGGAAATTGGAAGAGCTAGCGCAATCGCACAGGAAAACTTTGGAAGAGCAAGTAGAGGCCCACAGGAAGAAACTAGTAGAGGAAGGGGACGAATGGGCAAAGAAGAGGCAGGAAGAGATGGAGGGGTACAAGACAATTTACACTAGAATGTTGGAGCG
This sequence comes from Cystobasidium slooffiae, assembly GCA_019775285.1. Taxonomy (NCBI): domain Eukaryota; kingdom Fungi; phylum Basidiomycota; class Cystobasidiomycetes; order Cystobasidiales; family Cystobasidiaceae; genus Cystobasidium; species Cystobasidium slooffiae. Next base: position 705,363 of record JACWFZ010000010.1, read on the forward strand.
TGAAGCTTCTGATGAGCTCCAGCACCATCACCTCCTTCTGAAGAAGAGGGAGTAGCGTCGCGGATATGAGCTCCGCAAGAAGCAGGAGGAAATACGTCAAGCTGAAGAGGCTGCAGCGGCAGCAGCTGCGGCTGCAGCTCCGCTATCCTTAGACCCTCATATTGACAGTCCGATACCTGCCTGTCCTCATGCCGGAATATGACCAGCTTCCATATCACTATTCCCTGTGAAATGATAATTCAGGGTGTTATTGCCCGGCCTGTTTTCGTTTCGTCTTGTGCGCTAAAGCTTGATTTGTGATAATGTAATATAATAGGCGCTTACTTGGACGGGAGTATTGTCGTTTGTGATTGTTAAGGAGATTCAGCCCATTGAGCCTGGTGCGGCCGGGCCCTGGCGAGTTGTTCAAAGATAACCAGCTCTCGTCCCAATTCGCGCTGCACGTAGCATCACATGAGACAACCAAAGGGAGAAGCAAGTACACTAGATTGATGCCAACTCAGTGCTAATCATGTCGGATGCCGATCAGAGATCAGACATGCGAGAAAAAATGTAGAAACCAGGGCATATATAGCGAACGAAAGGTGAACGAGATACTGAATGGCTGTAAAAAGGGTAAGACGAAAAACAATAGGGGTAAAAGAGTCTGACTCTTCTAGTTGTTCATTGCTATTGCTTGACCGAACAAAAATATCCTGATCCCGTCCGCATTATTCATATCGTAGTGAAGCGCGAGCGCTATAAAGGGGTGAACACCATAGGTAAACGTATTTTGTTGGCTTGCTTTATGCCTTGGCGGCTTCGACCTCATCGGCGGGCACGGCGGCTGGTGCTGGCACGTCTTCTTCGTCGGCCTTCTCAGCACCGGCATTGCCAGACTCTGAGAGGTCAGAGGTCCATAATGTGAGGTTGTCACGTAGGAGTTGCATGATGAGCTGCGGGTGTTGGATGGGTGTAGAATCGCGTCAGTATGTTTTCTTTAGATCTACCCAAACCAATTTTGGCGAACCGGACTCACTGTGCTGTCCTTGTAGCTCTCCTCGGAAAGGGTATCCAACTCAGCAATAGCATCATCGAAAGCCTGCTTGGCCAAATTGCAAGCCTTATCAGGGCTAGCCATGATCTCATAGTAGAAGACTGAGAAGTTCAGTGCGAGTCCTAGTCTGATAGGATGTGTAGGTGGTAGCTCGACATTGGCGATGTTTGAAGCTTGTTCATAAGCGACGAGTGAGGCTTCGGAGGAGGCTAGTGTAAGACATAGTATAGTCAGCTTAGGCGACTTTGTAATAGCAAGCTTAAGGGAATACACTCACTCTTCTTCTGGTCACCCTGGGAGAACTCGGCCAAGTATCGGTGGTAGTCTCCCTTCCTGAGTAGCGTTGAAGAAAAAACAGCATACATGGAAATCAGTACTGATAGTGTAAAGATCCTCACCTCGAGGTGTACAAAGGATAGCATGACAAAAGCAACACTCACATCTTGTGGTAGAAGACCTTTGATTCACCAGATTCAGCCGACTTGATCAAATGATCATCTAGTACTTGAAGGATATCATTGCAAATCTTAGCTAGTTCAGCTTCGATCTTCTGTCTGTATTCCTTGATGTGAGGTAGTGTCTTGGAGTCTCCCTTGCTCTGTTGTGCCAAAAAACATATAGATACGTGTCAGATTTGGTGAACATGCCCGCCGGGGGCAAACAAAGAGTGTAGACTCACCTCCTCCTTGGACTCAATGCTTGAAACGATTCTCCAGCTTGCTCGTCGAGCGCCCTATAGCGAGGGAATGCAGATGTCTGTGTTAGTACGTAGTTCTGCCCATCTTTTGGCAAGTTCGCCTGTGCATCTCTTGGTGGCTGAAACGCGTTCTGACGACTGTAGGCACGCTCATCTGGATAGGCGCTCCTGCTGCAGACTAGCAGAGCGCTCGAACGCTTCATCTTGCATGTATGCTCTACCATGTGAGAGAGCAAGGCCGCGTCTTGCAGAACTCTCGTCCAAACAAAGGAGAAAGGAGAGACAAAGGCCTAACGCCATATAATGCCCCAAGACCACACCAAGGCGAAAATGGAAGATGAGGACGACGAGTGGAAAAGCAAACCTTACAATGATGTTCTTATAAGCTACAGAGAGCAAGTTTCTCTCTTCAATAGTGAGTTCTTGATCTAGTTCAGCTACCTCTTTCATCGAAGAGACCTGTGCGTTGTTGATTGTCGTGTGAATTGGCAGTATGAGAAAACGAAGGGCGTGTGTGCGTGCGCATGGTCAGACAATGTATACTGGGGCTAAAGAAGCAGCAGTGAGCCTTGGAAAAGAGCAGCTTACCATCTCATCGTATCTCTCTGCTTGCTCAGAGAGCTGTGTTGTTCATCGACGTTTGAAGGATCATGTTTGTTGCCATCGTCATGGAATGGAGGGTCAAGCTCAACGTCAGGACTTGCGGTTGGCATGTGAGGAGATACATGTGGGATAGGACGACGCACCTTTGCCATGTAGACGGCATCTGTACGCTTATCGGATGACATGGTGTTGAGAGTTGAGGTGGGTGTCTGTATGAAATGGCAATAGGTGTGCGTGTGTGTGAGTTGCTTGTGTTGTCGCGTTTGTATGCGATGCGATGAGTGGTGATACTGGTAGAGAGTATCGAGAACAGAGTCAGCTAGGCACATGATAGCATGCTGCTACCATCTGGAGTAGGCCATGACTGCTACTACTCACCTCACTGTGCGGTATACTGATGTCGAGTGAATGTGTTTTTTGCAGATGGGACAAAGGCAAGCAGCAGCAGCGGTGTCGATGAGGGCAGCCCGCAGAGGCGAAGAAAGTGCGGTGAGGCGTCGACAGGGCAAATCAACGGGCAAAGAGCAAGCCTACTTCCCTCATGTCAGTCTGTGAACTTGCTGTCCACATGTTATATGGTCTATCCCTCTCCCCATCATCCTGTCACTTTCATTCACCGCGTCGACCGCGTGTCTTGTCCGCTGCAATCATGTTATGTCTCTGACACGCCTATGCGATCTGAAAAAAAAGACTGGACAGGTATGACTTGGTTGGGCAATTGGTAGCGTTACTGCCGCCGTGCAGCAGCGATACAGTGCAATCAGATCCTCATATTGATGTGACATTGCTGTCTTACTGTCATTTGCCAGATATCCTGCCAGGCGAACAGGAATTGCATCACAACGAGATATTAGATTACAAGTGACAAGCTAGATTACCGCCGCCTATTACACCATAGATCCAAGCAGACTCTTCCTCTTCTTCTTACTCTTGTCCTTGCCAGCTCTACCAGCCATTCTATCGCTCGGTATCCCACTTCCTTTGCTAGGTGATGCATTGGCAGCAGAAACAGAAGGCATACATTGTTTGAATATCTTGATGAGCTCTTCTTCAGATAGGTTCTCATACGTGTATTCTTCTTCATTTGCAAAGAATTTATCATCTTCTGCTTCGACTTCAGGCTTAGCTTGTGATGCGGGTTTATCGCGGCCAGCTTGCTCCATATCGACATCCTCGTCCTCTTCTCCAGAATCCTCATCATCATCATCTTCGTCGTCATCAGTCTCTTCATTCTTGACGGCACGTCCCTCCGTCTTGACATTTGATGAAGTAGATGGCTTGTCCAAAGGTTTGAGTTTATCAGATAGCAGACCCCTCCATAACTCAGATAAGCTAGGTAATTTATGAGAAGGTATTTCATCAAATATATCCGTCTTTGCGCCTCCACTTGAAATAGTGGCATTGCTCGGCAATGCTTTGACTCCAGCGAGGCCAGACATAGTATATGACGAAGAAGTCGAGGTGGAAGGTGCAGAAAGTGAAGAGGGACCAAACAGTTCATCGAACAATCTGATAGGTCTCAATTCTTCTCCATTTGCTGATCCATCATCGATCTTCGAGTTCAAAGCAGCTTGTAAATTAGCTGAAGTTTCGAAAGCTGATGGTCTGACTTGTCGAAGTGCAGATTCAGGTCCTAATAAAGCTACTTGACCCGATTTAGCAATTGATGCTATCAGTGGAATAGCTATTGTTTTCTTGGTAATCGTTGGCTCTGAAAGCGCCGTTGAAGATGTAGATGCGGTGATAGTAGACGCCTTGGCGGGACGTCGTGAAGAATGTGCAGGCTTAGGTGCGGATGTGAATGAAACTTGAACCGGTGGGATTGGATAGGCTGCTGTTTGCGAGAGTGAGAATGGAAGTGCTTCAACCTTCTTCAATGAAGGGTTGGCTAGAGATAGAGTCGTGGCTGTCCTGTCGGATACGGCGATGTAGTAGTCAGAAGATGTGTCTGGTGAAGTCAGAATTTGTGTTGCTGGAATAGGTAGAGTAGCGAGTTCTGATTAAGGGGGCAAGAAAGAGAGAAGCACATAACTGTCAGTATGAAGACACTACGGTACGCAAGGAATCGAGCTCACCTTCGCATGTCAGAAGATCCCAGATGACGTGTCCCTTTTCACCTCCAGCAAGAAGTCTTGTTCCCAGCAAGCCGGCAAAGGCAATGCTACTAACATATCCAACTTCTTCCACAGGTACGTTGAAAGCCTTGACAAGGTTTCCATTCTCCACGTTCCACAAAGTAACTTTATAGTCCTCACGGCCGATTGCCTTTTCTACCTCTTCGCTCTTCAGTTCGGTATGCTTATGAATGATAGCCAGCAGTGAACCATCTTTTGAGAAAGCAGAAAGGATAGCAGGTAGAGAACGATAAGATAGGGAGAATAAACATTGCCAGATTCCAAGAGGGGGTGGACTATTCTTCTTCTTCTTCTGAGCTCTGAGCAGTAAGGCCTCTTCTGGTATCCTGTAAGTCCAAAGTTTAACGGTTCCATCAAGTGATGTAGTGCAAAGCTTTCCGACTCCAGTACCGGGTGTCATTGTTGCCGATGCTGTAGCTGACGGAGGAGGGGAGAAGGTCATGCTCGTAACGCGTTCTTGTCCATGTGGATTATCGATACGTGAGACGAGTCCATAACCAGGTTTATGGGATGGGAAACCCATCCAGAATTTCAGATGTGATTCTCTCGAGTAATCTCGATCTTGCCATGTGTCGAAAGTTGCCATCCATACTCTTCCTGTTGCCTCTAGCGCTGCTGCTCCTGTCAGTTGCATTGCATTACTCGCAGTGGGTGCATTTGCAACAGGTGAAGAAGCGGAGAATGCAATATGCTCGACTCGGACTGGCTCGATGGGCCGGTCGTCCGTTCGTGACACGCGATTTGAAGGTGAGATGTCCTGCTCATAGACATGTGTGTCTTGCGATGCGGAATAGAACTGGATGGTAGACGGGTGCGATGCTTGGAAGACTAGTCTATTCGTAAGTGGCTCGATGGCCAGCGGTAAATCCGATCCTTGTTTCGTCGCGAACTGTTCAACTGCAGATGTAAGGACGGAATATCAGATAAAGCACAGTCGAATGCGATGTAGATGATTAGGAAACTCACTGGTCTTAACGCCGGCGATGGTGCGGACTACCTTCAGCGTTCCAGCTCCCAAAAAGGCAATAGTACCATCTTTCAGTCTAACCACAAATTCTTGCTGTCCACTCTGGCCATTGATAATGTTGAGAGCTTCAATAGGAGCTCCGATACGTGGTACGAATTCCTTATGTCTTGATTCAATCTGCCAGACTACAAGTACGGCTTCTTCACCTCCGGAAAGAAGGTATGCTCCGTTGGGCGTGAATGCTAGACTTGAGACGGCGTGAGCGTGCCAGTGTAGTACCGACATAGCTGCACTGGGAACTATGTTGGTCTTCCCTTTACCAGCCTCTTTGAGTTTCTCCGATGCGGCTCGTAATGTGTTGAGCGATTCTTCGTTCAAAAGATACCATAATCGGATGCTACCTCTTGTATCTCCGGTTGCAAAATATGATTCTGTAGGATGACAGACTACAGTAGTGAACGCAACATCTCGATAGTAGGTGGTTGAAGCTAGTCCCTCAAAGCTTATGAATGGAGCTACGGAGATGACGCTCTTCTTAGATTCGGCAATTTGAGCAATGTGGATCTTCTTGCGTCCGATGACGACTACGCTTCTTCCATCGCCGGACACAGAGATGCCAATTGCATCTTTACATTTTCCCAATCGTATCTGCTTGCTGATCTCGGACCGCTTGAGTGAAATGCATGACACAATTGAAGTAGGTGGATTGGCAGCTCTAGCTTTTGCTGATTCGGACATGGTCGTGAGTGGAGAACCGCGATTAACGGCTAGAAAGAGTGTCTCGCGCATGTGAGTCTGTTGATATGCAGGACTATCGGAGCTGACAATGGCAGCGCAGGCGATAGGACCTCCCATGTCTGTACTGTAAAGTACTTTCCCTTCCAGATAGTCCCAGACTCGGACGAAGCCATCCAAGCTTGTGGTGATGACTTGCAGGGAATTGACCGGATTGACGAATAGTGACGTGACTTGATTATTTGGGGCATCGAGAGTACCCTTAGCGTTCGTAGCAGGGAGTGCTGGTAGATCCAGGGTGGATAGCATTTGTGAGCCTGAGACGAGATAAATCTTGACAGAACTCGCGGCCGCAACGAAGCAAAATCTGGAGGGAAATAAGAAAAGTCAAAGATTATCAGTATGCTTTGCTCTAATCCTGGACTACACGACAGTCGGGCGATCCTGTCCTCACCTTCCATCGTGTGAAAATACTGGTGGCAGACGAGCACTGTTGCCTAAGGGCTCCGACAAGCGAAGGAAGGGCAATTTCTCCAGTCCATCTTGATCTCTAGCTGCACCCTTCTTGCTTACTTTGCCCTTGCCTTTGTGTACTGATGCAACTTGTACTGCTTCGTTTGTGGCTGCTGGAGCTGACACTTGTGCATTGTCACTCCCGGAGACAGCGACAGCAGTAGCCTTCGCCTCGTTGGCAGCAGGATCTCTTTTCTTGCGCCTTCTCCTCTCGCTAACTTGACCTGGAGGTGCCGCTGTTTCGGTTATGTTCTCTTTCGATACATCTCCAGCTACAGCTTCAGACTGCACATCTTTTCCAGCATCTTTGACAGCTCGAAGGCCCTTGTTGCGGACTTTTCCCCTCTTGACGACGGCAGGTGTATCTTCCGACATCGAAACTTGCGATACATCAGCCATTGTCGAGCTGGCTAGATGATGGTGAGCTAGACAGATGAATGCAAAAAGAATTGCATGTCGTGAGGGCAAAATTCTCGATGGAGGTGATCGGGCAGGCAAAGCTGGTCACGAGAATTGCAAGACACGGTGTACAGACAGTAGCATTACGAGGGGACGGCTGTTGCTGACAAGTTTATCATATCGAACAGACTATGCTACATTGCTGCCATCATAATGTTTTTGGCCAAAAAGAAAGATCACGTCGGTGGCGACCAGGCGTGATCTTCCTCTGTAGCTACAAAGCGTCTCGCGATTTCCCTTCGTTCAGGCGCCTGTCTCACATTCCATTTCACTTGGTCTTCTTTAGTAATGACAGCGTCCATTGTTATCCCCTTGTCCAGTAGCTCCTCGTATCGTCTTCGCATGAAGCGTGAAGTGATGCGCTTGGGTCGGCCCCAGGAACTGCCATGCTTGCGAAACCGACGCTCATGCTCCTTGAAGCGGGTTTCCTGCTCTGCCGGTAAGGCAATCCCTGCACCAGAGGTCTCCTTCGAGAGCTTGAAAGTCTGCGCTTGCTTTGCTAGCTCATCTACATCACGTGGATCCTGCGGTGCCAGCAGTCTACCTCGAAGTTCTGACAAGTACCGCCATTTGATATTCGCCTCTCTTTTCGGGTGCAGCCGTCCTAGCAATCTTGCCTCCTCACTGTCTGGATTCGCTCGCTCTGGCATCTTCGGAGGTGTCTGAAGTTGCTGCTTTGTAGGTGCCTTGCCTTTATTATGACTCCATGGTGATGTAAGGTACGCTTGCAGACGAGGCGTGTAGAGAGGTGGTCGAGTGCGGAGGTTGCCAGATTGCAACGGAGCGACTTCCGAGTTTCTAGTTTCTCGTAGAATTTCCTAGTGGGTACCCAATATCAGCTGTTACCCACTTGCAGCGTCGCCATGTAACAGAATCACCTCTATCTTGCGCCGTCGAGGCTTTCCTTGCTGGCCATGTGCGACAGCCATGCACTTCTTGATGGCGTGCAAGTACCCAGCATTTGCAGCTTGTAGCCTTCGTAGTATCTTTGCAAAGGACCGACCGAATCAGTCACTTGTTCCGCTATATGACTACAGAGTTCATGGTGCGCTCACTCGACGCTGTGCTTCGAACGCTCGACCAGTGATTTCACCTCCAAGAGCCTCACGAGCTTGATCCACGAAGTAGACTCTGTGCAATATTGGAGATACGACAATTCAAAATCAGCATTACTGCTGCGGGTGCCTTTGCTCTTGCCATTGACTCTCGCTCAGTATCCATTGCTTACCTAGTCTTCACATCAGGAAACCTTCGGCATTCACGCACCAAGTCGCGATACAAGCCTCGGCTGGCGACGCGAGCTGCATCTTGGAGAGCTGAAGTCTGCATGCGTAGCTTGTCGCTTCAGGAGGCAGTCATGGCAAAGAATTTTGGTGCCGGTTGTGCGAAGGCAACCAATGGGAATGAATGGCAGATGCCTGAAGTACATCGGACCGAAACGAGTGTATTGCGAGTATTATTGTCAACATCAAAGAACGTAATGCGACTGACTAACGAAACATCTACTGAATGTATACAAGCTGTCACCGATGCAGTAAAGAGAAAGTCGCATTGCGAGAGGCGCTTAGCCTGCCATGGACACGAAACGTTTGCTTGTCGTAGGAGATTGAGCACGAGAAGCACCTCCTGCGAATTGCTCCTGGTCTTCTAATATGGAAGTAGCCTGAGCTGTCTTGCTTTTGGTTGTCGGCGCGGAAGCGTTGACAATTGGTGGAGGTTGACCTGTAGCAATGGCTTCTGCCGAAGTCCACCTATCTGGAACGAGTAGGAAATCTGCGAAAACAGGACATAGTTCAAACAGAGTCCGGGAGCACACGGCAAAGCTTCGACTCACATCTGGACATCGCCTCTCTGAACCTGTTCTTGTAAATGCGGGGGTTCAGAATCGTTGGCTCGCGAGGACCCGCACCAATGTAAGCGGTCTCCTTGACCCAAGTCTCAAGTCGCTTGTCCCACGTATAGGGACGCAGAAAGTCTACGCAGCGATGCATCAGCCTACTGAAAGCACTTTTGATAGTCGATATAACATACCAACAATGCCCACAACCAACTCTGTTGAAGTCTTGTCCACTCCGACAATCAAGCTGTAGTCCATGATCTTTTGGTTCGCCAAGAACAGCGAATCATTGTGCAGGGCTGTTTCGAGGTGCTTCTTAGTATGTTCTCGAACATAGAAGGGCTTGTCATAAGAGACTGGAGTATGCAAGTCAGCGAAAATGTCGGGTCCGTACAACGGCGACAGACTTACTCTGAATCAGGTTCTCGTCTAGAAGCACGCAATCTTTCCCGCCGGAGGGCTCGACCATTCGGTTTCGCAGAGAACCCTTCAAGTCGAATTGGTCGGATATTGTCTTGTTATAGTAGATGTTCTCCATAACCAAAACATCCATGCGTTTATTGCGCCCACTGGACTGGCTTTTGAAAGATATCCGGAAAACCCCTAAGACCTTGGCCAGAACAGTCGGAAGCTACAGCAAGTTGTCAGCTGGAACCGAAGAACGCCATCCCAACTCTCGAATCTCCTTACATTGTCAAAATAAGCTCTCGAAAGATACTGGAAATACTTTGGGGCAAACTCGAGCAGTGCCGTCATCTCGGCAGGTGAGATTTCTTTGATGATGAAACGGTCGTCTACAGAGGAACAGACCGTCAGTCGCGATTCGTGGATGATGTCTCTTCGGTTTGAACGTACCCTTGGTCTTCAAGAAGGCAGAACCGGACTTGCCACCCTGAGCGTCCCATTTGTGGCAGCGAGCAAGAGACTCAATGAACAGTTCTTGGCAGCCGCTGTTCTTGCGCAAGGCATCAAATTGATCGGCGAAGAACACGCGCATGGTGTACCGAAGTGTTGCATCATCCCAAGCGAGGCGCAAGTGACGGTCTGTTGGCTTCTTCATCACCTCTTCGAGGTCTGTACCGGCATCCGTTTGAAAATCCAGCACGTCCCAGTTACTCGACCGATTACCTCCGTGTCCAAGCTCAGATTCAGGCATAAAAACCTCGGAACTCGAGGCCACGGCATAGTTCTGGCTTTCCTTCATTAGATTCTTGTATAATTGAGAGTCCAGGCCATGCGCAATAATAGAACTTGGTTCGTCTTCGCGGACCACTATCCGGCTACCAGCGTCGAAGTGCTCCAGCTTGGATCTATGCATGGCAAAATCGACCAGAACAATCAGTCCTCATACATTCACCTTGAGCACTCAAATATGACATACTGAGGCAGCTCCAATGGCGTGAACTCAGCTCCTCTGTAGCTCCACAAACTGGAAATGGTCTTCATGAGCGACATCTGCCTTTCTGTACCGGTGCTGGAGCTCATTTCGCTTTCGGAGAGGTGACCATAGCGAGGCAAAGATGCTGGCTCTGCGCCAATGACAGGCGAGGGGGGTATGGAAGGCCCGCTTTCGGTACCCGTACCAACAGTAGCGGGATCTGTGCCAGCACTGCCTTCCGACGAGCTCATGGAAAGCTGAGTCGCTACCGATGGTGGAATCGTGGACAGGGGGAGGCTTGCTCGGTGATCCCGGAGGTATTGATCTACTTGTTCCAGATCGAGGCCGCGTTGATTGGATGTGACAGCTGTCTTAGTAGGTCTGTTGGCGTCCGTCCTGTCTTTCTCTTCCTCTTCGTCGCCATCCATCTCGTCGTCTGCGCCACTGGAGCTTCCTTCGTCATCTGAATCCTCCTTCAGTGCTTCCTTGCTACTAACAAAGACATTGACCGAAGCTTTCGGGACCGCCAGGGGTCGGGCTCGCCGCTGACGGGACAAGACAACCTGCTTTTGCCTCTCTCGCTCAGCTTGACGACTCAGGTAATTGAAATGTTTTGTCATTGTGGATACCCTATTGCCTGGAACGGGTGTCGGTCCAAGGGCGGGCATCCTCTTGGCAGGTTTTGGCGGTACCAACGGTGCAGGTCGTTGACTCTGCTGCCTGAGGTCAGAGTTTCTTTGCAGTGCCTCAGGTCGGGCGGGCGATGATTTGGCATAAGTGCTATCTGACGAGCCAGGCCTACTGCCTACTTCTCGGTCTGGAAGCCTCAGTGGCGCGCCAAGAGCACCTTTCAGCGTCCTTGAACCAGGCACAGTCAGGTTACTTGAGGCGCGAGATGATGACGAGGTCGATGGGTTCGTGCTCAGAGAAGGCCGTTTTCGCATCTGTGCAGGACTCTTCGGGCGGCCTTGCTTATTGGGCGAGCGTAAGGTGCTACCTATTCGAGCTGGAGATGAAGTCTGTGGCAATGCACCATCCGACAACACATTGTCCCGGTCATCACTCGCCTGACGGGTACGCTGACTGCGTACTTCGCTGTAGTCCGACTTGCCGCGCCGGATCACAGGCCGGAAAGGAAGCTTGTTACTCGTATGTGCACTGGCGATCTGCTGCTGCTGTGCGGCGTTCGCCTTCTGAGAGCCCTCTTCGGCAAGGCCTTCTTCGAAGCGGTGAACAAGGTCTGCAGAGTCAAGCTATCAGACCCTCACTTCGCCGAGTATGCTGTATGACTTACTGGCGATAGACGAAACCGGTCGAGGGCGTCTCGCCTTGATGGGTCTTTGCGAGATGGCGTCTTCGCTTTCCGACCTACTTTCTTCTTGCAGCGGCAAGGGGAGGAAAGCTACAGGTCGGGGTGGCTCAGCGCATACGGTAGAATCACTATCCGTATGTGCGTCCTCGTCGGCGCTAGGTTTGCCCACGGTCAGACTTCGGAAACTTGGCACATGGCCTAAATTCGGACGAGTCTCGTGATTTGCCGTCTTGACTGATGTTCCGAGTGCTGTCACATTCTCTTGTGTCAAGCGTAGAGTCGGGATATCGGGAAGCGAATCGTCGGCAGCTGGTAGACCGTCCCCAGAGAGTTCCGGAAGCCCCTCCCGCGATAAAGCGGGCGAAAGTGGGACTGCCTTGCCAACCAAAGACATGATGGAGCTATTGATAGACTCCGGCGACGCAGATCCTGTAGGCGTGTCATCTATCGGGATTGCAGACAACATAGGGGATGCTGGCACAGAGGGCAACGGAGAGAATGTTGTCCTCAAGTCTGGCGATGCCGGAGTACTACTGTTGGGATCGGAAAACAGTCGCCGCAGGTGGCTGGATGTCGCGCGTCTCGCTTTCTCGCTTTCTGATGGTATGAACGTTTGTTCGAAGCTACCGGGACATTATCAGTACAGTCCACCTGGGTCATAAAGTGCTAAACGTACTTGATGAACTCTGTCTCCCACTGCACTACTTTCGCCTGCAGTGCTACTCGGACCAAATTTAGAGCCGATGGCTGGCTGATGGGCGTCTCTTCATAGGCTTTGTCTAGAAGACTCTCAAAGTATTGCTGATCTGCGTTGGCTTTGTCTTCAAAAGCGGCGAGAGCTTGACGTCCACTCTCCACCCTCTCGATTGGCAATAAGTCTTGATTGAAATTGTGAATTCTTGAGCGCACAGAGTTCCAGTATGTTGTTGTCGATTTTTGAATCGCTCGATATTCCTCATTCTTGATGCGCAACTGCGTCCAAGCGTCGACTCGAAGGCGAAGAGGCGGAACAATCACGTCTGAGACTTCTATGGGATCTACCATGACACGAAGAGCTACGTTTCTCCAGCATAAAAACCGTATGTGATCGCTGTGAAGATTGTGTTCGCACGGCAGAGCTCGCGAAGCCAGGTAATCGCTGTAGAAAGATAGCTCTAGATATTTGCCAAAGCTTTGGTGACAAGAGTCAGACGTCAACGAAGATCGTTTCGGAAGGCATTCCACGCATACCTGAAATTAGCAGCCTCCTCGCTCAAGGTGGTAGGCAGAGTCTTGAGCTCGCAGCCCCTGCAGACTGACCAAACAAGAATATCCTGTAAAAGCAGTCAGAGGTGACACTGGTGAAAGAGTAGCTCAGATCTTACTTCTTCGGAGCCTGGTGGACCCAGATGCGGTTCAACAACCACGTGAATTCGCTTTTGACCGTGAGCGTACGTGGTGTAATGAGAGAGCATGACCCTTTCACAGCCTTTTGCTGGGCATTTTTGAGAAGCTGCAAGGATAGTTGCTTCGACGAATTGCCGCAAGGTCTGATCAGACCCTTCCCTGTAATAGTGGCGCTGCACCAATTTTGGTCCGTCGCACATCCTAGTTGTCGTCTGGCATATAATTGTTTGCAGCACGGCTAAATGCTGATGTGAGGCAGCGGTCAAGTCATCTTGTTGGCGAGCTAGACGACTTTCCCACAATAGGAGGTGCTCGTTTCGTCTGCTTTCTGAGCTCACACCCATGGTCAGTCGATATGCGTCTACGTAGCAAGCAGAGGAGAGCTCACCAGCTTCTTCTATTTGGCTCTCTTCAGCCAATTGGGCTGAAATTTTTAGAGCCCGCGTCCGAGTCTGCGGTTTGACGGATAGCAATGAAACGTCCGAAAGGCTCCGAGTCAAAGCTCCAGAGGTTTGCAGAGCGCCTTCGGGTTCGCCGCCTTTCGGATTTCCGGACAGGCTAGCCTCTGGATCCTGATATGCTGTAGATGCAGTAACCGTGCGCTCTTGGCGGTGATGACTGCGCAACCTGCGAATGGTCAGATTATCTTGCCGCAGTCGCTCCAAGGAATGTGGGGCTGGGAAAACGATGGTAGGAGAAGTCGACAAAATACGCGTGACGTAGGGTGCCAGCGCTCGATTGACGATCCTGGCAGTTTCCTTCTGCTTCATGCGATGCTTTGTGGACTCTTCTCCCGCGTCTTCGTCTTCAGACATGTCACTACTAGCGTCCTCCTCGGTAAACTCGCGGATTCTGCTCAGATCTACGTCGCTTGCGAGACTCGCATGTTCGTCCCAGAGGAACTGGAGCTCCAGTCGTACCGAATACGCAGCTAGTGTCATGAATCGCATGATACGCTTGATCTTGCTAAGCACGTTGATGTCGCCTCCGCGCAATATGATGGTAGCACCCAGATCCTTGTTACAGCCTTCAAAGCGCATGAGAGTTTTGCGTCCTCCAGGGATGAGCTTATGTACGAGAGTCTGAGCCCTAAACACAGCACAGCGGCCTAGCCTTGTGTTGTCCGGGAAGTATTGATATGTGTCGAAAACGCCAGCTTGGGTGCACCGGGCTGCAGCTTGCAGAGCAGATTGCTTGACATTGCGCGCGACGATGATACCGGCTTTGTTGAGATACTCGAGAGCGAGTCCCGAAACACTTTTACCGACGAGCACAATATGTGGCCGGTGATCAATCACGGATTTCGTGAGTTTGCGCAAGCTGTCTCGTTCCGACTCCCGCAATGAATCGAGACGTGTCATTCTTGTCTCACCCTGCTCAAACTCGAATGCATAGTCGAACAGCATGACTCGCGGGTTTGTCAAAAGACGAGGCAGGCGCTTGTTTAAGATACTCTTGGTGAAAACCGTGCCGCTGATGTATTCGCTATCTTTGGGTGTCCCTCCAGGCAACCGTTTAATCTTGATGTATCGTCGAACGTCCATCGAGTCGCCTTCTCGAACATGAGGCCGAGGACCCTTGGCAACCTTGATAAGCAGTTTGAGCAGTACGTCCTCCCAGGCCCCGGGGCTAGGAACTGATGCTTGCTCCAAGCATTGATGTAATAGCTTTCGGATGTGACCGATGGCAAGTTTATGCAGGTTGATATCCGTACTCAAGTTGCTGTACTGTTCATGTGCACGAAGCAAATTATCGAAATACGTTGGATTCGCAAGGAGATCGTCGTCCACATCGGCCAGATCGAAAACTTGGTCCGCGGCTCTCGAATTGAGGCGGGAGCGAACAAATGGCAGACCCATCGGCTGCGCTAAAAACGAAACCGCAGACGGAGTCGTCGGTCGTCCGGTCGAAGAGCCCAAGACACCTCCTCCGCTGCCATCATGCGAGCCTTCGTTAGTTCCCGGAGCAGACTGGAGCTGCAGTGGTGAGCCAGGAAGCATGGGTGTGGCCGGATTACTTATGCCAAGCCCGTTGAGCAAGATGCCGCCAGTAGAGGCGTGGTATTGTAGGTCCTCGACTGCTTCTTCTGCTGCGTTTTCTTCCCCTTGAAGTGAGGTGTGCTCCGCTTCTGGCAAAGCGCGATCTTCGTCCGCTGTAGTCTTGCGGAAAGGAGCCGGGGTGGTTGACGGTACAAGCGGAGACGCAGTGGAACTCGTCCTCCCGCTGAGGGTACCCTTTTGTGGTGAGATGTGCATGGGGCTTCCGAGTGAAGCAATTGTGGGTCTTGGTGACACGTGATCATCAAGCATATCGGGAGTCAGGGGGCGCAATAGCGAGGCGTCCGAATATCGACGCGCCCTGTGCTGAAGCGTGCCGAAATCATCCACGCTTAGACTGTTCGCGAGGTTATAGCTGGAGTATTCATTCCGAGGGAATAAGGTAGACCCCGCATATTGCGATTGTCCGGCTCGGTAGGAACTTTGAAGTGGGAGAGAAATGTTGAGGTTCGCGACCGACGAAGAAGCGGGCAAGCCCAGCCTCTCTCCGGCACTATCACTCAGATGATTACCATTCTTGGATCTATGCGATAGGATAGCTACGCAGATATTGCATACTCTGATAAAGCCTTCGTGTCCGAAACGGGCACCGGGGATGATGTTCGAGGCGCAGCGTGAACAGAATATACGACCACAAACTCGACAGTCTGGTTCAGTGTCGTCAGCGCTTTACCTCACCGCTAAAAGGGCTATGATTGCCTTGATACTTACGATGCTTACGCCTCCAGGTTGTGAAGGCGGTGTTGCAATCATAGCAGTCGACAGCTGCTTCGTCCGCCATCCTGTTAGAGTATGTCAGCCGAGCGACATCAAAACAGGCGTATCCACTTCACGTCTCACCAGTAGTCTCGACTCAAAGCTTCTCCCCGCAACCTGCGGAAAATTTGCGTCACACCAGTATTTGTACCAGCAGCTGAGCTCATGCTCTTCGCATCATCCATCACGTCGCGGCCGATGGGAAATCCAGGTATAGCGTTAAAAGGATTGCCAGGTGACGAAGAATAAGGTGGCGGTGGTGGTGAATGCTCCGCGGAGCCCTCTGGCAAGGTAGATAGAGCTTGCGAATGAGACCGCGAGAGGCTGCCTGCTCCTAGATATGGCGACTGGCTGACAAATTCCGCATGGGGTCTTGACAATACCGGTGGCAGAGTCCGCCTTGAGGTTCCGACATTTGACAAACGACGACTCCGCCGAGAGACCGTTGAGCTTGCCTCGTCACGTATGCTTGCTATTCTGGTTTGTTTGGCATTGACGGTGTAAGTGCGATTCAAGTGCGACGCCGTCGAAGTCGAAGGCCGCCTGTTACTAGTTGTATCTTGTTCAACATCGACATTACCACCTTTGCTCCTCGAAGAGGAAGTACTGTTGTTGGTAAGGCTGCCAGTGCTGTTTTGTCTGCTTCCTGTGGGTCTGTCGGCGTCCCGCTTCACGTCACCTGCACCAAACGTATTCTTGACCCTCTGCAGCAGATAGCGAGGTAGTATGCTGAAAGTACCATCCTCTGGTGAAGAGAGAGGTCCATTTGAGAGTGCATGCGATTGTGGAAAGGATGTGAAGACTGTTTCATCATCATCGAGCGCCATGCTTCAAGGTGTTCTCCAGCTACGTTGCCCGGCTGTCCGGTCGAGCGCAAAGGGAGCGAGGCCGCCCTCGCAAGAGCTGGGCTAGTGCGTGACTTTCATGAATGGAGTGCTATTGTGTACGAGCTCCGCGCTGCATCACTCGGCTGGTAGTGCTCAAGTGGAGGTGAAGGCAGCGATTGGGAGTGATCAAAGGACGCCAGTTCCATTTCACGTGAAAAAACATGTCTCTCCATAAAGCCAACCACTGTCTCATACCCGCACTGGAAGAACGACGTCAGATAGTGTATTGGCACAGGCAACACGCGCCACATCCTGGATCTAGATTGTAGCAAGCATATACCCTCCGTCTCGTTCAATGGCGCTTTAGCAGGACCCGATCAGCTTTCGAATGGCTGCAGCGATGGACTTAGCGACGAGCAACCTTGAGAGCACACGCGAGCTGCAAGCCGGCTGGCGGGTATCGCCGTCTATTGCTCTCCTTGGTCAGCTCCTAAGCCTGTGCTACCGGGTCGTATTCTGGGCGCTCACTTTGGTCACGTACCATGTTCCTCGCTGGACTATTGCGATACTCTCTTGGGGAGGAGTAATATCTCTGGAATTCAACTTCATCAAGCTCTTTCTAGTCTTCCTGGCGGTTGGTATCGCCATAAACTGGACCATCAAGGCACGCTACCTGAACAAATACAGCAAGTTGCGCGAAACTCCCCTCAGGACAGATGAGAAGCTGGATCTGCATCCGGATGTAGCGGCCGAAGCCTCGTCAGGTGGCATTAATAACTACCTCGACGAGTTCTGTGAGTGACTAGCCCCGAAGTATAAAAATCAGGATATTCAAGCGCTGACTACCTTCGCAGTGTCAGCTATTAAAGTCTTCGGATACCTGGAAAGACCGGTAAAGAACTGTTTCTCAAGTTTTGACCTTGTGACAGTCGACTGAGTAGAGGTATAGGTATTCCACGAACTTGCCCGACACTTGCAAACACGACGTCTACTGGCTGGTGAAACGCTCTCTTTGGATTCTGCCGACTTCTACGTTGTTGTTGATGGAACGATGCAAGTGTACGCCGATATCAAAGGTGAGTTGTGAGTCACGACCTGACGGTGAGATCGTGGTTCTTATCCTCGATTTTTCCAGATACTCCCGCTGGCTTGGCAGGCGATTTCGAGGAAGACCCAGAGGACAATGGCTTCCAGTTACTCAATGAGGTCGAGACCGGTGGTACTCTGAGCAGTCTCTTCACTATTCTCCGCCTTTTCACGTAAGTTTGTGCGGTCTTGCATCATCCCGCTCAAAATTGAGAGCATATGTCTTTCACAGCGAGGATGTCAGCTTACGGTACGAAGAAAATCAAGCAGAAGACGCAGCAAGCCGAAGCAGACGCAATGACCGCGATATTCCCGCCATGCAACTGGATTTGAACCCAAAGAACTCGCCTTTAGAAGTCCGGCGCCGAGCCAGCGTTGGCCGGCAACAAGCTCGAGTGCCAAGTCGACTGCGCAATTCGTTTTCGTCAGACAATACTGTCACAGATCCTGCTGTTCTCAATGTACCACCCAGGCCCGAGATTCGCTTTCCCGAGCCGAATGGTTCGGCCAATTATGAGCAAGCTTTGCTCACGGACGACGATCCGGAGGATCCAATACCGGACTGGAGAGACACGGTCAGCTCAGGAACTAGGCCAAGTCCCCTTGACCCAAACACATCTGAAAGACGTGGTAGGGGTGCAGCAGCTGGTCCAACTCAGGCTACTATCGCTAGGGCAAAAGTGGACTCAACTTTGGCTGTCCTGCCGGCAGAAGCCTTCAAGCGCCTCACCCATAAGTTCCCCAAAGCATCAGCGCATATCGTTCAAGGTACGCGGCGTTTCCTTGCATTTTCAGCTGTCGCTGACTTGTTTGTTGCATAGTGATCTTGACGCGTCTGCATCGAGTGACATTCCTGACCGCACATGAATATCTCGGCTTAACAAAGGAACTTGTCAAGACCGAAAAAGCTATCAATGAGTTAGCCTGTTACCCATTACCGGCAAAATTCTATGAGACAGGAGGTATTGAGCGCCTGAGGCAGCGCTTCCTCCCAGAAACGAAAGCTGTCGACAAAGCACCAAACTCGCCAGAAGCCGACTACTTTTCCGAGAGAAGGAAGAGCTCATATCCACTGGCAACACCTTATCACGGGCCGCAAATGGGGAAGAACATGCATACGGATTCCTCATTCGATCTTGGCCCTGATGCAATCCGCATGCGGGCTCTCAGTCGCAATTCTTCAAAAACCGATCTCAGGACGCCGCCAGCGCTGGCCTCGCCTGGACCATCTCGCTCAAGAGAGGGATCGGCTTCATCGAGCTTCAGTGCCTCACGTGTTAGTCGCAATGTTGGAGATCTGCTAAGCATGACTTCATTGGACAACACTACGAATCTGATGTCACACTCGCCTGAGAAAGGCAGCATTGCACTGCCGGACGAAGATGAGAGCCCAGGTCTCGGTAAATCCGCGCGCAAGCACATATCTTTTGCTTTGGGCGAGGCGGACAAGTTTGACCTGCGGGAGGAGGTCATGACATGCATCTCCAAGAGTATCGGCCTGATACAGCAAACAGCCAGTGCAGCTCCATCGGCGGAAGCATCTCCCGTCCTGCATAGTCATGATGGGTCGCTCCAGCGGGCAGTCTTCTCTTCCTCCTTCGGATCGCTCAGCTATCTTGGGATGCAAAATCGAGACGATAATACCTCAGTGACCTCATCAAGTGCTGCCGGTGCACACGACCTCCCAGAGCTGGAGAACGAGACTGAAATCCTGTTTTTCCGTCGGGACAGCACACTTGTCAAAGCAGGTGAAAAAGGAGCCGGTCTGTTCTTTGTTATAGAAGGCTTTCTCGATGTCCTCATGCCTGAAGGTCATGTTGGCTACCTTGAGAAAGCTGCAAACCCGTCACCTACTCGGTCGGAAGCGCCTTCGCGCGCTACTTCGCCGCCACCGCATACGTCTGCACAAGCGGGTTCTCGTCGTGGCAGCCGGCAGCCGAGCAGACAATCCACACCTCCACTTGCCGCCGCGCAGCCGGCACAGAAGCCTCCAAAAGTACTGTTCACCGTCAAACCTGGAGGCATAGCTGGATATCTGTCATCCTTATCTGGATTTTCCTCATATGTCGATATCAAGGCAAAGACCGATGTCTATGTCGGTTTCCTTCCCGCAAAAGCTCTAGAGCGGATCATGGACAGGCGTCCAATTGTCCTGCTGACCCTCGCCAAGCGCCTCATCAGCTTACTCCCTCCCCTGGTTATACACATCGACTCGGCTCTTGAATGGATGCAAGTCAACTCAGGACAGGTCATACACAGGCAAGGCGACAAGGCCGATAGCTTCTACTTCGTCAATCAGGGTCGACTGAGAGCAATCGCGGAAAAGGAAGGTGTCAGTGGAGTTGAGATTCTCGCCGAGTTCGGTCAAGGAGATAGTGTCGGAGAACGTCAGTGCTGATTTTTGCTACACAATTAGGGGATCTTACGCTGATGCCTTTCATACTGCAGTGGACTGTATTACGGCTACGCCTCGAAGCTCAACCTTGCATGCCATTCGAGACTCCGAGCTTACTCGCATGCCAATGACGTTGTTCAATGCTATATCAGTGCGATATCCTGAAATCACAATCAAGATCTCTAGAATCATCGGTCAGCGAGTCAGGCGCGAACTGGATTCCCGCAAACGGACAGGGGACGTCAGTGGCGCTGAGCTAGGCAAAAACAACTTCAACTTAAAGACCGTCGCTATCCTTCCAGTGACATATCAAGTCCCGGTCACAGAATTTGCCACGAAACTCAAAGCAGCATTAGAGGATATTGGCGCTCCGGCATCTTACCTTAATCAAGCGACCGTCATGCATGTGCAAGGTCGTCATGCTTTCAGCAAGATGGGCAAGTTGAAGCTGGCAGGTTGGCTAGCTGAGCAAGAACAACGCTACCGAATCGTTCTGTATGTAGCGGATACCGCAGTGTCATCGCCGTGGACACAGACGTGCATCAAACAGGTGAGCTGCGCTATTTGCCAATGCCGTTAGTGTGGCCCAGCTTATCGGAAACCTCTATCCAGGCCGATTGTATCCTACTGGTAGCGCACGGGGCTGCGGAACCGACTATCGGAGAATACGAAAGATTACTTGTCGGAATGAAGACTACTGCTCGGAAAGAGCTCGTTTTGCTGCATTCTGATCGAGCTGTGCCACCTGGATCAACAAGACCATGGCTACAGGTAAGGCCGTGGATTCACGCATGGTCCCACTGCGAGCTAGCAAACGTGCCGGCGCATCCACACGTTTCAGAGGATCTGGCGCCAGTCACTGCCATCAAGAACCTTCGCCACAAGGTGCAGATGCAAATAGGCAAATATCGCCGCATAGGGGGTACAGCACCACAAGTGCACCGTCCATCAACAATGAACGACTTTGCTCGCTTAGCGCGTCGTCTGTGCGGCAAGTCTATAGGTGTCGTACTCGGAGGAGGCGGCGCGAGAGGACTCTCGCACATTGGAGCACTGCGAGCTTTGGCCGATGCTGGGATCCCAGTCGACATGGTTGGTGGAACCAGTATCGGAAGCTTCATAGGTGGACTGTACGCAAGAGAAGGCGATCTGGTCTCGACTCTCGGGCGGGCGAAGCGCTTCTCCGGGCGCATGTCGAGCACCTGGCGCATGCTCACCGACGTAACATATCCTATCGTGGCTTATACTACTGGGCACGAGTTCAACCGGGGCATCTATAAATCATTCTATGATTATCACATCGAAGTGAGCAACCGTTTTGTCTTTCACTGCCGCGCCACAAGTCTAATCAAAATGTGTCTGCCCGTCAGGACATGTGGCTCACCTTCTTTTGCAACACAACCAATATCACACACTCTCGCATGGACGTTCACTATACTGGCTACGTCTGGCGATACGTACGTGCTTCGATGACTTTGGTCGGTCTGCTGCCTCCCTTGAGCGACGAGGGGAACATGCTCGTCGATGGTGGGTACACAGACAACTTGCCAGTGTCAACAATGCTTGCGTTAGGTGCGGCATCTGTCTTTGCAGTAGATGTGGGATCGATAGATGATACTTCACCGCGCGAGTTCGGCGAGTCCGTCAGCGGTTGGTGGGTGCTCTTGAACAGATGGAACCCCTGGAGCAAAACGCGCTTTGTGCCCACGATCACCGAAATCCAAAGTCGTCTCACCTATGTTTCCTCGGTGAAGACGCTCGAAGATGCCAAGACGACTCCAGGAGTTCTTTACATGCGTATGCCAGTCGAGCAGTACGGCACTATGCACTTCAACAAATTCACGGAAATCATGGAAGCGGGCTACAAGGCCTCGGAGAAAATGCTTAAAGCTTGGTCTAAGCAGGGCAAGATACCGACAGGAATGGTTGAAGATGATGGAAAACTTAGACAAAGCAGTACAGGTAGACCAGGGGCAGGCAAGCCAATTCGACGCAATTCGATTTAAGCTGCTGTAGATGTTGCAGCAGTGACACGAAATCAGTACTAATATGTAGGCAGCTAGACAGCGTCGTGATATATAAGTAGCAACAACAGTAGTAACGTAAACAGAAGGGATAGCCAACAATGGCAGATCTATGATAGGCTCATTACGGAAATATTTCGGGTGTTTCCTCTTGCTACATCAGCAGCATTGAGAGTCTGATTCTTCTTGACCTTCATCTGCTTCTTGCGCTCAGTCCCGAATGCTTCTTTCGTAGACTTCTTCTCCTGCCTTCTAGCTTGTTTCTCGCCCTTTGCCTGCTCTTTCCTGGCTTTCTTCTGTTCCGGCGTCTCACCTTTCGGCCGAGCTATGGTCTGACGCTTCATGCCGCTATTCATTTCTTCCGCGTCCATGGTAGAGTCGGACTCGGCATCGCTTTCAGCGTCGGGAGCTTCGGTACTTGCAGGACCGATCACAACAGGGAAACCCGTCTTAGGGTCGATGGTAATCTTGGACTGTGGTTCGCGTCTTGCTTCCTTAGTGGCTTTGCCGTTGATGGCGCCCCTCAGTCTCAACATACGGGGATGGTTCTCGATGTTCGAATATGTGCCTGTGGGAAACGTGTCAGGCTGAAAGGTAAGGGTAGTCCTGATTATAAAGCGCAACTTACTAAGGATAGATTCGCAATCCCACTTGTCCTCCTTCACATCAATATCCCTAACCATGTCCCACAACTCGTCATCGAGGGTTCTATCCCTTTTTTTTCTTGCAATGGCTATCAGCCTCTCTTCGCGTTGCTGGCGCTTCACGTGCTCCAGCACTTGCATCTTCTCGAATTGCTCCCGAATGGCACCGAGCTTCTCAGCTGGAGTTGTACTTGAATCGCCAAGAGTCTGTCTCATCTTGCCTCCAACAACTTCGTACTTCGTCAGGAATTCCTCCAAAGCATGGTCGAACTGTTGTTTCTGTCCTACAGCCAGCTCCCTCGGTTCGTCATCGTCATCGGACTCCTCCTCGTCGTACATTTGCTCAATCTGCAAAGAGGACAGCTCAGTGGAGGAGCAACAGCAACATCGGGAGGCGGGACGCACCTGGTCGAAACGGTCATCTAGCGTTTGCAAACCTTCGTTTCGGAACATTGCGCTGGATGACATGGAAAATGCCGACGCGGATGCCGTACTCTTCCTGTCTGACAAAGCGGCTTTGCGAGGTGCCCTTCTAGCAGAAGCGGCTTGTAACGCAGCTATCGTGTCGCCTCCTTCGCTTGCTTCGTACTCTTCATCCGACAAATCGTCGTCTGAGTCGGCTGCTGGACCTTTGGGCTTTTTAAAGCGTAACACTTCTTGCGCATAAGCCGAATTTGGATCAACGCCGTCGAGCTCGTCATCGTAACCGTCCTCGTCTTCGTCGTCGAAGAACTCGTCATCTTCAGTATCGAAAGGTACATCACGGAAATCGCCTTTCCCTGATCCAGCAATGAGATTGGAGAAGAAATCTTCGCCATCACCCGTCTCGCTACTTGCTTGTTCGTCGGCTGCGTCGGCGATATATGCGTCATCCTCCAGTGCTTCCAAGACTTCTCTTAATGCTGGATCCATGTCTGGTTGGAGACCTTCTGTTGGAGCTGTTCCCTCAAGATAGGTCTTGTAACTACCTTCCTGATCCACCATTGCACGGTGCTCTTCTTCCTCCTTCAGTGTAAGCGAGAGAGCCTTTCCTTTGCCTTTGGTGTCGTTTCGTCGCGGCGCTTCGATGAGCTGGGCATCCACATTCTGACCAACAACTCGAAGATGCTGCATATAGTCGTACTTGCTGTCATCGTAGTAGATTCCATGAGCTGCAGCTTCACCTTCATTCGGTCGTATGTCGCCCAATCCGCCAGACTTCTCGAGTAAACCTTCTAGGTCCTGTTTTGTGCGGCCCTAAGAGAAGTGAACAGTGTCAGGATGCATTGCTCGGTTTGCGTGCTATTGTTGCGGCTGCCTCACCTGCTTCTTAGGCAGCTCAGCGAGAACTCGCTCGGTGGCACCGTCTTCATTGAGAGCAGGATCTCTGACACTGCGATGCACGAGAGCGTAATGCTTGACGCCAGGTCCTCTGAAGAGGGACTTCTGTCTGTTTGCCATGATGACTAGATGGCTATGGTAATGGGGTCAATCCAAGTTATGGAGTCGTCAAGCTGCAAAACCTGGAGCAGCCAAAACGGCTGCAGAATTCTCGATCATCCCGGGTTTCTAGACAGCTGCTTTGTTCATGCGCCGACTTCGACAACATGGATCAGGAAGGAGTGATGCTACAGACACGGCGATGTTTATCAGGTGCAGTGCTGATGTCTGGTGATGCTTCAACCATTTCGGCATGAGGTTGCTCCAACTTATGGTGGCAAAACAAACGTGCACGGTTTCAATTGAAGATTGATCTTCCTCTATTGCCCAACTACCTGCACAAAAGAGAAGCTAAACTGATTCCTACAACCACAAGCCTAATTGCGAATGAAGACCTTCTACGCTCTCTCCCGAACTTATTTGGGATGGCGGAGGTATACTGAAATCTATTGTGACGATACCAATACTGCTACAAATGCTTGAGGATCTGGTCTCCTCAAGGATTGGATTGAAGTGAGTGTGAGCGCTTTCCAATGGATTTATCGCGTCTTGATTATGTCGAGCTTCTTGGCTCCTTGTTGAACATACTGATTACTATTATTGATTGACTCGTTGTGTCTTATTTGATAAAATCGCTTTGGTATTCCTTGGATAACCGCGCCTCTTACACACGCACATAATGGATGTGGAAGCGGGTTGATGAAGACCTCTATCTCTGAGGTCTAAGTCGAACAGGCCAATCTTATCGGCTACAGCTTCTTGCCTGCGCAATAGCAGACAGGGCCAGCGCCGTTGATTCCGTATTCTTGAACAAAGTTCGACACCTTGACCCATGTAATGCAGTAACCTTTCTCCGGTAGCTCTACAGCGGCGTCCCAGGGAAGTGAAGTCTGGCCAACGAAGTCAGTACCGAATTCGCCAGCAGGCGTGGAGCTAGTTGACCAATGTATGGAGCGGTTAGCCTGGAACACTGCGAGACTCAGACTGTACGCTACTTACTGCTTTGAGCCAAACTCAATCTTGGCTTTGACAGGTTTCCAATCAGGATCAGGTGTCGCAGCACTTCCCCAACCTTTGTATTCTCCAAGCGGGATGTAGGAGAATTCGACGTATCCATCTCTTTCGAATTGGTTGCCTTTGGTTAATTCCAGTGTGGTCTTCGCCACATCGTACGAGTAGTGCGTGCATCCATCAATAGTGGTTTCCTCCTTGCAGTACTCTGTGTCTGCTTGCTTCCCGCTATATACGCATGTTGAGGAGGCTGCTGCTTTCTGGCTCGGTCCGGGCTGCCATCCCGGTGAAGCTTTAGCTGAAGGTCTGTTGGATGGCTTGCTTGATGGTTTATTCGATGGTTTATTAGATGGTCCATTTTCACGCTTCCACCATGGTGAAGGTTTGGGCGAGGGTTTGGCGGATGGTTTGCCAGATGGTCGAGGAGAAGAAGAAGGCTTGCCAGTGAACCAGCGCGCTTCGATGAATCGCATGACAGGGTTGCGCATTGTTACGGGATTGACTTGATTGCGTCTGAGGCGCTCGGCAGCTGTGGGGTGAGAGCCACGCGTAAAGAGGACGGAAAGTCAGTCACGTGATCTCGCCGATCAAGTTCCACTCGAAGTCGCAACTTACCTGCAAATGCGAGCTTCTCTCCACGGGCTGCGATGGACTTCTTGAAGAGACGAGGTGGAGCGGTTGGTAGTGATGCTGCTTGGGGTGCTGCCACTGGCGCTGCTGCTACGCTCATAATCAGCAGGGACGCCAACCAGGTGGAAAGGATGATCTTCATGATCAAGAGTCGGGTAGCTGAGAAAGATGTAATAGTCTCGAAAGTATTCCCAATAACTGATGTTCAGGAGAAACGCGAATTGGCGAAAGAGGAACTGATGTCCGATAGAAAGAAAGGAAGGATAAAGAAAGGAAAGCCCGGATGAGTTTGAAGTGGTGTTCTGAAGCGCAGGGGAAAGAAAGTGAGTCTGAGAACTGTCACAAAGCAGAAAGAGGAAAGGCGTATTCTTGAACTTACATTGCTTGGAAAAAAGCAAGAAAGAAGTTTGTTATGGACTTTGCTTTGGCCGACTTGTCAAATTACCATAGACGGTAGTATGTGGTTTTACTTGCGGGCTGTTGTCAATGATCTTGCCGAACCTTCAAGTTCGTCAGGGCTAAAGTATAATCTTGCTTGTCAATAATGCTTGACGTTTAGTTCGTAGGAAGTCGAAGAGAAACGTCCTGTTGTGTTGGTTAGTGAATAGACAACAGTGAAAATATTCAATATCGAAAGAGGTGACAAGGTTATTCGGCGCTACACCTGTATGGGCAATCAACTGACTCTTATACATGTGGCCAGCTCGGGTATACCTCACCTCGACGCAGCCCCATAGATACAGCGCACATCAACAAGCCTATTCTTACTTGGTCCGAGCACATTGTCTTTGAGTTGTGTGCCTTGTCAAATGCATCGAAAGGCTGGTGGGATTTCCTGGGCTCATCCTCTTATAGTCATCTATCGTTACTATAGACCGGAGGCTGTACCGACAGACTTTAAGGTATCGACCGATGTCTCGTCATAACAGGCGGGAATGGCTTGAGCTTGCGCATGACTGTCGGGGAAGGAGGCTATGCGATGTTATGGGATGGGAAATGGGTTTGTTGTATTTTGTTTCTCCGTTTGTAGCAGTCCGATAATTCGGGTTGATCGCTAGTAGTCGAGAAAGAAGGGCTCATCGGCTCGGCTTGTTATGGCAAGAATGCAGATGTCCCCTTGCCTGTCAGAGCGATAGGCTTTCTCATGCTAGTATCAATCCAGGTGAATGGTAGCACAGCAATTGTCACTTCGGGCCAAGATGGCTGTGAAGGACGCTTGACAGTAAGGTTGGCCGTGTGAAACATTTTGAGTTCATATCTGAGACACACCGTCGGCAGGAGTGTATTTCTTGAATTCGGCTCGATGGCGGGCCAAAAGAGCAGTATACGCTGTCAATACTGCGGCTGTAGTATTATGATGATGTTCCTTGTGCCTTGTATAGGAACGCCCGCCTCCAATGTGCTGCCCGCCTTCCACCTTCCATAGAGGAACTAGTGCACCTGCCGTTGCCAGCCCTCTCTGGCATAGAAAGATCGCAACGACCACAGGCATTTGCACTTTCCAGCCGGCAAGGCTTACAGCGAAAGCTTGAGATGACTGCACCATATGATGTGATACTACTGAACCTTATGCTGTGTAGTGCGTACTCATGGCTTATCATTCGTTCATTATATTGACTTCTTGGCTGCGAGGCAAGGTCGAGCGTCAAGGTAAATCCCAAAATGGAAATTCATAGGCAGACGTGATCGAGAAAAGTGCAGAGAATCAAGAGGGAGTTACAGGCCACTCTATACGGTAGCTGTTAATTGGTATATTGAGGCCACATATGGCGCCGTGTTGTTCTTCCCATACAGGCTTCTCTCGTTGGAGCGTCAGCCTGTGCCTGAGGCGGCCCTGCAGATCCCACAAGTACGAGCAAGATCATAACCACGTCCAGTGTGCCAACCGATTCATTTGCGCAAGCGTTTCGGGGAGGAGTTGTTGAGAGATTGTTTGGAGTGGATGTTTGGCTTCAAGGCATGAACGATGGAACAGACCTCGTAATGAGCTCTTCCAGATAAACAGTCCAAAAGTTCTGACTTTGGTTGTTTTTGAGCTTGATGGCAGACGGCTCTGCAGCAAGGGACTTCAACAGATCATGGCTACCGGTGATGAATAGCCGATGAGTGGAAGGCTGACTATATTCAGAGTGCAGAGGATGATCCGGAATTCTGCAGGGTCTGTGACTGAAGAGGCGCCAAATGTCAAGACTAGCACAAACAACTTGGAGTCATTGCAATTTGCATGTGAAAGCTTCCCTTTGGGCCTGAATCGTTGTTCAGGCCCAAAGGGAAGTTTTCACATCCAATGGCTCCAAAACATCCTTTTTCGTTGTTGACATATTGTCACTTGATTTAGGGATTTACGAAGGCTTCATTGCGGAGAATTCAAAGCTACCTTGAGCTCTAAACAAGTTATCGAAAATGTCAAATACACCATAAGACGCTCCTGAATTCTCCCAGATCTCAGCCTTGCGACCATTATCCTTTCCCGTTCCTGACCAAATGCTAAGGAAATAAACCGCAAAAATAATGCCTTAAGCCACCAAACGCATACTACGAAGAAAAACCTGGGCGCAGTACTCAGCGACCATCTGGCAGGCTTTTAATAGGGCAGCAGAGTCAGGTCGTCGATACCACCTTGGTCTGGGGATGGATAGAGTCAGATGCTGCTACTTTTGTAGCTAAAAAGCCTTGCAGAAAGCGTTCACTCACATCCGGAACTGTACAGGAAGGTGCTGTAAAGGAGTGTCGAGTAATGCGCATGTGGAAGGGAGAGCGGCGGTCCCGCACGATCAGCAAAAGCACGGAAAGTGCTCCATGATTGCAAGAACATACAATGTATCGACAGCCGGCAACCTATCACGTCGAAAATCGTTTACTGCTGGATTGACGGCCGGGCAGTTCAACCTTTTGACATAAATCTCCTGCGAGAATGCGAATCGGATAAAGGGCGTAAGTTCATCAGTGAAACGTCTACGTTATCATTCAATCGTGATATGAAGCTTACCTGTCCACCAACAGAGCCAATGATGGCAGCATAAGAATCGGCTGTCGCTGACGATAATCTTACGCAGGTCAAGCTTCTCAAGGTCAAAATTGCATTGCCATTCATGGAACGAATGGTTGGATGCCAGTTGTTATAAAGGGCGAGGAAATTAGGCTGCGAGTAGGCTCGAGCATTGGAGTTTCCTGCAACGTCGACAGCTGTACCGCTGGTTTGCCATCTTAAGCCGTAGAAACCGTCCAATTGCAACCAACCAGCTGGCTGATCGTCCCAGCCGATGACCTGGGCGCGCGCACAAGGCAAGAAATGATAGTGTCATCAGCTTTGAGAATGTCTATTTGAGCAAGGCAGGTGTGTCCGAGGGAGCGTACCGTCTCTGGGACAGGCTGTGAAGGAGGGAATCACAAAGCAGTTAATTACGCTCTGATGGCACAGCAGTCAGAGAACCAAGTGCTCACTGAAGGGACGCTTGTAGTGACAGTTGTCGTGCCCGGGCCAAGCTGTGTGGTAGCGTAGTTGGGGTCTATCGTTGTGACGGTTCCGCTGTATTGCGTCACAGTCTCGGAATCTACATTGACCCTTGTTGCTGTGACTTGTGCGGTAGTCGTCACCAGTGCGAGGCGAGTTGTGGTGACCGTGCGAGTGCTACAGATCGCATACATCAGTTCAGGCTGGTCTGCGGCTCACACAGGGGTCCACGCCGGTAGTCACGTGTGACAAGACTTACAAGGTTACCGGCGGCGGAGTCGCGGTGACCCATTTCGTTGACGTGGTAGCGGTGGTGGTTCCGGTGAAGAAGCTGTGCGTGAACGACGAGCTGACTGTGCCTAGATACGTCGAACAAGCGGAGGACAGAATGCTTGCTGGGAAGTTCTTCAGAGGGGTGGGGACCGCTACAGCGCGCTCTGCATGACGTTTCTTCCTGTAGAAGGTAGTAACAGTAGCAGTGTTACTCTGTGAAGGTTTGATACAATGAGGCAACGACAAAGATATCGTAAAAGTCAGTACTAGAAGTCGGCGGTACTGATCTCAAAGGAGCATCGAGCACACGTACGGGAATGAAGACCGTTGTGCCGGGAAGGTCCTGTGTATATTCAGGCTCAATCAAAGTTGCAGTTTGGGTTGTGAAGACATCCGCGGTATCGGGATACTGCGTAGCTCGTGTCCATGTAGTGCTGAGGGAAAGAGACCGACATCACGTTAGATCCGGTACGAAGTGCAGCCCAGAGGGTAAATCCTTTATAACACAATGTGCAGTAGTAGAACTCACGTTTTGGTGGCAGTTGAAGTGGTGGTGACGGTGCTGCAAGATCAGAGAAAGGAATTTTAACAGCTGAACGAATCCAGCGACCGCAACAAGACCCGCCACACTCACATTGAAGACTGAGTTGCGACGGATTTCGTGCTAGTGGACCTGCTCAAACACATCTAGGTCAGGGCGATGGCAGCGAGAGCGGTGCTGTTATATCTATAAAGCACTCACGTAGCAACGACTTTGACTGTAGAAATACCAGTCTGGAGCACGGTTACGACCTGCGAGGAAAAGCGGCGGGGAGCGGAAATTAGAGGACGGCTCAGTGAATTGCAAGAAGGTGAAAGGAACTACTTACGGTCGTAGGTTTGCCGCCCATGTATGCAGTGCAAAAGGAGCTGGCTGAGGGGGGTCCTAGGGACTGCATGGCCTTTGTAGCGGAGGCGATCTGGGATGTTTTGGATGCTTGACCCGAGACAAGAGCAGGCCAGAATGATAGGAGTGCTACCATCAAGGATAAGTGCACCACCATACTGCCGCGGTCGGCGCCGTAGGCCAGCATCGTTTATTGTTGAGCGAAGGATCCGTGAGAATTGGATGGACACTTGATGGTCGGCGGTAGAGAACGACGTTTAAAAATGGGAAAGGACAAGCAGATGCGAAAAAAGACAGTGAGGTGAATGAGTGTGGTACTGAATTCAGATACTTGCTGGGTATTCTGCGTGCGAATGCCTGGCAGTGTGGAAAGAACACCTATTGCAGTCAAAGTCTGCCACCATGTATCTCTACGGGACCGCCGAACTGCAGAGATGGACGAGCAACTTTGATAAACACCCATGCGCAAGATGGCGAGCATGTCAAAGGGGGCGCACAAGTGACAAAGACCGTGCCGATCTGCCTGTGGGTGCATCTGTGCGGACTGTGCCTGCAGTGCTGTTCTGGAACGAGCTGATTGATGCCGAGTCCTGTGCGTAGCGTGCAACCCCAAACAGATGTTGAATGTGGGATTATTTGCCGTTGTGCATGGCGCGAAGTTCCAGGCCTGGCTGGGCGCTTAGGTACATCGTAAGTTCGTAAGAGGAATTTCTCAAAGCCTCAAAGGGTGTCAGGGGTGTTGGGAAGACCTCTAAGCGTTGTAACTTCAAGTTCGCGCATGCCTCCGTCCGCACGTGGGCCTGCCGAATCGCAAGATTCGGTGCGCGGTAGCGGCAAACGTGATCAACGCTTACCCAGGCTTGATCACGTGACCGAGCACTACTGGCGTGACATATGAATGGTTCTAACTGTACTGCATGTACAGTAGACGGGCCTTGCTGCAGAGTTCCCAAAGTCAGGATCCTTAGACAGGTCGCGAATGGCTCGGAATACCGTATGTCCAAAAAGCGATGAATCTAGTATCTCATTACGGGATTGTTACAATTCACCGAACAGGCAGACTAAAGCGAAGAGTACGGAAGAAGTTGACGCAAAGACGGCTTGATCTCCTCCCATGATTACTTCTAAGAAACGACTAGGTGTCAACGTACTACCGTACAACCCATTAAGCCAAATATTATTGCCGCATGAACGAGCAGAGACCATATGACCCCTTTTGGTCTCTGTGCAAGCGCGAGAAAATCTAAAAAGAGTGTAACGAAGAGGTTTCTTCGAGGATGAGGTACTGTAGATGATGTAGCGAGTGGACGAGTTCAAAGTGAAGCAGAATACGATATGATTTTGCCGACGTGAACCTTTCTAAAGGTCTAGTTCTTCGTCGCCTGGTTGAACAACAGCTCGAGCTGCCCTTGCAAGCTTAGAATCGTCCTCGGTCCAAGATGCAGGGAGTGTTGTGCGCTTGCGAGCACCTGGTCTAGGCTTGGCGCTTGGGTTGAGTACGCAGACACCGCCGTATTCGTCCTTCGAGCATATTGTTTCTGAGAATTCGGATCAAACAGAGAAGTCAGCGGGCTGATCGCAACCGTCGCGGCACCGTGCTTCATCTGTCTACTCACCGGGTGTATTGCATGTGAACAGGTTGACGTCGTAGTGATTGGTAGATCTGCTCGAGCTGTGCGATAGTTGCAGGCCAGCATTTATATTTTGTCTTTTCCCGGATACAGTAATCAGAACGACTCACCACTGTGCGCCGAGACCTCCACACTTTTCGTCAGTGCCGCAGAATTCTATTATTAAGGAGTGTGACAGGTTAGCAGAAAGCCCATATCACTCCAGAGATGCTTGGAGACGAAACAAGCACAGTTTTAAGACTTACGGAAGCACTCGTCGTCGGACTGGGAAGAGTAGAAGCACATTTTGGAAACGGGAGAAAGGCGTCGAATAACCTCAGCAAGAGTGATTGTGGTATGGTTTCTTGGAGGGCATTGTATCAATCGCCCATTTCACTGTTACTTACACGGCAAGTAGCACCGTTTGAAGCCTATATCGAAGAGATCATAGCGAATTTCAGTTGAAGGCCCAGAGGAACCGCAAATTAGAGAGAAGAAGCGGTCGACTCACACAGATGAGGTCAGGTCCACAGTACCCAAAGAATGCATTGTCTGGGTCATCATCGGGTACGTCTGTATACAAAGTCAAGCACGAACCGTTATCGAGATCAGTCCTGCTCAAAAAAAGGGTACCGGTAGTCAGGGCAACCTACAGGCGCACATCTCTCCCTCTCCGACATCTGCGCAGCTGTTGCCTGGATTGGCAATGACCAGGATGTGGAAGCCGCCGAAACGCTTCGAGACGTCTGAGCCTGCTTTTGGGCGGGCTTCAACTCCCAAGCTGCTGAGGAGAGCGAGAACACCGCAGGCCAGGACAGCCGTACGGGAATGCAGCAGCGAGACCATCATTGTGAAAGGACCTGTATATTGGAAGAGTAGTAGTTAAAAGAGTGTGGATATAAACGAGTGTAGCTGGAGGTAGGTGGATGATAACGTTGTTGAGATAAATGCAAGTTTGCAGATTATGATCTGTGCAGGAGCCCTTTGCTAGCCATGGTGGACGGTGATGCACCGTTGGCGCCCTCTTCGCATTTCAGGCACGTGACTATACCCTTCTCTCTTCAAATTCGTTGTTTGCGAATGCAGATCTGTTGCCCGCTGTGATGCGCACTTGGCTCTAGTTCGGGCTGTGGGTGAGTTGCGAATGGGGTTTCACGTGGCGCGCATGCCTCGGCTCCGCCGAAGTTCAATGTGATGCGGCCAAAGCTGAACGAGAGTTATGTGAAAAGTCAGAAATTACCATCTTGCAGCTTTTCTGGCACAGTGGTGTCCAGAACGAGCCTTTCTGTCACTCCGTGAGCTTGAGCGGCCAAAGCCCACCCACTCATCCCTCCATGGGCGCATTTCTGCCTGACTGCAAGAGCAAGCCTCAGAGCCGCTGCTGGTGCTGCTGTCTCTGTCTTAACTGTTTTCGCCTCGTCCTATCTCACAGTCTTTCTCCCTGCTCATCAGTTCTTGGCCGCAGATTCGTAACATATCACACCTTCCTTCCTCAGGTCACCCACGCTCTTTTCTAGTCTACCCCTCCTCCTCCTTGTCAAGACATAGCAGTCATGCGATCTGCACTGATTACCGCTACCGTTCTGGCGCTCGGCGCAGTTCAGCATGTTCAAGCACAAGATGCGTATATCCCTGAACGAGTTGCAACAGCTGTCCAGGATATGCAGGCACCGCTTGTTTCGGCCATCAAGGTCAGTGCTAGTCGGACTTAATCTCGCGGCGCCGGCAGCCAGTGATCTCTTTCGTTTTTGATACGGTACTGACGACAATCTCGTTCTCATCTGATTGTGTTAACAGAAATACCGATATCAGCCATTCTGCATTGCCTATCTTAAATGTGCTCCTCCCTCGGTCGCCGACCCTACGTGAGTGCTGCTTATAACCTTGCATTGGTCCTTTTTCTGTTGCTTCAGAGACATAGACTGACGAAAGACTCTCTTGGCAGTCTTACGGTTACACAGTCTGTCGCTACACCGACTACTATTACCCTCTCCACTGGAGCTGGTGCTATTGCCATTTGGGAAGATGAAGATCTGACAATGGAAGGTCGAGCCACTGAGGTGCGCAATATTGCTGTAGAAACCGAAACGACTACACATACGACATCTATCGTTGTTGGCAAGTTCACACAGGTATGCTAAGCTGATTTCTCACCGCTTGACTTTGACTCGTTTTGAGAAGTTGAGCTAAATTGTACTTGAACGTCTTTCCCCTCACCTTTATCGTATCGCTAGACCAACACAGTCACAAAGACAATCACTGCTCAGCCCAAAATGGTAAAGAAACGAGGCGGTTCACAAACCGAAGAAGATCACGCTTTTGCTAAGCGACAGGCAGCTGCTTGTCCTGCATTGCCCGTTAATCTTCAGCGAGGCGACCAGCCCTTCAAAGACTACGAATGGACCTGGATCGTCGAAAATGCCTGTGCTGCTGCCATTCCTACTGCATTGCCAACACCTATTGTTCGCAGAGAAACTAGACTCGTTGGGTGAGTTCAAGTGGTTGAAGTGCGCCCACGCGAGATTAGCTCAATACTTATGAATATTCAACGTTCATACTGCAGTCCTTCAATCCGCTACGAACAGGCACCTACCACTACTTGGACCATTCCAGGCGTTAGAAACATTCTCGGTAGGGTCTTCCTCGCCTTTGTATCAAAAGCACACGTCCGAGCAGTTTCCTGATTTGCTCTTTCATTACAATACTTAACAGGTACCGACACCACTACCATCTATTACACACAAACAGAACGTGCGGACACATAGTGAGTTCTAGCGTAAGAAGCGTGCGTACTTCATGGCTGGATTGCTGACACACTCTCACTTTCTCTACCTTTTCTTA
This sequence comes from Cystobasidium slooffiae, assembly GCA_019775285.1. NCBI lineage: Eukaryota > Fungi > Basidiomycota > Cystobasidiomycetes > Cystobasidiales > Cystobasidiaceae > Cystobasidium > Cystobasidium slooffiae. The sequence goes on from JACWFZ010000010.1 coordinate 740,334, forward strand.
CAAACTTTGTAGTGAGGCTGTCTTTTCTTACACCACCAAGACGGCCACTGTCACAACGACAGTCACTCCAAGGGCTTAAAGGTTTCTGGCTGCCACAGACTATCATAGAGTTTCCTAGGTAGATCACAGAAGTCGGATTGTCCTCCATATTCAGTTGTGCTAGCATCTTAGCTGCTGTACAGACTAGCTTCTCCCTATATTCTTTAGCTTTTCTACACTTCTCCGTTGTTATTGCTTGGGTATTGATTGAAAGCCCTCGGTCAGCTTGCTGCTGGGCGAGTTCATTATTGTCACGTGCGGATATCTGTCCTTGCCCTTTTTTTTTTCTCTTTTCTTTTTTCTTCCCTTGCCACTCGAGCACATAATTTCCGACACCTTTTCTCTCTTCGAAATCGGCAACGGTCTCCGAGTCCAGCAGTACATGCCGTGCAAGCTCTAGACACCCCTGCTGATGAAAGGCGAGTGTAAACAAACACAACAAGTGTGAACGGTCACTTTAGTATGTAAGCACCCCTATGATTCTGTTCTATTTAGCCATGCCAAGCTCACCGAACTATCACTTGGTCAGAATTTCAGAATCTAGAGGGAAGCCGCCCACCGGGGTTTGAGTTCGCTCCTCTCTAAGCGAGCGTGGGCCTATTCAGCGCCCTCATGGCTCGCGTGCCTCTCTCAGCGGAGGCATGAAGTTACAAACTCCCCCTGAATCCACACAGGTCCGATCTTGCAGCCATGCGAAGATCACTTGCAGCATTGACCTCCCACCTTTTGCCGCCTGCACGGTATTCCGCTTACGCCCACAACCCTCCTTGCGAAAAACATTCGAGATGGTCCAGGCCGATACCGCACGCACTTTCTCTCACCGTCCAGTCTGCGCCCGTTGTTGCATTGCTCCATCTCATCTCTTCGAATACCGTAGTTCTTCCTCCCCCAATTCTTCCTTCCTGACTGCAGTACCGTACTTACCTACTGCACGACACACCTTCCACTCTCTTTTTCCGTCTCGATACATACCTACTCTCGGGACCTGGTGTGCGCAGAGGTAATTTCGGCCTAATTCACACTCTTTTATCACTCATTCGGAAGCATCCACTGTTGTGACCCGCATCCTCTTGTCACACACACACACTCTCTCTTTCTTTCCTCCTAGAACCCTCTTCTCACTGCCCACCATGGTAGTGGTAGTGGGGCGCCGAGCTCTCATGCTCAGCCTCGCCGCCATGCTGCTCCTTCTGGTGACTCTCGCCGAGTCTCAAACTACAACGAAGACAACGACTTCCCTAGCGATGGTCAGGCCGAATACTTCGACAACAGTGAAGACTACTACTTCGACAACAGCAAAAACTACTTCCAAGGTAACGACGACTTCCCTAGCGTTGGTCAGGTCCAGTTCCTCAACGAATGCAGGTACGACTACCAAGCCTACGAGCACCACTAAAGCTAGCACTACGGCCCCGGCCACCAGCAATGCCTCCAAAACCACGGTTGCCAGTACATCATCCACAGTCACTGTACCTCCAGCGAATCCTACACGCATCATGGCCCAGAGCGACATTATCTCCAGCAAGAAACTCATCCGACCAGCTAGGAAACGTATGGACTACTCGGCCGAGATCAGACGCGAGCTAGAGCAGCAATTTGACGCTCAGAGACAAAGTCTGGCCAAGCGTGGCTTGATGGATCTCTACGAGCTTGGTGAAGCCCTATGGGACCTTGGAGTGAGTACATGTCTTACTTGCATGGCTGCTGTTCGTATCTCGTATCTGATGCATCTTCTACACTCCTCTTCCTTAGAAAGCTGCCCTCAACGTAAGGCTCGCGGATTGCTCTTTTCTTGCCGTTCTACCCTTTCTGATCACAGTATTTCAAATCTCTAGGCTTGTGTCATTGCTCAGTGCAGAGAGTGGGCCATCAAGCACGCTCCTACACATACGACCACTAGCTACATCGACCCTCCCGCCACTGCCTACTTTAACATCATCAACATGGCCTCAGCTACTACAACGGTAAGTTAAGACGAGAGACATGCATAGATTAGTCTATTATTCTAGGCAACTCGCTGATATGTGAACATCTCATCTCTCTTCCATGTACAGTCTATGGCAACGGCGTACACATTCGCTACAACCGTAGTGCCAAGCACTGCTATTGTCAGCTTCATCGCCTACCAGACTGAAACGTAAGCTTTTATACATATATTTACGTCTTCGTATGCAGCGCTGATCCGTACCCTTTCCCATCCTGTTTGAATCTGCAGTGCCACTGTCACTACATTCGTCCGCCGCAACCAAATTCCCACCGCAGCCCCAACGGCCACACCCAAACCCATCTCGCCACGCAGGGCAGCGCAAAATGCTGCCTTTGAGGAGTACTACAGACGTGCGATCTACGAGGACGATGATCCTGGCTGCCTCAAGGCACAAAATGTTGTTGAACGTGAGTCGTAATCGTCTGTCCTCCCTATCGCAGTACAGCAGGCTGATTAGCTTTCATTCATTCATAACATTCCAGTCGGTGATATTGAGGCTCAGCTCGAGGGTGCACTCAGCGACGATGATACACACGAGTGCAATAAATATGTGCGTCACAATGCTTCACCCTGATGTTCTCTCAGGGAAGTCAAGCCCCGTAACTGATGAGCGGCTTTTCTTTCACAATTGCAGTGGCAAGTTACTCCTGCAACCCTTATCTACTTCGTCGCCCGTAACCCACATACCATCGAAGTAACGCGTACACGTGCGTCTGTTCATTTTGACTCGATCCTCATTTCCTCAAATCTAAACTAACATGCTCCTCAATGATATAGTCCAGCGCACAGAGACCTCAACTCTGCAGACAACCAGCACATCCACCAGTACATGTAAGGCTTTCAATTTCACAAAGCATTGTTATCTTGCTATAATACAGAAGCTAAATCTCGCCTCACCCTTTGCCACCAGTGACGCTGACCGCCTTGACCCGCACAACGACTCGAGCGACCGTGACTACACAAGCCACTGTCACTCAGCGAGAAAACCTCCGACAAAATTGGAACTACTGTGTAAGCTTACATGTCTTGATGCGACTCTCACACGTCGGCAATTGCTGATCAATCTCATTGCGAATTTCTCTTACTTAGACCGCCAATGCCAATCCTTCAGTTCTCACATCCCTGTGCCAGGCTAAGATCGGCACGGCCACGCCAACAGCCACTCAGACATTCTTCACTCAAGGACCGCCCACAAAGACAGTAACTGTCAGCGGCGACAAGCTCACCAGAATTCACCAGACTGCAGCCACTGCCACGAGCTCAGTAACGAAGACGAATACAGCGACGGAAGTCACTTCCACCGATGTTACAACCATGTCTACAGCGGTGTCGACCGCGACCGAGAAGATCTCGCTCACCTCGACCTTCACAGAATTCATCACCTCAATCACAACCAGCAGCGTTTTCCCAACGTTTTCGACAACAACTCAAATCAACAATTGGTTCAGAAAGCGATTAGACACGTCCTGCGCCGCTGACCCAGTCACTTGGTTCAATCGCGCGTATGCATCTAATCCGGAATCGCTCTCTTCATTGTGTAGGGACTATGTTGCTCTCCCAGATGACGCTTCTGTCACTTCCACCCTCCTCCCTAACACTGCTACATCCTATGAAGCTGCATCGATCATCGAATCAACGACTACAACCGGCACGAACACAATCAGAGAGACGGCAACTGTGACTGCGACTACGTCCGTTGTGACTGAGACAACAGTGCTAGTTCCGTTCACGACGACAAAGACCGAGCGCTATGAAGAGTGAGCACTGTCGACACTGACTCACCGCTTCCTTGTCAGTGTTTTTGACGATCTACATCCCCTTCACAGCTTCGATGTCAGCACGAGCATCACTTACACAACGACGACTCGCACCTTCCCTACACAGACCGAGGTGGCCGTTGCCCGGCAGACATGCCCGGCTACCACAGATGGCAGAACGCCCTACCAGCATGGTACCGACGCTTCTGGCAACTCTCAATGCGGTGTAAAGGCTGCAAACGGAGATCGATTCAACTGTGTTTACTCGAAGAGCCCCAGCATCAGAGGTGGTTTGGTCTACGATTCTGCATGCGGAACCTGCCAAAAACAAATGATTGGTGCGGACCCGTACAATTCCTACAACGACAACGTCGCTCGGCAGTACCGATCAGGTGCACTTGGCAACTTCTTCGTGTGCCCCGCTACCGACACTCGCAAAGGCTCAGCTCTGAACCAGCAATACGTCGACCCTAGCGTTGGTCCAAACGGAGGAATCAACTGTAACTATCGCACTCCAGAGGTAAGAAATACTTTACATCATCTGTTGAGAGTGCCTACTGACTCTGTTGTTTCCGTCGATATGTACAGGGCTACGCGGAGACCTGTGTTTATGATCGCAACTCCGGTATACTGCTCGGAGACAACAAAGCGACCTTCCCAGATAAGTTCTGCTACACGAACGCTGCTAAAGCGGCGTGCCCCAATCCTGTGAGCACCCTCTCCTTGCCATGGCTATTTCATAAAGATACTGACGTGCTTGCCTCCCCTTAAGAAATCGGGTTATTTCAGGGAGAGTCTGATCCTCGGGTCTACAGCACTCGAGTGCAGATACTCGTAAGTGCTCTGCTTCGATGCTTAATCCATTCACCCCTGGAGATCGTGTCTGCGAACGCTCGCAGATGCAGTTTGCTTGCGACCGAATTGGTCAAGACCACGACCAAGAGTCGCACAAGCCATACAAAAAATGTATGGTATGTGCGACTCTTGGTCGTGGTCTTGACGCATGCGGTCAAAAGCAACTGGTACGCTGCAACCAGTCGCAGACCTGATTGCCACCGGTGATTCCTCGACCAAGCTGATTACTGTACCCGTATTGTACAGCGACACCACCTGCTGGTACGACCTTAGCGAGGGACTCAAGGGCCAGCTCGTACAGATTACAACCACCTGCGGCCAGGTACTCGTGCCAGACGGAAACAAGTGCCCGCTCACCATGAACTATCAAGACGGAAGTGGCTAGGCTATGGAGGTTTGCTTGCTTCCGTAATTTTCTAGCCATCATTAGATTGCACAATGCTCTCTCTCTCTTTCCACCTTTTGTCTTTCGTTGTCTTGTGTCACGTGGCGACTGCTTGCTGCCATCTGGCATATTCTTGGGCTTTTTAATAGGTTTTGCGGAGGTGTAGGCGGTGGCCATGGCAATGGAGCTTCTGCAGAGTCTCTGCGCAGATATTCGTGCTCACAGGATCAGGATGAATTCTGTCCGTTGAACCTCGCTGACACTGGGCCTGCCGTGGCACTACTAGTAAGAGTTGGGATACCAGTAGGTACGCCCCTTCAGTCCTTTGAAGCTGTGAGGCCCCTCACAGCTTCAAAGGACTGAAGTGGCTTAGAAAGTGCAGACTGACTGTTCGCTGAGAGAGAAGAGCTTGCTGTCGATATCGCGCTACGAGGAGGGTGATCGGATGCGCCCGATGCAATATTTGGAAGGTGTATAGACTTGACAAGCAAGCAATACTCTACTTACGCCTTTCTCCATCACTTTTTTCTATCGTGGTGTGCAGTTCCGGCGACGTACTCAGCTGATGAAAGTGCCTTCAGGCCGACATCACGGGCTTCAGCAGCTCTCTCGCCACGCTTCCGGATTTACTCACAACAGAGGCATCAGCCTTGTATCAAGCATACGCGACACTTCAAACAAGAGTGCGCCTTCTCTGTCTCCTACCAGGCATACACTCCGAGCTCTTGCTCCTTCATCCCCGATTTACAGCACACCAGCACTCCGATCAACTATCAACTCAAGACGCTCTGTCATGACAAGCACTTCGACACCACCATCGTCAGTCCCTTGGGACACATCCAAGTTCAAATACCCTGAAGCTCGCCGTGAGGAGCATTATGACACATTCAAATCTACAAAGCAAGGAGAAGTGAAAGTGCTCGATGCTTACCGCTGGCTTGAAGAACCTCCCAACAAGAGCAAGGAGACAGAGTCCTTTGTAGAAGCACAAGCTGAGCTTACACAGAAGTATCTGGCTCAAGATCCGAATCGTGAAGCTCTAAAGGAAAAGCTTACTGAGAATTGGAACTATGCCCGATGTGAGCAGCCCCTGCACTAGTTTGCATGGGCGTCAAGTCCTGTTGTTCATTGACTAATTCGACTGGTTTACACGTGCTCCAGTCACATCACCGAGCCTGAAAGCAGATGGCTATTTCTACTATACCTACAATTCCGGTCTGCAACCTCAGTACAGCATCTACCGTATCCATAAAGACAAGCTACCTCAGACATTCGACGAGAATACTACACCTGAAGCCGAAGAGCTCTATTTCGATTGCAACAGACTGTCAGATGACGCTACAGCTGCATTAAGCTCGACCGCTTTCTCGAAAAGCGCAAAATACTGGGCTTATGGCGTATCTCAGTCCGGATCGGACTGGTTCACCGTCTACGTGCGCGAGACTAGCAAGCCGCACGGCAGAGAACCAGTAAAAGAAGGCGTGAAAGCTACTGATACTGGAAGGATGGACGATGTTGTCCGTTTCGTCAAGTACTCTGGTATCACTTGGCTACATGACGATTCTGGCTTCTTTTACCAGCGCTTCCCGACGAAAGAGCTGGATCACAGCTTAGGTACGGAGACGGACACAGCTCAAAATGCCATGCTATTCTTCCACAAGATCGGAACAAATCAGGAAGATGATGTTCTGATCATGAAGGATGAAGAACACCCGGATTGGATGTTTGGTTCTGCAGTTACAGAAGATGGAAAATACCTCATGATGAGCTCTTCCAAAGACACGAGTCCGAAATCTTTGACTTGGATATTGGAGCTGGAGGGTGTTGACTTCACAGCCAAAAGTTTTGATAGATCGAAGCTCAAGTGGAAGAAGATCGTCAACGAGTGGAAGGCTGATTACAGCTACATTGCGAATGATGACTCGAAGTTCTGGTTCACAACAAACGATGATGCGCCCAAGTCGAAGATAGTCATCTATGATCTGTCCAAACCTGAAGAGGTAAGCTTTTTCGTGCAATGAGTCTGTACTTCCTTCAGATCATTGAGGTACTCTCACTTCACTTCACATCACAGGGTTTCAAAGACTTCATCGCGGAAGATTCGAAAGCGATTTTGAACTCTGCACAAGTCATCGATAACGACAAACTTATCATTATCCGCTCGAGGGATGTTAAGGACGAGATGACAATACATGATTTATACACGGGCAAGGAGATTGGCCGCATCGCAGAGGGCATGATAGGCACTTTTGCCGAGACCACAGGCAGGAGAGAACACAAGGAGCTATTCTACAAAGTCACGGGGTTCAACAACCCAGGTCTTATCTATCGCTACTCCTTCGCTGAAGGCGAACAGCAAGAGAAGCTTTTCCGAAAGACAGAAGTGAAAGGTTTGAGGCCGGAGGAATTTACTACTGAACAGGTTTTCATCGATTCCACTGGTGGAGTAAAGGTGCCTATGTTCATAACAACGCCTGAAGGAGTCAAGAAAGATGGCACTGCTGGAGTTTTGCTTTATTGCTATGGCGGCTTCTCTATTCCCTTGGACCCATTTTTCAGTGCTGCTATGCTCACATTCTGCAAGTATTATGGATGCGCATTTGCCGTTGTCAACGCTCGTGGCGGAGGTGAATATGGAGAAGAATGGCACCAGGCTGGTATCTTGGAGAACAAACAGAATGTAAGCCTAGCTTTGCTAGAGATGAATCCTCTACTTTGCTGACGGCTGGTTCTTTGCTACATAGACCTTCAGCGATGTACAGGCAGCAGCAAAGTATCTTGTTGACAATGGACACGCAGGCGAGAAGAAGGTGATTGTCTACGGCGGCTCGAATGGCGGTGTCACCTCCTTGAGATCTGCTCAGCAGAAGCCTGAGCTATTTGGCGTAGTCCTCGCAGCTGTCGGTGTCCTGGTATGTCATGCCAACGACTGGTAGCTATCAAGCCCCAAGCTGATTTAAACTCATTTCAGGACCTATTACGGTATCATCTATTCACCATTGGCTATGCGTGGGCGTCCGACTATGGACGATCCGATAACCCAGACCAGTTCGATTTCGTTTATGCCAACTCTCCGTTGCACAATATAAGCAAGGACAACGGACCTTACCCTCCAACGTTACTCTTGACTGCTGATCATGTAAGCTGTCGTATCACACCGCTGCCTGTAAGAAGATGCTAAATGACCGGCTCAAATTTTTCAGGATGACCGGGTCGTGCCACTGCATTCTTTCAAGGTATGACATGGCTCTACTGAACACGATACTTGTGGTATCGGCTAAGACCAGCTTTTATTCCATCAGGCGATCGCCGAGATGCAGCATACCCTACCTGACAACCCAGCTCCACTTCTAATGAGGGTTGACCTAAAAGCCGGGCACGGGGTAAGTCTATGTGGTCAGTAATACGCTTCTTATAGTTGCTGATCTGTCTCTTCAGGCTGGTAAGAGCACGCAAAGGCAAATCGAGGAAGCTCTCGACCGATACAGCTTCGTAGCACTGTCACTAGGCTTGAAATGGCGCGGAGAAAGCAAATTGTAGGCTACCGCTGGCAGGTCGAAGTTGCTCTGCAAAGCTGCGTAGGACTGCAGAGTCGCAATGCATTATCGCCTATGTCGTTGAGAAGCATTGGCATGCTACAGACTGTATTGTATTCTTGCTTAACACAAGTCTTAAGCGTTCATCGATTTCGGCTATCGGCGTCCACATCATTGCTGTCTGAGTGCTGCTCGATAGCATCATCATCAACTCGCGCTGTTCCGTTTGTTTGCCAAAGTCCCCTGAGGAACCCCATAATGCCTGGGTTTGCTGCATTGTCTCCTCCGCTATGCTCTGCGCCATCCTCATCATCGTGACCACCATATTCACCGGGTGCACCAGGAAAGTTACCTGGAAGTACGTCTTCGCCTCTTGCTGCCGCCAGCTGTTCGAGCTGAGCTACGACCGCTGCTTCCGTATCTGGATCTAGGCCTTGGCCATTTGCCCCACTTTGCAAATACTGCATCAATCGCTGAATAAAGTCTCCCTGATTACCCTGCGCATCGCCCGCACGACGACTCTCGGAACGCCGACCTGCCGGCTGCTTGCCGCCCTCGTACATGCTTCTGAAGTATGTGTCATCGAAGCCAGGACCTGGAGGCAAGGGGTCGAAAGTGAAACTCATCGAGTTGAGCACAGATTGGGGCAGGAACGACCGCAAAGGCTGGATGTCCGATACGAGCACGTGCCGAAGGATACCTTGAGGTACTGCGTTCTTGGGATACATACTCTCCTGCCATAGTCGTTGACCGAATTGTACATGGTGATTTTTGCTGTCTTGAAATAACGATGCGGTAGAGCGCACGGTCTGCTGTAGCCATTCCTTGACTTCAGGCTCGGCCCACAGGGTGTCACTTCGATGTACATATAGATGGGAAAGCAGCTGTATGATGTAGGATGGCTTGGTGCTGTCGGATGCTTTCGTCAGCCTGGGAAGATTGAAACACAACTTAAACCCAACTTACGAAAATCCAGATTCTGGTAGCGCATTGGACAGAACGCGAAGCTCGTTGGGTATTGACGATTGCAATTTTTGGAGCAGCAGATAGACTGCTAGCGGGTATCGTAGGATAGCCCGCTGCAGCTCGGACGTACTCATCTGATGTGACTCTTTGGCATCTTCTTTGTGCCACATACACAACGCTCTTGCGTAGTGTAAGCCGGGAAAGCTGTCTACTTGTAGATGCGCCATATCTGCATGGACTGCGCTCGACAATGTTTTTGGCAACTCTTCGACAAAGTCGATGAACCAAGAGTATTGTCGTGCTTTCGGGGCAGTAAAGTCGAGGAATAGTATCGCTCCGTACGGATCATCGAAAGGCGATAGCGAATAAAGTAGCTTGCAATGCTCGAACAACGTCCTCCATGTTCCGCGCCGGCTCATCGAGTTGATTCTTTTCTCGAGCGCTCTGTAGAAGCCTCGACTTTCGATTCTCGAAAAGTCAAGCCGCACGTTGCCATTCTGTATATTGAAATTCGGTGCAAATGCCTTTTCGAAAGCATACAAAGCACGATCCAGGAAGTCTTGCGACATGCCCGGATCGCCCTGTTGCGCCGCCATGTCGGAGAGTCCAAGCAGGGTTTCCACGTGGTACGGATGTACATGCAGAAGAGTCATCATCTGATTCGGATCCATTGACGAGACTGCTTCCAGATACATGTGTGTGACTTCTTTGTAGCCCTTCGAGTGTTCGAATGTCCATACTGTCTCGCCAGCGAGCGCTTCAACCAGTGTCATCGACAGGCCTGACTTTGAGAAGGCCGCAGGAGGCCAACTCGGCTTTGGCTTAGCAAGTATGCCACCTCGAGAGAACTGCCTATGCAGGGCATGATGGGGATTCTGCGCTCTCGCTCCACGCACTTGCGGCCTGACTTCCGCTGAAGCGACGACCTTGGCTCCGAAGAAACGCTTCAACTCGGCATCGGCGTCTAGCTGGCTTGTATCAACGGAGAGTAAGCTCCGTATCCGAGATGAAGCGATTGGAGTGTTCGAGCTTGCGCTATCCTCACGTCCTGGCGTTGCGTGGGAGCCTAACTGGCGCAACGCACGATCTATTTCGTCTAGCCCGTCGTCAACTTCTTCCTCCACGGCACTTGCTTTTGATTTGCCCTTCTTCTTGTTACTACTTGACTTTATTGGCGTGTCAGAAGTGTCGGCAGGGGTAGAAATGCCTGCATTGCTCTCTTCACCATCATCGTTCGCCACAGGCTTTGCCTTCTTTTTCTTGTTGCGCTTTTTCTTGCTCTGAAGCCGAGGATAGGACACAGAAGCTCATGTCAGAGATTCACGAGAAAGGCGTAACGTATATGTCACACTTGGCGTACCTTTGCGGGCTGATTGGTGTTTTCGACATCCTCGTCTTCATCGTCATCGGCATCGTTTTGACCTCCGCTCAAAAGCTGGGTGTCCCAATCAGGTAGATTCAGTACGACCAATCGACTTCTCAACAGGTAGCATTCCACATACAGCTGCAAATTTGGACGAGCTCGCTTGCGGTCGAGATTCTTCATCGTCCTCGTCACTGCCTACGATTTCTTGATCGACCGCTGTGCTCAAAGCAGCAGCAGCCTGCAAGTCTTGCAATTCCTCTTGCTGTCGTCTGTTGCGCCGTGACATGGTGGAGATAGGCACTACTCTGCGACGAACAGTGGATGGCAGTCAAGATGCTGTTATCCAGATACAAGATGCAGGATGAAGGTGATCGAAGGCACGTCCGACTTACCCTGCCTCGACTTGAAGCTGTGAAAGAACGTGAGTTTCAGCTTGTCAAGACTCGCCAGAGACATGTCCCAGCTTGAGTTCCTTTCTGCAATATCGCATTCATCCCATGAATTGCTGTCCCATCGCTGCGCCCTCACCGCACATGCAAACCTTCAATACTTACGGTTCGTCTCTGCTCTTGCGAAGAGCTGAAGTAGATGAAGTAGACTGTGGAGAGCAAACTGTACTCCACTACTCAAGGCGTACAGGGTAATGACTAGCGTGAACCACCAGGCATCCCCGAATCAGACCCCACCAGGCTATCGCGCGCCAGGCCGATGACAAAATCTAACTGAACAACACCAACTCTTGTATTGCGGCATGATTACACTCTATAATACTGAAACTTCATATACGCGGTATTATCTTGATAATTAAACGATAGGTATTGGTCGGCTACGAGGTCTCAACGATGATCCTCGTCATTCTCCTGATGTAGGAGCGCTACAGGCGCGTACTAACTTTCACGCAATGATGACTTCTCCGGATTGACGGCTTCTATGCCAGAGGCGTATTGTACAGCGTACGCAAGACTTCATAGTCGACGCCTGCGTGAGGATTTCGGGCAATGGCAGACGGGACCATCTCCTCCCTCGCCAAAATGCGCATTGAAATTGGAAACTTGCACCCAGCTATAGACAAAGCATCTTAGATCAGAAAGGATGCAGGTACTCAGCAAGAGAATGCTGCTCACATGATACAGTATCCTTCTGCAGGCAGGGATGTGGCGGCCGACCAGTCAAAATAATCCCGACCAATCCAAGGAGTACCAGGCTGGTTGCTGATGAAACAAATCGGACGTTTAGTATCTGCTGTTCTGGATGGGCAGTTAACAAAGTCCTTACTTATTTGGATCGAAATGTAGGCCTGCACTGACGGGCTTCCACTGAGGGTCAGGGCTTCTCTTGCTGCCGTACCCGCGATATTGGCTCAAAGGAATGTACTGGAAGTTGACATGACCGTTTGCTTGTAGTTTGTTGCCTTTAAGCATCTGAAGGGAACTCTCTCCAACGCTGTAATAGTCGGGTGACGTGCAGCCGTCACTTGTATTCTGCCCTGCTTTGCATTGGGAGGTTCCAGGTTGGGGTCCGCTATATGGACAAGTACTTGGTGTTGGCGAAGCCCCGTTGTGACGGCGCTGTTTGCGTGCGCTTGCATCTTCGGCCGTATTAGACTTGCCTCGGCGTAAGACATTTGGGTCAACCTGCGCTCGGCTGATACGTTCGAAGCCTGGTAGAAGAAGGGTGACGGTCTCAGTCACTTTGCACAGGCCTAGTCAACTTCAACAGTAATCGGAGACGCACCTAGCCCGTGGTCCTTGCCGTACATGTCGAGTCGTCTGATTATGCCTGCGGGCTTGGGAGGTGCCGCTGCGTCGGTAGAAGCAGCAGTGGCGAACAATGCGAGCCAGCATGCCGCCGACGAAATCTTCATCTTGATAAGAGCTGGCAGTTTCTTGAAATGACAGAACGAAGCCGGAGGTATGCGAGCTGTTGAGGAAGAGGAAAGAGGAAGAGGTGGAAGGCGCTGGCGGTATTCGCCCTCTAGCGATAATAGAGGGTCCAAGCAGAAATAGTATAATCAGGATCCGGCAGAAGTCACAACGGCAAGGACGGGCCTTTGCGCTAGGAGCCTTGTTTCAGACGATAGCAGGTGCATTAGCCTTTAATGATAACCTTCAGAGACATCATCGCAATGATGCTACAGCTTCTCAGAGCCCCCGCCCTGAGCTTTTCACGGCAGCCGGCCAAGCCCTAACAGGTACGTGGGAGCCTTGCGTAAAAGGTACTGTGCATTCAGGCGTTGAGAATTCGTCATACTTGCTTCAATACTTTGAAACGCATCGCACAGTCTGCTCTTCTGGAAGGGACACTTTCCTTATGGGCCTGGAAAATTTGCTTCCGGTGCAGAGGACCGAAACATGTCAACCAAAAGCTGGGAAGCGGTGGGATTCGGCTGCGGGATGGTGACAGAGCTGCGTTGCAGCAGTAATCTTGGGCTTTGATCTGTCATCTTGCTTGCTATCCAGTCGAATCTGCCAGTCGACCGATTGAGGCCAATGCACATGCGAAGGGTTCGTGCGCAAGCTTCAAGCCGCCCAGACGCAGCTGCTGCAGCAGCGCATCACGGCACCGGGCTCATGCTGCAGTCCTGCTTGCTACTGGCAGAGAGCAGCTGGCTTCCACAGCGAGTGACCCCAAAATACCGTATGACAAGTCAGTTATAAGGAGTCTGAGCAAAGCGAAGTGCTTCCGAGCTTCCCGTCCACCGGAAGCAAATGCCAATTTGGATCCGATCACTTGTACTTGAAGGAAGTGTCTACACGAATGTGCCCAATCTGCTGAATTACTGCTACACAAAAGAATGTTATTGAATAAATGATTGTCCATCTTGATTACTGTTTGATGTATGTGGTGGGAAACTGCTCCCTACGAGGGGACATCTAGCTTCTAAGTAGGCCTGGGATATTGCGCGCGCCTTTCTGACGCTGCGCTTCAAACATCACTCAATCCGCTATATGCGTTTGGACAGGGGACAGTAGCAGACGGGACCTTCGCCGCCCTCGCCGTAGACAGGCTTGACACCGTTGACTTCGGCTCGACTGAAGGCGGGACAACAGATCGTCAGTGGATGCCGGCATCATATAGCGAAGGCGAAGAAAGCTTACATAATGCAGTAACCCTCTGCTGGAAGGTCGGCGCCAGCAAGCCAAACGAAATCGCTTCTACCGATGAATTTTGCAGCGGACTCGCTGTGAGGCGAACGAAAGCATTAAAAAACAAGGTCGCACCTTCCGAAGCGATACATAAAACTTACATTTTAGGGTCAAACTCAAGACCGCCGTCGACTGGTGACCAATTTGGATCGGGGTCTGCATAGCTGCCGAAACCGCGATACTGGCGAAGGGGTATGTACTGGAAATTGACGTGCCCCCCTGACTGGAATGTTCGGCCATCTTCCAGCTGCAATTCGGTACGTTCAACTTGATACTTGTCCGTGGCACAGCCCTCGCTAGTGACAGAGCAATCCGAGGTATTGCGTTGCGGTCCATTATAGCTACATGTCTGCGTCTGTGGTCGTGGAGAAGCACCATTCTTGTTCTGACGACGCTCCTGATACGGATCGCGTATCTGTCTGGGATTGTATTGTGCTCGGCGGATCCGCTCAGCGGCTGATTGGGAAGCAAGCCATTCAGGACGAGGTCAGTCATGTGGGAACAGCGGATTCGCAATCTCATCGAAATACAGAGGACTTACCAACGACATCCCTTGGCTCCATGGCAGCAATACGTTTCATGCCTCTTGCCGGTCTAGGTGCTGGTGCTGCTTGAACGAGCATGCACGTGCCGAAAAGCGCCAGCAGGCAGGAAGCGAGTAAGACCTTCATCTCCACAGAGGACAAGGAGAAGGACGAAAAAGGACAGGGAACCTATGTGGTGGATGAGAAAAATCTATATAGAGCCTTGACGGTGTGAATGAGATGTAGAGGAAGGAAAGAAACCTTCGTGTATTGAGACTGGAAAGCAGACAGGTTGGGAAGAGGGACGCCCAATTTCTCTTTGTCAACAGTCATCAAGGCACAATAATTCGGGTGACTGTGTCTGCGAAGCTGCAATAATTCACATTAGTGCTTAAAGACATCCGGCTCAACGAACCCTGTTCGGTTGGCTTTGTCTTTCGACGATAATCCGTTCTGCCGATACCGGGGATGGCGTTTTCAACTCGATAGCCAATTACTGAAGCTTGAAGGATGTTGATGCGACCGCCTTGGTAGATGGTGTTTTCCTTCTGGGCTGTTGGTCATCCTTCTCGTCAACATCGCATCTCTTAGCCCGGGGGCGCAGGAAGTGCTTCATGGAGTCCTCAACGAAACAGCAGATCCTCATGTGCCTGATTCCAGCTCGACAGATACAGTTTGGGAGATCAGTCTTGAAAGCAGTGAAAGTGGATGAGTCTTGATAAGCTCTCTGGTGACTGGCTGGACGAATTCATGCAATGGCTCGCTTAGACCAGGTTGCTTGTGCCACCGCTCCGGGTTCGGTTGGCTTATCGTGGCGCCAGCCAGGACCTCAAGGGGAGTTTCTTGCTGGTAGCATAGAATCAATTGCCCTTGTCTCGGCGAGAAGTCTTGATGACGCACGCTCGATGCATTATTGAGTGCGAGACGTGTGAACTTGGCAATGGGCTGACTTGCACTTCAAGTGTCCACTGATCGGTAAGTTGAGACGGCAAAGACAAGCGAATCTGCTGTACAGTGGAATGCAGTTCTTATCTGGTTATAGAAGATACAAGTCTTGTCTAAATGCGTGGTATGGTAAATATTGCACAAAATATTGCCTATGATACAGACATGTCGCATGCGGCAAATGATCTAATAATATTTGAGGGGCCTGCATACTAGTAGCTTGCAAATTATACAGTGGACTGCAATCGTTGACATTTGACTGACTACCAAAGAGATAACCTGGGCTCCCCTACATTTCACCGGCCTCCCTCATCATGCCTGGCATTGAGAATACCATGCATTTACTACCTTGCACGAATAGGGAGCCGGGCAGCAGGTGGCTCCAGTATACCCTTGACCACCGCATTGCGAATAATAGCTGTTTGCACACGCTGGAGCCAGACATTGCGAATACCAGTCGCTAGACTTGACACATGTTAAGCCTGCAACACAGCCTTGTGCTCCAGTCCATCCAGTTCCTCCACATTGTTCGTATAGGACCCCAGTGCCAGTCCCAGTAGCAGCCGGCGTGGCGCTCGAGCTGGTTGTTGAAGCTTTGGTGCTAGAAGATGAGCTCGATGACGATGAAGAGGAGGTGGTGGTCGCGGAGGAAGAGCTGGAAGTTCCAGGCTTGCATTGTGAATAGTAGGTATCGCTGAAGACGCAGACGTAGCCTGCTTCGCAAGATGTAGGCCCAGTGTACGTAACACCACCGCACTGACCCCATGCAGCAACTGTTCCGGTTACACTAGGGGCAGCTGAGGAACTTGTTGAGGTACTTGTTGGTTTCGTGCTCGAGGGCATTGAAGATGAAGATGACGACGAAGAGCTGGGCGAAGAAGACGACGAAAGGGCGCTCGAAGATGATGATGAAGCTTTCGAAGTACTTGCAGCGGTAGTCGATGCGCTTGTTGATAGTACCGAGGCCGTACCGGGGAAGCAGACAGGCCCTTGTCCGCCTTCTCCATAGTGCTGATTTGCGTTGCTGTACTGCACCCAGATAATGCAGTAGCCTTCCGCGGGCAACGCACACGCTGCCGAGAAAGGGAAAGATGCTTTTCCGATGTATGCTCCTCCTGGTTGATTACTGCAAAATGATAATAGCGGTCAGCACGAAGCGTTTGAGATCGCTTCTTGATCCTCAAAGATTTACTTGTTCGGGTCGAAATGCATACCGCATCCTACAGGTGACCAGTTCGATGGTTTGGATCTGTATGATCCATTGCCAGTGTATTGACTATACGGTATATACTGCAGGAGACGAGGGTCGAGGGATGGCTTGGCGTCAGCATCACTGCACACGGGCTCATTACCCTTTAGGGAAGGTGTGAGCGCACCTGGAAGTTGACGTGCCCGTTGGCTGGCATCGTGCCTCCATTTGACAGATCAATAGAGCCGGTACCAACTGTATAGACTGGATCTGTGCATCCGTCCGAAGTAGGCTGATTTGTACAAGTGGATGTGTCGCTCTGTCTGCCAACGTATGCGGGTGTAGTGGCCGCTGTATTGGGAGCGCTTGATGTTGCTGAAAACACTACCGAAGCTTGACGTTTGTTGTGTTTCTTCGGCAGGGCATGGGCGTTCGCTTGAGCCCGCTTGATTCTCTCAGAAGCTATTCGGGCCAAGATAGAAGGCAAGAAGGAAACGTGATTTGGTCAGCAAGATGATTCTACCATGTATGCGGGAACCGAGATGAAGTCATGCCTGCGCCAAGCGACTTACCTTCCGACAATCGCACTTTATACAGATTGTGTCTGTGGCCGACACCCTTCTTGTCGTGATTGCTGTTCGCCAGTCCACCATCTACCAGGAAACCTTGCAGGATCAAAAGAGAGAGCACACTATTCCACCCAGACAGCTGCATCGCGAAATACCAAGATTCGGGCAACTGAGTTATGTGCTTCAAGTTCCTTTGCTCGCTTTTGTGGTGAGTGTTGCGTTGGCGTGGAGTTCCTGAGGTTCGTTGCTATTTCCGGAGATCTTGCTATGCTCGACGATGAGACGTCTGTGTGCAGCGCTCGTCCAAAAGAATGTGATATTCCGTCTGTCTTTCCTCCAACAAGATTGAATGGTGAGAGGAGAGAAGAGTAGACAGCTGTCAGGTTGTGCACAATGTCCTTCTATGCAGTTCGCATGCAATTTGTGCTGTACGCCGGTGAGGCCGTTCTTGCGTTCTCTTCCGGCTCAATAGATGTCAGTCCAGACGCCAAATGGAGGAGTGAAAAGCTTAAGGTTTACGGGGTGCATGGAAGGATGTAGGACAGGAAGTATCTCATGACAGGGAAAAGATGGGGTTTGCATTACCGTCTTTGAAAAAGCCCAGCTTTGAAAAGCTCCCTCTCCGCCTCTTCAGGAAACCTCGAATGCGCCCGCCAGTGCATCAGGGTTTATTGCATCGGCATACGTGGAGTGTGACCCTGCAAACATGACGCTCTCCAGCTCTCCTCAAGCAATTGCATGCAGTGAACATGAAGACAAGCTTTTGCATCCTTCCGCAAAAGGCAATATTGCTACCGTCCAACTCGATCGGGGGCAAACCAGACCTTTGCCTCATAAGTACGTGCCTAAACGCCGTGAAAGCCGAAGTGAATAATGCTTGTCACAATTTAGAGCAGTGAATAAATTGGCAACATCAGCTTTGTCAAAGTGATGATGCCTCATGCCTGTGCCTGCGAAAAACTTGCGAAATCTATCAGAAGGCGCGTCACGTGACCGCTTGCCAGTTGCTGTATATCATGATGCCTGTGTGCGACCTCATTGTTAGGCAGTCTGGCTGTATCCAGTGGAGCTGTCACAGTCCCACCTCGGTTAACTAATCCTTGGCCTGCCACAGGTTTCATGTGCCTCCGTAACGCGGATCTCTCGTCTTACGCGTGTCAGGCAGGCAGGCAGGCTCGCAGCCCTCTGTTCAGCAACCTGTCAAGGAGTACAGTAGCGCTGAGCGCAGGTTTCACTATCGTCTTGTACTGTGTTCAGAGGTATTGGACTGACCATTTGAACGGTAGCGGTACTGTTCACAAACCCCCGAAGACAGCCTTTGTCTGCGGTCACATGGGGGCCAGCTGGCTGCACCTATCAGGCAGTAACGCTCTTCAGCTTGCTACACACTGAACAGCAGCAGCAGCAGCAGCAAGCAAGTAGAGGTCGCTAGTCGATGAGTACGGCAGCTCGCTATGACTCAGGCATAGCGTCCGCAGCTGAGAGCGAGCCGCTGTTTTCGGCAGAGGATGGAGATGATATCGGTGAAAGTGAGAGCGCGACGAAGAGGCACGATGGACACGGCACAGCGGACGCAGGAACACAACACGATGGCAGCACCCCACACTATCCACCTCCCAGATATCTCAAGTCAACCTTCTCCTCCCGCGAGTACGAATACGACGCATCAGACGACCTTATCGACCCTGAAGCGGAGGATCAGACACGCGACTTGCCTGTTATAACAGGATTGCTCCAAACTGCGCGAAGCAGAGGCAGTATCGACGTGCGCAGGAGTAATTCCACCTCATCTAATGGCGATACCCCCAATCCTGAGGACGCTGCTCTCGAAAATGGCCTTGTCGTTGGGATTGGCGCTGCGGGCGGCGGAATCCTGGCTTCAGTTTCGTGAGCTCTTCTTTTGAACATCTTTGCAAGTCTTAAGCTCTGAAAAGCTGATCTATCACTTTCCTTCCAGTAATAGTATGTTTTGGCCTTTCTGCATGCTATTTGGCATCCTGTCTGAATCGTGACTATCATGGCACGTGCATTTCCCACACCTTTCATTGTCGACCATATTTGCAGTGTCCAACAGCATCATCGGTGCCGGCATCAGTGAGTGAGACCACTCATACCGAGATCCTAAGGCTTACTGACTCTCTTTCTCTAGTCGGTAAGCCATGCCTCGTCCCACACCAACCTGTTCCGGCTAGAACTATAAACCTTCATCGACAGGTCTTCCGTATGCTATACGAGAAGCTGGCTTCTTCACCGGTCTAGCTTTGCTGATAGGCCTCGGTATCATCACGGACTGGACGATTCGACTGTAAGCACTTGGTTCAAGAGAGGTGTCGCTGCGGACCGCCAGTGGAACTTACCTCTCTTTACTGCATTACAGCATTGTCGTCAATGCCAAATTGACCGGACAAAAGACATACTCCGACATTATGGAGGCCTGCTTTGGCTACAAAGGGAGAGCTGCAGTTGCATTTATTCAATTTGCCATGGCGTTTGGTGGCATGTGCGCTTTTGCCGTCATATTGGGCGATACTATTCCTCGTGCGTCAGTCTCCCTTTCTCGAGTCTGATTCTGGACTGCTAATCAGGGTTTCTACGTGCCGTTTCATAACTCAACAGACGTACTAACATCAATATTGCCGGGCTTCGCTGCAACGGGTGTAGGGGGGTGGCTTCTCTCGAGACAAGTCGTCACAAGTAAGCAGCTTCCTTATACCCAAGCAGTCGTTTTGGTATACTGAGTCAACTTCTCATACAGTCATATTCACTCTGCTTATATCATATCCTCTCTCGCTCTATCGAGATATTGACAAGCTCAGTAAGGCATCGGCACTAGCTCTGGTCAGGTCAGTCGGCATTGGTTTTAGTGCCACGTCAGGCGTGAAAGCTGATGGTAAATACATAAAAGCATGAGCATCATCATCGTGACAGTACTAGTTGAAGGACCATCGCTTCCTGCCGAGCTCAAGGGCACCGAAACACCTTTCACTATCATCGACTCTGGGTTCTTCGAAGCAGTCGGCGTAATCTCGTTTGCATATGTATGCCATCATAACACTCTTTTGATCTACGGGAGCCTCGTCACGCCTACAATTGATCGCTGGAACAAGGTCACACACATTTCGATGGGCATCAGTGTCATTGCCAGCTTAGTGATGGCGACGAGTGGCTACTTCATTTTTGTAAGCCGGCAATCACGGCTTGCTTTATATTCGGATACTAAAGGTTGGTCTTGACAGACGGACAAAACACGCGGCAACATCCTCAATAATTTCCCAAGTGACCGTAAGCTCGGAGCTACGCAGTGTCTGCGTAGATGAGCTGCTGATCCTCCTCTCCGCAGACTACTGGGCCAATGTGGCGCGCCTGTGTTTCGGCTTGAACATGATGACGACCACACCATTGGAAGCATTCGTGTGCCGTGAGGTGAGATTATTTCCCATATGCCGTACTGGAGGGAGACTGCCAGGATGCTGATGTAGATTTTTCAGGTATTCGAAAGCTTCTTCTACCAGGACCAGCCTTTCAGCCAACGCAGGCATGTCGTCGTAACCACCGCCCTGATAGCATCTTCTCTGCTTGGTACTTGTCGATGATATTCTTTCACACAGACGTCTACTGATCGCTTGCAACACTGCAGTGTCACTCCTCACCTGCGATCTAGGTCTCGTCCTCGAGCTTACTGGCGGTTTCAGTGCGACTTGTCTAGCCTTCATCTTTCGTAAGAGCTTATTCCGTCATGTGGTCTGTCCTCGGGTAGTTGACATCTCACTACGCCGTCTAGCTGCCGCATGCAGTCTCTATCTCAGCAACGAGCCATTCGCGCGGTCCAAATGGTCAACCTGGGCGTGCATGGGTTTTGGCATTGTCGTTTGCGTGAGCTTGAACGTGCCCTTGCCGCTCTTGACTCGCCTGATGCAGTCGACTTTTACAGCTCTTAGCGACTTCGCTGTCAATCATCAAGTCTGGGTCAAAGCCTCACAAAGTCTGCTAGCCACTGGATCCATTGTTCGCCCAGCGTTTACTGCTACCACCAGTATTTTGTCCTGATGCGAGCCAGTCTCTGAATGATCTATGCTACAAATTGGGTTGAATTTTGGCTACATCAAGACTGCAATAGGGAGTCAACGTTGAAAGTTGGCATGTAGGTGACGGCTTGAAGATGCCAGGGCAGATGAGAAACGGCGGCCCGGCCAGTCTCACCACTGCCCAGAGCCCAACGCTCTCTAGCTATCACACACATGTCCACATACGACTGTGCTAGGTCGATCATATGACTTGCCAGCTGGCGGTTATAAGTCGATAATGGGTGCGCGGCTACGGCCAGGAGATTGAGGCTGTATGAATCGGAGGCAGGCTTGATCGTAGTCTCGCTCGCCTGAGCATCAACCCTACCAATGGGAAAGTATACTGAAGAGCTCGCCAAGGCGTAGTAAACTTTTTCACTTGTGTTGGGCAGGTCACCGGATTCTTCGTTGTCGTTGGAATAGATAGCTGTCGGATACGGAGAATGGGACACGAGAGCCCGCACGGTTCCGTCGACATACAGCGCTTCCGGGGTAGTTGCCAAGCTGATGCCGCTCAGCGGTAGTAAAATATTCGATGCTGATGCTGCTGGCTGATGTGCTTCATACGTAGTGCTTGTCACAGGCATCAGGCTGAGAATTGTCACCATGGCTGGGTGCGCCAGCTGTAGCATCGCATTCTGTAGAATTTCGGACCAGGCTGTACACAGTACGATTAGATCATTCAAGATAAACGCAAGTGTCAAGGCTCACCTTGAACTTCGTTGACTGGCATGGTGCCAACGCGGCTTATGCATATGCGCCACTGAACAGCCGCACTTTCGCTAGCCTCTTTCATGAAACTCCAAACTCTTCGAAGGATCACCTTCAAGTCGAGTGTCTCGATGTAACGGACTCGAAGGCAATGATACTCTGCCTTGTCGTCTGTTGCTGCCAAGTACAGCCACTTTCGATCTTCAGAGACTTGGTAGGCAACGTGAAAGAGCCTGCTTGCATCCAGTATATCCAAGGCTGGAGGCGGCCACTGAAGTTGCAAGGCGAGCTGTGGAAGCGTCCGCGGCGCCACGTAGAATGCTGGAGCTACGAAAGTGCGAACAAACTGACCGCCGAGAGTCGAAATTTCCGGCAATAGAGTTGATATCGAATTAGGTCCACCTTTATCCTTTGAATAACGGGTCACGCAGACTGGGAGTCTGTCGTATACGTTGAATGCGAAGCGATTCAGAGCGGCGTCATGAGTGCTGCCATGTTCATCCGATGGGATACTGGAGAAATTGCGGGAAAGTGCCGAAAGCGGAATGATCTGAGGGATTGCGCCTTTGCGTAATAGATGAAGTCGTAGACAGAGATACATTAGATTGCTCTCGGGCTTTTGGCATTCGGAGTCATCCACGAGGACGTAAATCACACAAGCATGATCGCCCGCTATACGCGAAGTCAAGACTCCGCCTGTATAGACGTTGACGAGGTTCAGCTTGCGATCTGCGTCCTGCGAATAAAGAGCTCTTACTGATCCTTGCTAGGGCGGTCTGCGAGTCGGCGCTCTCCGACAAGTAAGCGGAGCCGCAGTCGAGTTTGAAGAAACAATCGTCGATAGGTCCGGTGGAATGTTTTCCGAATCCAAGGGACTGTGCATGATGACTTAGCAAGCCACAGGTGCCGGATGTATTGTGAACAGAGCTCACCTTCCATACAGCCGCGACACTGCACAACCAGTCAGCGAGTGCCGATTCGACTATGCGATCAGCCAGCAGCAAGGGCGCTATGACCACAGCTTGAATGTCTTTTGGACCACTGTGGGGTTTGAGACCAAGCCTTGTCCAATTACTCACAGCAGCTACTGAAACCGTAGCTATCGCATCTTGTCGAGAGATTGCGATCTCGGTCGCTTGAACATTGACGAGTCTCTTACACACACCCACTCTGGGGAGAACGGGATAAGCAGGCGATACTGCAAAGCTCTGCAACGGCTTCACATATTGCGAGTTATGCCGCTCGCGGAAATCTATGTTCTCGATGGTATGCTGGAAGAAAATGGTAGCAATTGCTTCCTTCTCCCCGCGACTGACTTTGGCCGATGCCTCCTTCGAACGATTCAGCGCGGACTGCGTCTGAGGCACCGACACGCCTAGTGCATTCTGAATGCTCGTGCCCAGGCCGAATAGCACCGTGGCGGCAAGCAGTTCCTTGTTGAGAGTGTATGGGTGCTCCCTGTCTGTGTCCAAGTCTGGACTGGACTTGAGACCGTCACTGTCGTTGTCCGAGCTGGTTGCGTAAGTAGAGTCTGACAAAGTGACGGCCAAATGATCATCTTCTTTCCAATGCCTCGGCAGACACTCCCTGTCACCGTGCATCAATACTGCTTTGGTCGGTTTCAGGTAAGCGGACTTGACCTTGAGCCCTCGTTCTTCCTGCTGCTGGCGGAGGTAATCTTTATTTCCCCAGGCCGGCCTGGATTCTTCGAGAAGACCAGAAGTTACCCAATGCGGCGGTGACGGCAGCTTGAATTTTGCTGGCCTGAAAGCTTCAACTGTCCAGACAGATGCTCTACCTACCATCCTGTTTCTTGCGGATGCGGACAAGTGAAGATCAGGACCAGTGGATAGAGAAAGGTGGTATTTTGGCCTTATGTTGTCCCTAGCTAAGTTTTCCCGTTGACTACCTATCATTGCGATCTTGCCTGTCGCCAAACCAGCCCGAGTTATAGTGGGCAGAACGGCTCCGCGATGAGCAGGAGATGAAGTGAAGTGTACTTCGGTCTGCGAGATGCCGCTCGTGTTGTCACTAGGCGTTGCCGCATTATCATGGCTGCTGTAGCTCACAACGTCCTGCGAGGCAGAAGGCTGTCCAGGCACAGGCGCAGGCTGACTAGCGCCGCGAGGCATTAGGTGTCCGAAATGGTCCACTGGTCCAGTCTGGACAAACGATGCTAGATCGTCGGCTGTGATTGCGTGTATGGGCTGTAGCTTATCGTCATGGAAGTCGAAAGTATTCGGCAGTGAGTGACTATTCTCGAGTATACTGGAAGGGATAGGGGAATCGAAAAAGCTGAAATCTTCCTCGGTGAGGCCAGCAGAATCGAACATATCAAACGTGGAAGGATCATCGAAAACTCCTTTTGGTGCGTATCCTACTCCGCCAGACGACGTTGGTCTGCTGGAGACATGCCCAGAAGGCCCTCGCCCATTATCTGCATAACTCGGCCAAGTGAAGTCTCCTAATATGTCGGCGATCGAACGACTGCCGTCTACCTCGGGAAAGGAAGGGACCTCTGTGGATCTACTGGCCATATCTTGCGACTCTTGCGGCTCCAAAGGCTGGTGATTCGTCGAGCTCGGCCCACTTTGAGGTGTGGGATAAAGCCCTCCATTCTCTTTGTGGCCTTGTTGAGTTGTGTCATTCGAGATGTTCAAGACGCCGTCTACGTGAATGACCGGTTGCTGAGCAGGGTGTGCTGTGATCACTGGCTCTGGGCCAGCAAGCTCGTCTATAGCTTGACTGATCGACTCCAACGTCGGACAACCCAAGCCATTCAGTAGGCTCGCTGAATCGTATATGGCCGAAGCTTCTCCTGACTGTGACTTTTCAGCTTTCGGTTGAATGATCGCAATCTCTCCGATCTCTCCGTCCTCCTGCAATGTCGACCGCGTCTTGACGCTGGCTGCCGTAGCTGTTTGAGGGGTATCGCTATTCACTGTCGCTCCCATCATGGACTTCTCGGCCTTGTCGCGCCGCTCTCTGGCTCTGGCAGTATTCTGCTGCTCGATATGATTTAGAGATGTCGCGACCAGATTGGCACTGGTAGAGGCTCTAGTTCGAAAGTACAGCTTTCGTGACATACGGGACGATGCCTTCGAGATCGATGATTTGATACGTGTAGTCGGAGTTTTCCGGCGAATGTTGCGAGTATCCCGCTGACTTTGTGATCTACAGCTAGATCGTAGAGCGAGCGAAGCGGGCCAAACAATGTCGTTGCCTTTTCCAAAAGAGCACAAAAGCCACGCTTCGTCCGGACTGATATCGACAGCGTCATCACCCATACACTCCAACATGTCGGCGCGACGAACGTGTGTATTTTCTCGTTCGATGGCTGCTTGCTTGCGGGAAATTGTGTCCGACGCCGCCCCATACCATCGGAGGAAAACAGCAGGCAGTGACATCGGACATAGCAGAATAATTTCCCCATACTTCAGTTGATATTCTGAGCTGCTTGCTGACAGACCGTGCTTGAGCGAAGAAGGAGGTGCTCCAGCTCTATCGGCAGATATGGTGATCGCTTGCAGAGTAGAGCACTGCATGTGGGCAGACACTCGCACATCCGCTGCCGTGAATTGGGCTCGACATTGGAGGAAGATGCTTGAAGCTGACAAGGAAGGGAAGGTGTCCGTTGCTTGGGACGTGGCTGCTGCTTGTGAGGGCGGCGAGACCTGCGAGCCACTCGAGGGGAAGAGTATGCCATGTCCACAAGATACACCCGCGGAAGGGAGCCATTTGCTCGATTTGGGTGCTTTGGCATGTTCAGAAGTGGTCTTTGCGAAGTCCACAGCTGGATGGTAGGACTGCTGTATAGCACCGAGAATATGCTCTTCCACGGCCTTGAGAAAAGCGTCACTCGCAGCTACGGCCTCTGTGTTACTTGAGCTCGAAATATTTAAACTGGAAAGAAAGAAAGGTACTTTGCCATAGCTGCCATTCTGTCCGGCACCTAAGGCTGCAGCGGAAGGTATGGGATGGATGGATGCCGGATGCATCGAGGATGGAGGTGTATAGATGCCATTATCGTTATACAGTGTTGGAAACAGATCTGAAGCGGTGAACGTCCCGGATGCTTCAGGTTCGAGGTCCGGGTATGCGTTTGCTTCGTCTAGACCCGTGTACTCGGAGAGGTCCAGGTCGGGACTAGTTAAAGAGAAGGTGTACAGCCGAGACTCGCCCATACGAGGTTTCGGGCCTGTTGGACTCGCCATGGGCCTGGCACGATCTATAGTAGCTAGACGCTCGGGCAACAAGCCGTGTTGAACGACCGAGTCATAAGACTTCATCTTGGGTCGATCTGCAGGCGCTCCATCGGCACTATTCTCTGAAGATCGTGTTGGCGAGGCACCCCTCAGAAAGTGCATTTTCCCGTTGAGCAAAGGCTTCAAGGCGGACGACCTCTTCTGGTCTGCCAAACCTTCGAGGATGGAGTCGTATTCAGCTTGGTGCTCCTCTCCGTAATAAGTACGGAGCAGAGTCTCGGCAGAGTCTCCGTCTAATGAGCTTGCACCACCGTGAAGACGTCGTTTTTTGTGCCGTGACCGTTCGGAAAAATAACTCGTGCCAGATTTTCTTGACGCATCGGAGGCGGCTCGAGCCCTAGCTCTACCTTTTCCCTTGTCAAAAATACTTCCAGTAGGTGAGATGGGGTTCAAGGGTGAATTGGCATAGACATGCGGGACTTGAAGCAAACCAGCTCGAGGTGTCGAGGTTGCGGATGCACGACCAGTACGGATTGGTGCTGGGCTCACGGGAGAATCAGCCGAAAGTGCCGTAACTTCGGCTTTGGCCTTGTAGCTAGCCCATCTGATTCTCCATGGCTTTTGTATGTGATTACCAGCCTGTCCTGCTGTTGAGAATGAAGAGGTGTTGCCCGGTGAAGGCCCGGCGGGCAGCGATGCTGGCGTCTCGGCAGCCAAGTAAGGTGGTATACCGGACGGTGGTCCTTGGGAAAACGACGGAGTGGCTGCAGATGCTTGCAGGTCGGGGCCGGTTGCTGTAGCGTTCTCTACTTTGACACTTGCCAGATCGTTATTATCGGCTTTACTTCGATGTATCAGGGGGAAAGACCATTCAAGCGGTACAATGGTAGGATAAATGACCGGTATTGCTTCCAAGTACGATTGCTCCTTGGTAGGTGCTGGTTTCGACGACTGAGAAGAAGTCGAAGCTTGCGGACCGCTTTGGCCGAAACCCGAAAACGGGCTTGCGGCGGAGGACGAGGCTGGGGAGGTCATGAAGCAGGGCGACAGCGCAGGGTGGTTGGTTGCACATCAGGAGTCATCCTATGAGCTGTGTTCGTTCTGCTGATAATTGTCAGACATGGCTGGTTGTAACCTCGGCTTTACGGCCCAAGCTTTGCTTTGCAGTCAGTTCAAGAGAAGCTGCTTAACTTACCAGATAAGCAGCATTGAAATACGGGGTGAACATGGTTCTTTGGTTGTTGTGTGCCTCAGAGGTGGACAGTGTCTTGATAAGCTTGATGGAGGTGGTATACTGTCGATCTACGTGTGTGCGTACTTGTTCGGCGGTGTGGTGGGTGGTGTCCAGTGCTCGAGGTGAGCAGAGACAGAGCTGGACAAAGAGAATACTACCTCGACACAGCTTGCTTCTTGCCTACTCCAGACGAACGAGCAGCTGGCAGACGAGTGAAGCAGCAGTCTCAGAGAAGCAGTGCATCAGAACGCCCATCAGATAGCGGTAGTCAGATTTGCTTTCGTCAAGTGTCACACATCGCATAGCAAAAGACTCCCAAATCGCTACCACAACTCGACTACCTACGCAAGGCATGAACGGCCAACTCAATGGAAACGCTGGAGGCAGCACATCCAGTCAAGCTGCTCCTCCAGACCCTTCGTCAGGCAATTGGCTCAATCCAGGTATGCTACAGCTCGCTCTCGTCGCACTTTTAGCATTCCATCCGCTGACGCCTCACATCTCAATCGGACTTGACATTGATTCTTTCATCACACTATTGTTCAACACACAATACGACAATGGTGGTCCTACTATCATTCAACTCACAGCTCCCAGCCTAGGAGAGCATACTATCGACACTGTTGCTGGAAGGATCCTCTGCATTGCCGACATCAGAGGTGTGTCCTACTTCGTTCCTGGTGGATTCATGCATGCATGTCATATGCTTGTCAAACATACAGAGCAAAGAGAGTACTGAGATCATATGTCTCTTCCACATTCTCACTGGACATTTGTCATCTTGACTGCACCTAGGTAAACTCTCCAAATTGAATGACCTCGCCGACCGACATAATGCAAAGGCCATCATTCACACTGGCGATTTCGGTTTCTACGGTACGCCTCGCTTTGCATAGTAGACACGCTCCCGCATCGCTCTCACTGACTTGCATCGAATGACTCCCTTTCCCACATCCGCCTACAGACAAGGACTCGATAGAGCGCATGACAGTTCGAACTCTACGACATGTCGTACAGTACTCATCGTTGATCGATGCCGCCACGAAAGAAAAGTACTTCCCAACACAAGAGAACCCAAAGGACGCTACCAAGGTGCCTGCTTCACTTGGTCAACTCCGTGAGGCCCTGCTCAATCCATCCCCTGAACAGCTTCAAGACCAGAATGGTCAAGATTTCATTCTATCCGAGTTTCCCAAGCTACTCTCAGGAGAGATCTCACTCAAGGTCCCAGTGTATACCATCTGGGGAGCATGTGAAGATGTTCACATCATCGAGAAGCTTCGTTTAGCTGCAGAACCAAATTCCACTTCTCCTCTCAACAAGAACAGCAAGAATGAATACGCCATACCCAACCTGACTGTCTTGAGTGAGAGTGTCACCAGACTTCTGAACATCGGCGGAGTCAAATTACGGTTGTTCGGACTTGGTGGATCACTCGTCTACCACAAGCTGTTCGATAACGGTGAAGGAAATGCTACTATCGCAGGTGGAAGCGGAACAATGTGGACGACAGCTTTGCAAATCGGTGAATTAGTCGACACCGCTCAAAGAGTATGTTTGCTTCAGCTTGGATGGATGGCTGTGGTCTTCAGCTGACACCGCATTCTTCCAGGTCTACGATGCTACGGAGACTCGTGTCCTTGTCACGCATGCTTCTCCCGGGCGAGAAGGTCTTCTCGCTCAACTCGCCGTTGCCATCAAGGCAGACTTTACTATTTCTGGTAGTCTTCATTTCCGCTTTGGTACTTCGTACAACGATTTCTCTGTACAGTCAGAGCCATCCGTATTTAGAAACAAGCTTCTTCTGTCTTCCAAGCGATTCAGGGAAGTTTATGACATTGTCAAGACTCAGGTTGACAATGCTATCGAGTAAGCAATCCTTGTTATCTGATGCGTGTCTTTGAAGACGGTGAACTAACACTTTATGCATTCACTGCAGCAATCAACAAAAGAAACTGCTGAAATTGGCAGTTGGCGTAGCAGACCGTATTCCAAACGAAAATGCCGAAGAATCTGCGTGGAAGAACAGCTGGCACTGGAATCTGCCTGATGCGATGTTTGGAAGTCTAGTATTGGACATCAGGGATGGAAGAATAGGAACCGAACAGAAGTCTACTGGCTTCAACTTCGCTTATCGACTTACGTTGAACAATAAGTCCGGTCCAAAGGAAGGTCAAGCCCCTGCTCAGACTCAGACCCCACCACCGACTTCTTCATCAGCTCAGACATCTAATCAAGCATCCAATCAAGCTCATGCTGGACCTTCTAAGAGACCTCTTCAGGTTCCCTTCACTCAGCAAAGAGTCTTCTCCAATCACCACAACAATGCTCAGCGACATCAAGAACCACCTAAACAGGGGTATATTGGCGGTGCTAGATCGGAGCAAGCTCAGCAGCAACAGCAGCAGCAGCGACAGCAGCAACAGCAACAGCAACAGCCGCAACAGCCACAACAACAGTCTGCTACATCAAGTCCAGCTCCACCCGCCACGAATGAAACAAGTACTACTACACCCTCTGTGAACCCACCTCCAGCTGGCGCCTCACTCGGTCCTCGCGGTCCTCCACCGACACCGCGAGACTTCGAAAACTTAGCTTCTATGGCTTTCAAGAAATCAGTAGATACTCAGGCTGCACCTGGCGCTGGACGTGGACGAGGTTCGACTCGCGGCCAAGGTCATCAAAAAGGTACATCCAGCGGTACCGGCCGCAGCAGTCCTGCAGAACCTATCGGTTCAGGTAGAAAAGAGGCTCACAGCAAGCAGAACTCTTCGATGAGTAACGACGCCTCAGCTGAAGATGCGCCAACCGGCAGCAATGCTCTTGCTGAGAACAGCAACACCGGAACAAATGGCAGCGCAGGAGAAAAGCCAGCCGATGCAACACAAGCTCCAGGCCCTCAGAGACGAACTTCAGGATTCAACCAGGGTCGCGGCCAGAGCAACAGCTCAGATTGGCGAGTGCCGCGTTCCGAGCAGACCAAGGAAAGTCAGCCAGAAGAGAAGGAAAGTGGTAATGAGTCACCTTCAGGTACTGGCAGCACCTTCCGCGGTCGAGGAAGAGGCAGAGGTAACTTCGACAGTGGACGAGGAAGAGGAGGGGAATTTAGAGGACGAGGAGGCCCGAGACCTGATGGTCCTCATCGTGGAAGAGGCAGCTATGATGGAGCTCGGGGATCTTTCCGCGGAGGAAGAGGCGGAGCGGGCAGTAGGAATGCAAGTGAAGGCGAAGCTACTGCAAAGCCAGACAATACAGCATCGGACAAGCCAAAGCCTGCGGCTCCTGCGGGTGCAACAGAAGGAGCTTCTTCTGCCTAGATTCCTGTAGTACTGCTGAAAGACAGCGCACCTTACACAACGGTAATAGTCAAGCACATTTAGGAGGGATGCTGTTGTCATCCTCAATCGCAATGCTTGTGAGTGCATTAGAATAACGGGCACGGTAAATTGCCCACGAATAGTAGATCGCTGTGTCAGTCGCCGCAATGCTGCAGTAGGATGCTCTGTAACATCCGGTTGAAGCCGCTACTAGTCATAATCAATGAAAAGCTGGTCAGATTAGGTCATCTTCCTGAATACTATTGCCGTATGCATAAGACATTTTGCAAAAAGCGCTTTGCACAACCCTCTTATCTAACGACCAGCTAGATTGGCCAGATACCAGGATTGTACAAAGCGTTCTTTGCAACACATCTCATGCCAAATGGCGACATGCTGAAGTTTGGCGGTGATTAGCGGGCGATCATGTGCGCATGAGTGAGTGTTTGACTTGAGGAACTGTCGACCTGGACTTGACTTTGTACCCAATCTTGCACGAAGTCAAGCACTTGCGCAACCTCCAGCCAGACTACATAATACCGCCATTCTGCTGTCGCGTACAGCATCTCTCTCTCGAGCCTCGAGCCTCAAGCTGCAAGGGTGGGCGGATCATGAGCCGGCCCCGGTGAAGCGGTATAGACAGAGAATGCCTCCAACAGCAAGCGTAGGATAGGGCACAAGGGCACATGCTTGATTGTTAGAGGGGTCGTCCTTAACGAGATAGGGATCTGAAAGCCTTGGAAACCAGAAGGAAGTGTAGCAGCCGCCGCACTGCGACCTCGGACATCTTCTATCTCACGAAGTGGAGCTGCGATCAACGGGCAGAGCCGAACGAGGTCGCATGAGATGGTACTTTAACGTAGTCAACGCAATCATCGTCAACGTGGCCATCTTCGCCATGAAACCATGGCGAAACCGCCTTGGAGCTTAATTGTGACTCTGTCGACCGTGCTCATCCAGCCTACGCATTGCTTCTTTCCAGCAAGGCGTCTACTTCACGACATTGTCGGCAACACACATCAACTCCCGGAAGCACATGCGGCCAATACGGTTAATAGACCCTGGAGCTGGACCACGGTCTCGCACACAACTCGTGTATCTCGCCGTTCTGAGCTCAGTCGGCTCGCGTTGCCACCAAAGCGGAGATGTCAGACAATACGTCCTGATTTTCTGCCCCAGCCCACGCACCGCTTGTCGATATTTTGCTGCAAGAGAGAAGTAGTCAGACATTACCGCTCCACTGACTGTACTGACAGAAGGATTTGCTCAAGCGTAGCAGTACAAGATGAACAGAGATGACCGCGTCTCCGGAATTCACAAATGATTCTTCCTTCAACTGGTCAGCCTCTTACCGGCTAGACAGCGAGGGACTGGCATCCGTGCGTCCCCTACCTGGGCAGACCGAGCTGGCGAACTACAATGCAGGCCTGAGAGGCATCAATTTTCAGTCTCATCCCCATGGTCTTCATAATGCGCCCTATCATTCGGAAGCGGTAGTACAACCGCTTCAAACTCGTCTACAGCCGGTTCAGGGTGGGTATCAAGCTAGAAGTGGTAAGTAAAGACCACCTACTTGCGACCGACTAGACTGAAAAGCCTTTACACACCAGATCCACACCTTCCGCGAGCGATTGCCCGTCCGGGCTTGCAAAAACGTCATCATCAGCATGGTCATCGCTACGAAACGCCTGTCCGTACTCGAGCTGATCTTCCCGGAGACACTGAACCCTACAGTTCCGACCGCAAAGCCCTGGAAGATGCAGTACAACGATGGCTCGTCAGCCTTCCCGACCCTAGGCATACCAGTGCATTACCTCCTTCGGAGCCCAAACGCAGAAGCGCGTCAAGAAGTCCTTCCCTAGGTGAAGGTGTCTTCGAGGATGCCCGAATCGAGCTTCCATTGGGTCTGCCCTCGTCACGCGAAAGGCGCAAACAAGCAAAAGTTAGCAAGGGACAGCTTGACACTTCCAGCAAAAGCAGTAAGAGTAAGAAAAGCTTGAGCGGGAGTGTGTTCGACTTTAATCCTTCACCAGTCGACTTGATTGCTCAAGCTGAAGGTTACCGCAAGCCCAATACTGTTCTCACAGGCATAGATACCGCCGTTCTGCAGGCTGTTGAGGAGGGAACGGCGGCGCAACCTGCTGAAAATGCTACCGCAAGGGTCCCTGCGGATGAGTTGTCCGATGCTGCATCTACGAGAAGTGAAGCTGTCTCGCGAGCTAGCTCCCTGTCCTCAATACTTCCTGTTCGCTTGGAAGCAACTCTTGATCTTTCACATTATACCACAATCACACCGGCGGCTCTGGCTATCTCTCCCGTGACTTCTGAGCAAAAGATCAACCACTTTGGTCCTACCGATAGTCAAACTTTCCGAATCTCAGAAAGTTTCAGTCCTGTCGCTGCCGTACACAGTGACAAATCCAGCTCCTCTGAGACCTCGCAAGCCACGCACGAGAACGACGACCGAGAAGCAGGTATTCCGCTTCCACCTGCGGGCGACGAGCGACTTCAACTGGTCAAGGCACCGACACTTGCTCAACATAAGCAGGAGTCACCCCCTCTTATCCTGCCTGCTGACGATGCCACCGATGCCGACACACCTGCGGCCGTGTCAGGTATGGGACCGGCGAAAATCGCGCCCAGCATCGTCAGTTCAGCCTCTACAGCTCTTCGCCATGTAAGTCTGACCGAGCAATGTGCAATGAGACATCCAGACACTGAAGCCATCGTTACAGACTCTTCCAAGACGCGTAACATCCAGAGAGCCAAGCTCTAGCTTGCCCACGTCGCCCGCCGATGAACAACACGCAGATGACAAGCAAGACAGATCAGATTCCGAAGCTTCTTTCTCTGCTTCGTCGTCGTCATCTTCTCACGGTTCAAGCAGCGGAAATAGCTCTGGTGCGAGCCGCCGTGAACGCCTCCCATTCGTTACACTGCCGCAGAGGCCGGTGCCTTTGCTGCCACGACCGTCTATTCTCAGGACCACGAGTCAGACCAACGCATCTATCCAAGGCACAAACCTGCGCAAAAGCGTCGCCTTCGTCGACGTAGCAGAACAGCAGAGAGCATCCGAGCCGTCTTTTCGACCCATCGCTCACAGTCCCGCGCTTGCAGTGCCAAACGAGGCTAGTGAAGTGGGTACTCCGTCGCTGCTAGCGCATCACAAGGCCGAGACGGTGGACGACGACGATTTCTTCACTGAGAGCTCGAGCTCGTCAGACTCGTTGTTATCGGATGACGATGTGGAGACTGTCACAGGTACCGGAGCTCTCATAGACAAATCTAACACTCGTCATGCAACGACAGCGAGTCAGGCGGGTACGCGCTTGAAGGAGGGTGAGATACATCCGGCAGAGTCAATTACAGCAGAGCATTCGACGGCCAAGACAGCAGAACTAGACCGTCGCGGTTTGCCGCAGGACTTCCTCGAAGCACCCAAACGGGAGCCATCCGCGGCACCTTCCGCTGTCCCATTCAGTCAGCCCCTGTCAGTCAGGCCCCCTGCTGCGAATCCGCATCGAACAACGGTCACCGATGCTTGCGAGGACGATACCGACGAGCATTCCGAGCAAGATGGGTCCGATATTGCAGAGAAGCCTGTCGAAAGAATCGCCCCCGCCCGACCTGCTCGTCCGGAGCTTCGCGGAACACAAGCCGCAGTAACGCAAACAGAAAGAAGGGTCCCAGCTGTGCAGGCCTTCGAGCAGAAGTATCAGCCAGTCATAGTGAAGAATACGATACAGGACAAGTTGACAAATACCTCTCTGCCTGGCTTACGATATCCATCCTCGGACCTGGTCATGCCCTTGCTACCAGAAAGGCCTATCGAACGACATACGCTTGGTTGCTCAAGCGTGACGAATGCGCTCCGCAATTGCAGAGGATCATCGGTGTACAAGGGTCTTCGTAATTTAGTCTGGCGTTTCCATCTAGATCTCGAGGATCTGAATAAGAGAAGGCAATACCACTGGCTTCCCTTAGCAGAACATTGCCGGGTACTCATGGCCCGTATGATCACAGATCTGAGAAAGGAATACGTGTTCAAAGACAGGTGGAGGAGGCAGCGCTATAAGCAATTTCTCGGACCCGAAGACGGTGCCCAGCCAGGAACAATTTTCTACATGTTCAAGGTTTCTATTCCGTGGATGCGACTTGGCTGTCGGTATGCCTTTGAAGCTCAGCGAGAACTCCAGAATGTTAGTACATCCGCCTCACTAGGTCACGTAGGGTTCGTTCGAGGGTGCTAAATCGTTTGTTACTAGATCTCGGACAAGTCTTCAGAAGCTATTCAGGCGAAAAGTACGCATGGCACGTACATGTCGCCTTCACTAGTCGATCAGGGAAGGTTGGTGCAAAGCGTTTCTCGCATTTACGGCTACTTTGATTCGTTGGCCAAGGATACTGAAAAGTAAGTAGCATGCGCCAGCCGACGGCATAATTAGAGCTGATTCAGTTTTAGCATCAAGGCAGTCCTACTGTTGGCGCTGCATCGTCTTGACAATGTTGAGGTGCCTTCAATGCTCCCTGATGGGAAGGATTTCTCCGATGCGCATCGCCTCGACCACGATGCTAAAAAGAGAAGCGATCTCACAGCTTGGCTGGATCGATTCATCTCGTACATGCTAAGGCATTGGGAGAAAAGCCTCTCCAAGAGCGCATACGAAGACAGTCTTTCGGTAGGCATACAATCAGGATGATCTGAGCGCGAGCAGGGCTGATGACATCGCATATCTCATAGCGCTTTAGGAATTACGATCGCGAATGGGAGGAGGAAGGACCAAACTTTGGTTTGATGCGAAGTATGTTCTGCTTGGGAATCTGCTTACCTCGCGAGTATCGTACAAAGCTTGTCAACTGGCATTTCGTCGATAATGTCCCAGCATTGGAGGAGCAGAAGAACGTGGCCATTGACCGCGCATCGGACGATGAAGAAGAAGCCTCGACCAAGCGAGATAAGACAGGCAAAGGACACATTATCCTCTACAAAACCCTCGGCGCTATTGGACGGATTGCAGACAAATTCGCGTCAAAGGAGGACCAGCCTGATGCGGAGAGTCAGAATTCGTCCGATGAAGATGAAGTGCAAGCTCCATCCCCAGCCCGGTCACCAGCTCCTACTGTAGGCAGGCAGATATTACCTGCCCCTTCCCTCTATCCTCTATCACAAACACACCAGAATCTTGACGCGACGACTACCGGTGCTGCCGCCCGTCCGCTTTTGAGGGAAGCCAATCTGGCTTTTGTTCCTCTCACAAGCACAAAGAAGCGCCCGCTGTCAGATGAACGGCTTCTGCGAAAGGCACGAAAACTGCTAGGACACGTCGGTCATGAGCCATATCGGGACAAATGCCTGGAAGCGACTGAGGGTCTACTAGCTATAGCATCCGAAGGCAGGAGTCTTCCTACCCGGGACCAGTTGGATCCGTTGTTCCGCATAACTCCGAGACCTGAAAACAGACAGTCACAAATGTACGAAGAATGGGCTTACATGAAGGCTTTTGTGAATCTATTGGCAAAAGGCGGATTCTCAAAACGCGAACTCTGGCGAATCTACCTGAACATGCTGGAGGACTGGAATATGGATGACGATGCTGCGAAAGAGGCGTTTGAACACTTGTGCAATTCAAGTAATGCTCCGCCGAATCTAGATAAGCCAATGTACTGGGCGTAATTTTGTGCTTCTTTGACTTTCCCTCTGCAAAAGGTTGTGTACAGATTGTTGTTAACAAAATTGTATGCTTGCAGCGGCTGCGATAATGTCGGCAGGACTCGCTCATGGTATATCTGTTGTCACATACTGGGAGAAGCTTGAAAGCGCTGTCACAAGTTCTTCGAACAGCCCTGAATTTGCCACCCCGTCCGCGAGCGCCGCTCTGCCCGCTTGTCGTAGGCGTATGAGACCAGCTTCAAAAGTTGCTCGATCACGAAATAGCAGAATGCGAGATTGTGGAATTGCGTGTAAAAAGTAATACAGAACGTCAGGGCAATGACTGTATCGCTCACTTGGCCTGGTGGTATACAGAAGGCATTATGTACACAAATACGACTTCTACGCATCACATTATATTGCACAACCACCTTATGAGCAACTGGAAGCTGGGGCAGCGCCACCAGGCAAACGGCGCGAAAAACAAATGCTAGAACTGTTTCTATGGAAGTGTATAGCAGCAATGCAGGTCCCTTTTCGGCTATACAGCTGAAACTCCGCTCGCTCGCTATTGCTCTGCATAAGTCAGGTAGTGCCCACCGAACTTTGCCGAATAGTCGATCACGTGCTTGAGCTTGAATGTTTGCAAGTTTTGTCCGGCTTGTTGTGTCCGTAGACAAGCAGTAAGACCTTCCGGAAAGCTATTGACTTCATGTATGTGTGTTTCGAGAGCAATTGATGCTTATGCTAACTCTCTTCAGCGCTTTTCCGACGACCGGCACGTTGCCGGAATGTCGCAGATTCCGAAAATCGAGAAATTGCAATTTCGTAGTTTCAGCATTTGAGCAGACAGGCAAAATTGGAATACAGGGTTTGCACCATTTTGCAAGTAAAGGACATATATCACAGTAATCGAAGCGAGTCGGAAGACCATGGTTTGGCTGTTCAAGCGCGATAACCAAGCTTGTATTGCAATTGGGTGCCCTGAACGTTCACCTCTTGTATCACCGCTGACTTTCGAGATCACGTGCAACGCTGTAGACGGTCGTTGATATTGGACGCTCAGCAGCTGCTTACTAGGGCTAGTAAGCACAACATGATCAATGGGAATTCAACGACTTCTCATCGAATACACGGCTATTGCTTTGAAAGTGCCGATGCGTTTGCTTGGCCCTGTAACGCCATGGACCCGCCACTAGGAAGACACGCTGCATTGCTTTGGGGATTAAACTCACTCTATGCGAAGCAAGGAAAGCACAAGTGATGTTATAGTGTGTTACAATCGTTCGGGAATATCTAGAGAATGGAATGAGTGCTACGCAAAAGTACAGGTATTCCAATACAAATTCACATCCCGAGGTTGTACCGATACTGCGACGCATAATGCATTCAGCGAGCAAAGAAGACTGGAAAGCTTGATGAGATAGAGCAACTAGACTTTTCACACACGAACTATTTCGGATCAATGCCAAATTTGCAGCTTATCTGTTTGTGACATCTCCTTTTGGTAGTTAGTAATGGCACCCGTGTAGCAATACAAGAGGAGTAAAAGCGGCTTGGGTGGGAACAAAATAGTCTGGGCTCTTGATTTGCAATATGGAGTCAGCATACAATCGTGCGAGATGACTACTGCCATTCTTTAGCTGTGTCATTGCGCTTTTCTGCCTGAAGTGCCGCCAAAGTGGCGAATACAACAAACAGTGCCCCGAAGCCTCGGGCAACAAGCCAGTCAGATGTTTAGGCTCATCAACATCCGGCGTAAGCCATCAAAGCTGTAGAATGACCGAAAATACTCGTATTCACATTATACGAGTTTTTTCATTTCCGTTCGATTCGTCCAGTTATCCGTTTCTCTGGCATTCGCTACTTTCTGCTTTCCTGATTTTTGTATTTTCGAACCTGGTCTCAAAATCCGTACCGTACCCGCTTTTGTTTTTGCTCTTGCTCTTCTTCTTTCTGTACCATCCGCAATGCCTCCATTTTGATGGCAGCACATGCCTGGTCGACATGCAGAAAAGCATAACTACAGGCACACTAGTAGTCTGCACTTATCCTGTCGCTGCAAGTTGACCTGTTGTGGCAGCCATTTCACAACGGAATGTTCGAAAATTTCAGACCGCGTGAACTTCACACCTCGACAAGACAGCCAGTGCAGCCGGGTTGTCTGAGTTCCTACTGGTGAGTCATTATTTGACTAGTCTACTACATCACAATCCCTCTCCATCTTCCTTCTCTTTCCCCATCAATGGATGAAAACACCCAATAACGCCTAGATGCCCTTCAACCAAAGGCTGCTCTTTACGAGTACGCCCGAAGACACGCACCAATGCTGGCAGTAAAAATGTCATAGTTACACTGAATTTGTGAAAACACTCTCTCAACTCCCTCTGTCTCTTGTCCTCCTGCTCTACCGTTCCACATGCTAATCATGCAAATTTCTTTCCTGTTAATAGACGTAACATCGCCATTTTCGAACAGTGCTTTGCCCGAAGTAGCTTGCTTAGACCACCACAATGCCGCAAGGGTTGATGCTATAGTGCTGCTGGTGACGGAGTACGTTTGTCCCTGTTCGCTCCTGGTCGTCGCTCTCCAAGCCGTCTTTCACGGCGCCACGGTAGCGAGGCGAAAAGTACCGGGAGTCCGTCCCAGCTTACTTCGTTGGCGCTGTGGCTCATCACATGCCCCCTGCCTGTCAGCAGATACCTAACAGCTCTCTTCCCAGTGGAGTCCGTGATGTGATACTCCTGCAACTGCCGGTAGAGCGAGCGTATCGAACTGGGTCGTCGAACTGAAGCAGCTTCAGACTTGCAATGTAATTGTTTCTACCCCATCTTAGTTTTGTCTATCAAACATGCAATACATATCGCTGTCCTTGTGCAGTTACCAGGCTTCACCCAGGTCCCACCAATTTGGGGGTCTCAAGTCTGTATCAGTTTGTTTGCTTGCTCTTGTTTCTTGCTTGCTTTCACGCGCAACAGAAGCAATCTTCGCGTATACGGCCCAGAGAGCATGGAAAAGGCACGATGACGACACGGAGAGAGCAGCAAGGCGGAGGCGTATTCATCTATGCACCTGTAGCATCAACCTCTGCTATATTGCGGCATTCCCTGGATGTCAATCCGCTTATCGACGCTGGACTGCGGTCAAGACCAGCTTCACCGGCACTGAGCGAGGATGGAGAGGAAGTCCGAGGTGTGAACAGGTCACAGCTGTCATCAATAGATTCATATGGCAAGAGCAAGAAGCGTGGCGTGCCTCAGCTGAATGGCTTCCAGCTTCTTGGCGAGAGAAGTGCCTCGAGCAACGGCCAGCTCGAGACTTTTGTAGCGAACGGCATCAAATCTACCGGCAGCCATGTGCCCTACACAAATGGACACTCTCAAAGGGCTGTACACCCGCTGGCTGCAACTTCAAATGCCTCTAGTGGACGAAGCACGCCCCAGACTGGCTTCAGCACTCTCTTCGACACGCCTCGCTATGATCCTCGCAAGTCACATGCAGATCTGCTCGAGGACGATAGTCTGGCCAGCGAAAGAAGCCCTCTGTTGTCGGTCGAAGTAGACAGACCAAGCACGCCTTCGATACAGCAAAGAGAGTACCTTCGTATACCACATGATTGGGATGTCGATTTCAACATTCCTTCCTTCATTTCTACCGAGCGAGGTGGCCAGATTAAACCGCCTACACTACGGTCAAGAATCAAGCTACAATGGTCACAATTTTGGGCGAATGCTATCTCTACCGCCTTCCTACTGTTTATTGTCCTTTGGGCTTTAACACAGCGAAGCCTTCAGTATATCATCAATACACTGCTAGGCAAGAACAAAGCTAGAGAGCCTCGACCTTGGGACAATCCAGAAAAATGGAAGAAGGAGAAGCTCGTCAAAGATGTCAAGTACTACGCTCGCAGTTGCGGTTATGATATTATCGACCAGACATTGACGACCGAAGATGGGTATCATTTGCGTGTACACAAAGTCATTGCGCCAAGTCAGATCGGAAAGCTACACAGCGACGGCAAAGGCGGATTCCCTGTTATTATCCAGCATGGCTTGTTTCAGTCTAGTGGCAGTTTTGTCACTTCGGAAGAACGCAGCTTAGCCTTCTGGCTGGCTGAACATGGTGGCTATCAGGTCTACCTCAGTAACGGTCGAGCTGTCTTTGACATGGGGCACACAAGCTTGAAGCGGAGTGATCCTCGTTTGTAAGCGTCTTGAATTGCAATCACAGAGAAAGTTGAACTGACAAAGATGTCGAGCACAGCTGGGATTACAATATCCGCGAATTGGCACTGTACGACTTGCCCGCCGTGGTTGAGCACGTCAAGAAAGAGAGCAAGTGGACATTGTCGTCACATCTGTGAATATAGCTGACGACCCTTCTGACAGCTGGATACGATAAGGTAGCTTTTATTGGTCACTCGCAGGGCAATGCTACTATGTTTGTGTCGTTAGGTGAGCTCTGCGAGGCACTAAGTCCTCTTTATCAAGCTGAAATCCAATTTGTGGCCCTAAGCTCGAGGCATGTTGCCTTCATTAGGCGAATCACTATCGGTCTTCATCGCTCTGGCACCGGCTGTCTATTCGGGTCCTCTAACGCATGGCTTCCCGTTCACCGCAATTAAGCACATGGATTGGAAGAGGTGGAAGCGTATCTTTGGAGTCCTCGATTTTATACCTATCATGACAATATCCTACAATTGGACACCCAGTCTACCTTTCGCACTTCTCGGCTATCAAGTAAGTCGATTTGCCCTTGTGTATAATGAAAGTTTCAAGATTCGCTCAACGATGCTCATAATCACGTTTTGCTTTCATTTTAGATGTTCGCTTTTCTCTTCCGCTGGACAGATGCAAATTGGCTTCATCGGCGAAAACCAAAGATGTTTCGCTTCACACCTTCTCCTGTCCCAAGTGCAGGTATCTTCTGGTGGACTGGTCTGAATGGCTTCTCCTCCCGGGGTTGTGTCCTGAATGAAGAGGTCGACCGGTGGTATGAGAAGAGCTTTCCTCCTCTAGCTTTATATCAGTAAGTTTTGCCTTTGTATGCCTGGCCTGCAATTCCATGCTAACTTCCTAAATGAGCAGCGGAGGCAAAGACTACCTCGGTATGTATCTATAGCCTGCATTTGGCGGCGGATTTGATATTAAAGACCGTGTTTTGACTTTCAGTCCTATGCGACCCGCTTCTGGAGCGGCTGAGGACCAGAGAGCCCGATGTTGAAGTGATCAGAGTACACAAGCTCGACGACGGCGAGCATTGTGACAACTTCTGGCATGTCGATGCAGTTGAGAATACGTGAGTTCGGTCGCCCGCTTGGGAATTTTGCTATTCTTTCGAGAGGACTCCGCTGAAACAGCTTGCTCTTTTCGCCGACCTGTATTGCAGGTTTGTGTATCTACTCGAGGACATCGAGAAGACGCGGCCGCGTTACCCAGAGGAGATGCTATAAGTATTATTGGGAGTAATGACTGTGTAGCTTACCGGAGTAACTGTATAGCATATATCGGTGAACATCTCTTTGCCTTGAATGGTTCAGCGACTAGGTCTTGATGAGCCTACGTTGAAGCTGCTAATGATTCTTAAAGGCGAGGTGTATTATGACAGCTCAACGACTTTAAGGTCGAGAAATGCTCGTGATATATGCGGACACGATGAAAGTTGCCCGATCATGGTGGTCACGGCCCATGAACAGTGCCTTTCTAGCTGTAGTACTGCGCAACACGAGTACACATATAGCAAGAGTGTACCTGTGACTCACGAACCCACGCACTGTTACCTGATCAAGCCAATAGCGTCCTTCAGCAGTCATGCCAGGCGCGGCGGTAGTGCCTAATGGACTCGGTGAGTGAGGTTGCTGGCGTATCCGATGAGCCTGCGACTCTAGTTATTGCATCGTAGCTCCAAAGGCTGACACTTTATTGCCTATGCTCTGGCTGGAATAGCGTCCTGCTGTGCTGTCCTGTCCTTCTTCGGCATCATCATCTTGATGGCGTTGGGCTTGGGCTTCCAAGCGGAAGTCGAGGTGTGTTGAGGGATGGCGCCTGAGATACTATGGAAGTCTGGTCTGACATTTCACGTTGCGTAGGTCTTGACTGGAAGTACAGAAGATCCAGAAGACAGTCAGGTGCGTCTCGTTTCTATGCTGTCACAGAACTCGCTTTGCAATAGGACATGTCACTGACGCTTCGATTGTGTCTAAAGGCGGTCGCGAAGCTTTGCTACAGCACAGCAATTGTATATGCAATGTGAGTAAGGGGCGCCGTACTCCATCGGCGTCTGTACTGAACGATGCTGTCCTACTTGCAGCTTCTTCGGTGTTTGTTCGTGTCAATCGCTTGTACACGCAAGATATGCACGTCAAGGCCAAGTTCGACTATGAATAGATGAAGAGGTCGGAGCATAGCCATCAACCACTGAGCAAGCGCAAAGCATCCGTCAAGGTCCTCTGCGATGCGAGAAGTAGGGAATGAAGCCATTCAATGAGCACAGGTCCAGCCGTATATGTACTAGACAAGATTTGCACCACGTGAAACGATGTATACTATTTCTAGGAAGTGCTACAATACTGTAACAACAAGCATGAAGGAGGTGATGCAATAACAGACAAGAACCGAATGCTCGGCGTTGCTAACGGTAATAAGAACCCAGGCTCGACTTTCTTCAATCGAATGTGATCTTCTTGCCTGCACCAGGTTGAATGGCGATCTTCTCCCTTGGGGTGTTTGCCAAAGCGGCACCCGGCTTTTGCCTCTTTCCTTTGCTTTTCCTGTCATCTCGTAGAGCTTGTCGCTCCTCCTTATTGGGCTTGTGGACTTTCTCAGCATCTTTCCAGGGCTGGAGTGCCAGAGGAGGTCTGTAGAATGCCTGTTTCGGCGCTTCGTGTTCTTCTCTAGCTGGCTTGGTTTCGTATTCTGCCTCTTCGCCTCCCTCGGCGTGTGCATCTCTCTTCCGCTTTCCGCCCTGGAATGAAGATGATCTGCCTTCTGGTGCTGGTCGTCCTTTCTTTTGACTTGATTCAGCAGCGGCAGCTCCTTCCATCTTTCCTCCACCGCGGCGAACTGCATCGGCAGAAGCGAACTCGACAGTCAATGTTCGACCATTCATGTAGTGATTGCGACCATCTATCAGAGATTGCGTAGCTTGAGCAGCATTGTAGAAGTCAATGAAAGCCCATCTGCAAGAGGATTGTTGCAGTTGAGCATCAGTCCAGATAGCTCTCCAATGCAGTCGAAGTGAAGCTCACCCTTTACACTTTCCGCTGTCTTCGAAGGTGCCAATGCGGACTTGACGTATACCAGCGGCTCCACCTTGAGCATTTGCGTTGCCCGTTTTTGCCGGCTTTCTTTTCTCGATTATCTCGTTCTCGGAGCCAGAGCCATCGTCAGAATCGGCATCCGAATCTGAGCCAGAATCTGACTCGTCATCGCTTGCAGCTTTTCCTTTACCCTTCCGGTCGCCTTTCTTCATTCCCTTCTTGCTTTCCCACTTCTTGCGAGCAAGTGCGCGTGCTTCAAATGCTTCATGAATGCTGTCAATCTGTTTTGTCATTATCATGTGCGAAAGGTTAGCATCTATTTGTGTGTTCAC
This sequence comes from Cystobasidium slooffiae, assembly GCA_019775285.1. NCBI lineage: Eukaryota > Fungi > Basidiomycota > Cystobasidiomycetes > Cystobasidiales > Cystobasidiaceae > Cystobasidium > Cystobasidium slooffiae. The sequence continues at coordinate 784,369 of JACWFZ010000010.1, forward strand.
GGAAAGTGAGAAACAAGATGCTTACGGTAGCATCGTAAGCGAGATTACCGATGAAAAGAGTAGGAGCAGGTGGGTTCTTCTGTCTCTCAAGGATCTTCCTTGCAGTCTTCGAAAGCGACTTCTCAGCTGATCCGGCGTCTTTGCTATCAGCGGCTGCTTCTCCGTCCACGCCTAGCAAGGCTTTTGCAGCAGCATCGACGTTCTCGTTTTTAGGTCGACCTTTGTAGTCTGTAGCATCTTTGATGAGCAGTCTTCTTCCATCTAGATTTGACTCGCTCAGCGCGATAGCTTCGGCAAGAGCTTCACGTGAATCAAAGTCGATGTATGCGAAACCTTTATTCGGCTGGAACTTGGTGCCTTTTGGGAGATTGATGCGAGTGATATTTCCGCAGAGGCCGAAGAACTCTCTGAGCTGTAGTAGTGCATGCCATACGATAGCAGTGATGTGTTACATGCATAGTGAAATGGTAGTGGCGTGCAAAATTGTCCGATCAAGATGGTTTGGGAGAGGCATCAGCATTTGCATAGCTGAATATAAAGCAAGAGGTAGTCGCAAGATGCAAAGCTTACCTTGTCTGCATCAGTCTTGAATGCTAAGTTGCCCACCCAGATGCCGTATGTGGACTTGGACTGCCTCGGTGGCTCAGCTGCAGCTGCCTTGCTCGAGCTTTCTTCACTCTTGCTTGCTTCTGCTCCATCGACCTCGACTCCATCCCCATTCTGTCCAGAGCGTGCTTTCTGCTTCAGTTTGCGACGCTTTCGCTGCTCCGCATGCGATAGCACTTCCACTTCTTCCTCTGGCTCTGCTGCATCGTCCGACTGCTTCACCTCTGCTTCATCCTCTTGAAGTACTTGCTGGGCATCAGGCTGGACGCTATCAGCATCGACGTCGACAGCTTTCGCAGCCTTGCGCTTCTTGATCTTTACTTCTATAGAACTGGACATATCTCCCAACTTTGTCGAGCTTGGCAATGGTCGGCCTGAGGATAACTCGCGAAACAAGCACGGCGCCATTTCCATGCGACCCGCCGAACACTGTTAATCTTCATATGCAACCCCGGCAGTCCTACAAAGATCTACAACTTAACCATACGCTGTGACTTCAAGACGCTTGCCTGCTTACATGGTAGTCGAGGGGTGCGTTCGAAATACCGCATGACCTACTTCAATGGAAGACAACACGAATGAACCATCTCCGCAAAGCTATGTCTTGCAATACGACAAATCATATTCAGGTACCGAATTCAATGAGACCAGATTGATGCGTGACCACAGCGAAAGTTGAAGCGTTGCAATATCATGGGACATAGCCACACCACAGCTGTTTAATGTCTGCAATCTCGTGAGCGCAACATGCGAGCAAATCCGGGTCAGACACGGCTTTTTTTTCTATCTTTAACATCATACTTCAATTGTCGTTATGCCGCACAAATGCAAGAAATGCAAGTCGATACAAATTAGTCTTTGGCCGTTCTCCAAGATCGCGCATTACAAGACGACGGTTCTGGCGGTGCTGAAATGTGCGACACTGCGAAATGCACATTCCAGCCTGGCAAACCATCGTCAGCCAAATCCGTGACATGCACAACTCTTGCTTTTCTCCTCATTGTTCTTCTTTTGTTCCGCCACTCTGCTTAATTCCTTGCAGCAACATGGCATCGGGCGAGGGTCTTGACAGAAAAAGAAGATCTCCACCTCGAGACATCGACCGCAATGACCCTCGGATTGAACAAGAGTGAGACCCAACTAGTTGGGATGCCTATATTTCGGCAACTCAGTCGCACATCGTGAGTCTGCTCCTGACGTACAGCAAAGTTTCCCTTGTCCACAGCCTCTCAATGGCCAGCCGTGTACGGCAAGCTTTGCACCAGGACCAAATCAAATGAACGATTACGATAAGCATATCAGAGATGTACATGTCAACGACCCCGGACGTAAGACACCCTCGCCAGGCCCACGAAGAACCGGCGCCGGGCCCAAGCCTTTGGTAAGCTCTCCTTCGCTTTATGGATGGGCCATGGCAGTCTATGACAATACACATGCGATCCCTGGCCGCAGCGGCAAGAACCTGCAGCGTACGCGCACGCGGTCAGCTGTTCAGCCATTTCAATGAAGCATAGCGTCGTCCAGAGCATGCCATCATTCAAGCAAAGTTTCACGCACATGTCTGCACTTTTCTATCATTCTTGTGTCTTCTTCTTCATACTGCTTTCATACTGCTTTCATGTGAAATCTCGATGTGTCCTTGTCAGAGTCTCTCGGCTGTTGTATGTCCGCTCAGGCGGCGATGCGCCGATGTCATCAAGCTACATTTGAGGGCCTGCGGCTTTGAGCCAGCGGTTTCCGTATTGAGGCTACAGTTCCGGGCACAACCTAGGTAATAATCTGACAACAAACTGTGATAACGAGACATACGAATGTACACGGCCATTTCTTGGGAACCTGGCCACATTGTAAACGCTAGTGGCAAAAGCGCGACCGATACACTTCAAGAAGCTTGAGGCCGCAAGGCTCGTAGCCTTTCTGCGAGTCTATCTTCTTCCACTGTAACCTTATCCGTTGGGCTAAGCTCGCCCAATTTGTCTTCAGGTAGTGATGATTCTGCAAGGTCGTGTTGTACTTCAATACCAGCCTCGTCCGCCACCTGTATTTCACAGACAGACAAATAGAACAGCAATGACCGTCAGACGCAGTTATACAGCAAGCGTTACAGAACAGCAGTTTACCTTCTGTAACAGCAAGTCAACCTGTTCTTGCGGTGTCGTATTCGCAGTCGAATCGTTCATCGTGTCCTCCATGTAGCTCGTCTGGACGTCAAGGTCTGTGAATTGCGTCTCGAACTTGTCCATGACAGCAGATATACGTTCGAGATCCATGTTCTTCATCGCGACATCCATTCCCTGAACAACCTTGCCCATGCTTCCAGTGACGGCTCTCATGGTCACTGCGGTCTGCACGCGTGACGATACGGCGTCTATGCGTGACGATAAGCGGAGCAAGTTGAGGGATTCATTCTTCTTGCGAATAGCGTTTGCAGCGTATATCTTTGCACCCTCAGTGTTGCCCTTCTGTAATGCTTTCTTGAGCTTCTCCAGCTCCTTCTGCTCGTCCTTGGACGCTTTCGATGACTGCTTTGACAGCTGCTTGGCTGTGAACTTGAGCGAGAAGAGTGAGTCTGGAGACAATATGAAGATCAGCAAAGCCAGACCATGTGAGACACATTAGACCTACTCTCTAATGCACTCATAGCAGCCACTCTTCTGAGACAGTATTATTGAAGTGAATTGACCGAAGGCTGAGCTACTACACCTTCTTGTGCGAAACACGAGGAAGCAAGCATGCGCTGCTTTGCTCTGCACAACCGCAGGAAGCGCAACCAGAGAAAGAGAGCAACAGCAGAGTAGAGTGATTGCAGGACACAGCTCGCTTGCAGTACTCCACAGTTGCTGGCTCGACAAGGTTCAATACGTCAATCAACGCGACAAAAGTGGCAGGACGCGCGAGAAGATCGAGCTCGGAAGGCAAGGCAATCACAAGGTGAACATCCTCTGAAAACCGTACAAGCATCAAGCTACCCAATCCCTAAGCCCTCCTAAAGCACCGTTATACCTCTGCATGGTCCCGGATTGGCCTTGACCACCGTTCTGAGGAAAGATGTTCTCAGTGCTGCACATTTGCAGCTACATCGCAGCTGTAGTCGCTTTTCTCTTTGTGACCTTAAGCTTGGGTAGGCTGCTAGTTCGTACTTTCCATGGCAGACAAGCAGCTCACATGGTATTTCGCTTGTCTCTCCAGCTTCCGGGCTGCTGTATATCGCGGAGCTCGTTGAAGAGCATAGTCGGATAGCAAAGCTAGTGGGGCAAAGGACGATATACGTGAGTAGCTTGTGCTTCACGTCAAGTTAGATGCATTAGTCGCTGATGCTCCATGAATGACGCGATTACATAGACCGTCATCGTTCTCCACGTACTCTTCTGCATATTCGACAGACTTCCTATACATCTCGTAGCCTTCGGTATCTTCTGCCACGTAGTCTACCTTCAGAACTTCAGCAAGACTTGGCCATTTATCTCACTCTCATCTCTCAAGTTCATCGCGTCATGCATACTTGTGATACTGGACCATTTTGCGTGGTTCTTCTACTTTGCAGAAAGAGCGAGAGAAACCGCCTCAAGTACAAGGAGACCGAGCTATAGAGGGGGAAATCAGTGGGATCCAAATCGCTACGGGCATGGAAGCAAGTTCGCTGGACTAAGAGAGCTATCTTTCATGGATGTTGCTACTTTTTTTGGCGTATGCGTCTGGCTGGTTCCATTCTTCCTCTTCCTCAGTCTGAGCGCGAACGACAACGTGTTACCGTCGCAAGGAGAATCGACCCCGCAAATCAAAACAACTGCAGCATCAGAGAATGGATCTCCCACTATGACACCTGCGGAGCGTGGTGGTACCGGCCTACAAATCAAGACGCAAGTCTTGCAACGTTCATCGATACTGAAGGTAGCGCTTGATCCCCTCCTGTCGCTGATACCTCGGATAGGGTCAGCCAAGTTCCGTTCATCACGTTCACAGCGTGGTGGACTCATTGCGTCACCTTCGCCGTCAGCACCGCCGTCACCGTCGATATATGGCGGACCGGCTTCTCCAGCGTATTTCGGCAACGCTGGACCTTTCTCGCCGCAAGTCGCGAATGGCATGTCGGGGTACGATGCGACCAGTTTATCGCCTCAAACACCCTTCAACAATCGATTCAACGAGCATGCATCCCTGAGAGCAGCAGCCTCGAGTCCTCAACTTCGTTCCCCGCCCATGCCGAAAAGGTCAGCTACCTCGCCAGCCGGCGCGATACCTGGGGTCTACAATGGAGCACCCATGACCCCTTCACGGTCGCCAGGCCCTCAAGAGGTGGCCATGCACCCGATGCCACCACCTTCCACTTCCCAGGCGGAGGCCGTATCGATCGGCACAGCGAGAAGTGCAAGTCCCTTTGCGGGAGCAGGTCAGGGAGCACCAGGGTTGGTCTCACGACGCAAGAATTTATGACATATTTGCGAGAAATCATATGTAGATGGCTTCACAGCGCTAGCGCATGCTACCGGTGCCTTAAAGACACAAAGTGACGCCCGTCCCAGAAACAGGCGGCAGTGGCTGCCAGGTCTGCAAGTGCACCGCAAAACAATGAGCAGCCCAAGTAAATGTGTAATTACGTTGGGTATGATAATGTGCCTGAATGATGTAAATATTATTGCAACTTTACGCCAAAGCCTTGGGTATTGATTGCTGAAGACGTGAAGTTAGGCCATAGCTGGTGCTGGCGCTACCGAACCTACACCGACATCCGCGCCAACATAATTGGCAGGCTTATCCTTGCGGTTTCCCACTGGCGTTCCCTCGAACCGATTTCGGAGGTTTTCGTACTTTCTCCTTTGTTGCGCTGACACGCTTGGGAAGACCTTAGTGAGAGCTTTATCGAAGTGGCTTGCGTTGATCTGCACGACTGGCTTCTCTCTCGTCGTTGTCATGTACTCTGTATCTTCATCAATGGTTGCGGGAAGCGCTTGACGCAGAGCTGCCACTGCAGCTTCTCGCACAAGGGCGCCAATGTCTGCTCCACTGAAGCCATCGCATCTGGAATCCGCAACAATGGCAGCAAGATCTGTGTTCTCCTTGTCCAGTGGTACAGACTTGGTGAGAGTCTTCAGAATCTCTAGTCTTTCATCCGTGCTGGGCAGATCCACGTAGAGAAGCTTGTCAAGCCTTCCAGGCCGCACCATCGCTGGATCAACCATGTCTGGCCGGTTTGTCGCTCCGATAACGAACACTTGCTTTCGAGGCGTCAGACCGTCCAGCTCGGTCAAAAGTGTGTTCACTACTCTTGCTGATGCTTCCGAGAGGTTGTCATCTCGCCGCGGCACTAGTGCGTCAAGCTCGTCGAAGAAGACAATACAGGGTGAAGAAGCTCTAGCTCGCGTGAACACTTGTCGGACCGCTCGTTCACTCTCGCCAACGTACTACATGAGTGAGTAGTTCAGTAGCCTGTTATTTATTGTGACTGGTGCTCTTACGTACCTTGTTGAGCAGCTCTGGCCCCTTGACGCTGATGAAGTTGGCTCGGCTCTCGTTTGCGACTGCTTTGGCAAGCAGTGTCTTGCCGCAACCAGGCGGACCCCACAGCAGAACACCACATGGATTGGCAATACCAACAGCTTCAAACAGTTCCGGATGCCTTACAGGCTGCACGATAGCCATGCGAAGCTCATCTCGTATGTCGTCGAGCGCCCCAACATTGGACCATGTGACATCGGGCACTGTAGTGAAGCCTTCACGTTTGCTGGATGGCTGTACTTGTTTCAATGCTTCATGGAAGTCGTTGAGGGTAATGCTCAAGGGCTCGAGCTGCTCGTCTGTTAAAGGACTGGGGTGGGTCTTGAGGAAGTTTGCTATCGATAGTATTTGCAGTTCTGCAGGCAAGCTGTCGAATATAGACGGCCGCGCTGCGACTTGAAGCGCACTTGAGTCTTCTCCGCCCGGCGCATTCAAAGACATGCCGGCTAAGGAAGGTGGGTCGAGTACCATATCCTCCATTTGGCCGCCATCGACAGCATCAATCGCTTCCTCGGTGACAGCCGCGATCCCTAAGTCCTGAAATATCCGCTTGACCGCTATGATACCGGCAGCACCTGTCAAGGCTGACAGATCTGCTCCAACGTATCCCGGTGTAGCCTTCGCCAGAGCTCGGAAATCGAAGTCGCCGGCCAACCTTAATTTGGCTGACAGGACTTTGAGGATCCTATGAGAATGTGCCTTACTTAGCGGTTGGCTGTGAACTGACAGTAAAAAGGCATGCTTACTGCTCTCGGGCTTGCTCATCCGGTACACCCATCGCTATTTCGTGGTCGAAACGCCCAGCTCGTCGCAAGGCGGGATCCAGACTGTCCGGTCTGTTCGTCGCTCCGATAATCATGACTGGCTTGTTATCGGTTTTCTCCCAGGACAGATCTACACAGAGATTACATCAGCATCTGACTAGTACGGCAGGAGAGGATGGGCTTACCGTCCATGCACGTCAGCAGCTGAGCCACTATGCGCCTTTCCATTTCTCTTTGTGCATTTTCTCGTTTCGGTGTTATCGCATCAATCTCGTCGATGAAGAGTATACAAGGTGCCAATTTCTGTAAGATAGTGGAGACGTCAGTCATGACCTAGGTAATTTTGGCTTGCGCGCAACATACGGCTGCTTCTTCGAAGGTATCTCGCAGAGTCTTTTCGGACTCTCCGGACATTCCTGACACTATCGATGGCGCGGACACGCTGATGAACGCGACTCCGACCTCCTGCGGGCACATAGCACAGAGATAGTCAGGTACATTCATCGATAAGAATGTAATGACACTAGACTTACACCGGCTATTGCATTGGCCAACATAGTCTTGCCGCATCCAGGAGGACCGTATAGAAGCACCCCTCTTGGCGGGCGAACACCCGTATGGAGGTAAATCTCCGGATGGCATATCGGCATGGCTATAAGTTCGAGCACTTGCTCTATGCACGAAGCTATACCGCCTAGGTCTGCCAGCCGTGTACTAGGTGGCTGCCGCTTGTTCGGCTTGGTTTGTGCTGCGCCACCAGCTTTCGACGATGAGGCCGACGCTCTCGTACGCTTTGAAGCTCCAGAGGGCGTAGACAAGACAGATGCCCCATTCTTCTGGTCCACATCGCTAGCTGTGTTACTTGCTGTAGCACCGTTCAAGCTTGTTTCCGACGAGCGAGTCTTGCGCTTCAGTGTGGAAGGTCCGGCTGCTGCGTCTGCAGGTGGAAGCACTGGCGACGGAGCATTGCTCCCAGATGGGGTAGCATCTGTATTTGAGTCTTCTGCAGCAGTCTCTTCGATGACTGCGCTGCTGGTAGAAGCTACCGGTACTGGTATCGGTGCATTGAGAGAAATCTGTGATCGACGGTAGAGTCCAGACAGCTGCCTGTTCAGCAGATTTGTGACCTAGAGTTGACAATCTGTCAACATGATGCATGTGCTCGGGTGCATAATCATTCAAGCTCACCTGGTCTGAGCGAGCTGCCATCGAGTATACGTCGTGTGAAAGCGCTGGGTCAAGCCAGCATGCAGCTTTCGCGCACTTCAAATTAGGGGAAAGCTTGCGGCGTGGCAAAGGAATACGCAAGCCGATAAGTCTCCAATCAGGAATTGCTCTTGTCTGTATTCAGTAAGCCTTATCTCCACCAGTTCTGCATTCTTACCAAAAGATCAGACTACCTGCGCCGGTGCAACTGCTACATGTCCGGACTTCTATTGCTACAGATTGCTAGCACGTGCGCGCTTTATTTCGCTGGCTAGCATGTTTCTCTACGGAGCTGCCTACCATCCAGCTTCAAAGCCCATCCTTCCGGATTCAGGAAAGCCAAACATACTTGCAGAAGAGAATCCTCCTGGTCCGCTCGAAGCAGCTTTGTCTATCAAGACATTCTGCATAGTAGCCAGACTATCTGCCCATTTCGTCAGCGAGGCGTATCGTTTGGCGTCGAGAGGATCCCTGAGCAAACCATGGTCGCACTCAGCACGTGTAAAAGTTAGTCAAGGATAACGTAAGGAGACGTACTGCTGGTCCAGCTCGAGCTTGCCTGTGACTTGGTCGATCTGACCCTTGATTCTCCCGTCTAGTATCAGGGACACTAGGATTTCCTCGACATCATCGCTTGAAATGCTTAATTGCTGATGACGAGCGAAGTCAGCGTAGTTTATGCTTAACAGAGCCAAATACTCACTCTGGCCAGGTACGATACTTCGATACGTGTATACGGCTTGATGATGTCAATTATCCACTGCGTCCGCAATGACCGCAAGACCTCATCAATGTGTTCTCTGATAAAAGGATCGTTCATGATTGTTGACTTGTTCTCGCGAATGACCTTCTCTGCTTCGTGTACTTCTCGTCTCTGATAAGCAGATACGAGACTCGTCATCGCTTGAATTTGGTGATCGTTCTTGTACGGCTTGGCTTCTTGTGAATCGAAGGGGTCGATGTCACTACCCATGAGCATGTGTGCGAGCACCAAGTATTTCAGCACTTGTGTACGCTGAGGAGAACCAGCTTCATCGTAATTCTTGAAAGCCTCGAAGAAGTCGTTCTGAGCTTTGCTGTACTCGCCTGTAGAAAATTATGTTCCAGTTTACGTGCGCTGCACACAGGCACTGTTCGGTACTTACGTTCCGACATGTACATCTTGCCTCCACATTCTCTGATGACTCCCATGATGCGGGGATGAGGAATTGCAGACTTGACTTGCGTTGACTGATCGTATATCTCTCGTAGTCTTTTCTTGTTCTTCGTTTCCGTGTACATTTGGATCTCAATAGCTAAGATCTCGAGGAGTAGAGTGCCACGTGAATTGTCTACTTGGTCACTATCAGGATCTTCAGGTTTCACTGACGCATGTAGCTCGCGAAGGATCTTGCTAAGACGACCGTACTCTTTTCTGTCAAGCCACAGTTTGGCCAGCTTGAGATTCGTTTTCATGCTCAATCGCTGAGAATAGCCGTGTCAGTACTAAGCTGTCAAAAGCTGACAAGCCAGGTATCTTACCTCATTCTTAGCTTCCGCTAGACTCTTGTTAGTTTCATCGTAGAACTTCTGCATAAGGGCAGTATCGATATCCGGCGATGCTGATACATAGTCCAAAATCGAGTTGATTGACTTCTCTGCGTAACTACAAGAAGCTTGATCAGTTTCCAAAAGTACATGCCATGCAGGCAGCACCTTTGAGACTCACTTTCGTGTCACTGCTGATTTCGTGTACGGCAACAATCGCTTGTAGTAGTTCAACGAATCTTCGAAGCGGTGCAAATTGAATGTAATCTTGGTAAGCTGTTTCAAAGCCTTGAACCCCCTAATGTAGATGTTACATTCAGTGTCGAGGTCCACACGCGAGGTAGCCTGCCAACACTGACCAGTCACCTTGCTCCTCTTCCATTGCCACCACACTCTCCATTTCGCGTATCGCAGTATCGGGGTCATCTTCCTTGTAGCCTGTGAATAAGGGTGTCAACCAGGTCTCCATCTACACATTTTAGTTGCTACCTACTTTTGGCGGTATAATACTTGTTTTCGATACCAGCATCCTGATCTTGCTCCTCATCACCGTCATCTTCGTACTCGAAATCCTATACAAGCGATGAATTCCCATTTCAGCTAATGCACACATATTGACATATCTATCAGCTGAGCTTACCTCTTCACCCTCCTCCATCATGAAGTCATCGCTGCAGAATGGCAGTGCCTTTCAGCTATGTCCTTTCTGCAAGCCGCATAATTGACGCGACATTCAGGCACGTACTCGCTCATGGTGCCTAGGAGTGGCTGATACCTCTATGCACACACAGATGCAGGTAGATAGGCGTTGTTGATGGGTACCGATTGCTCGTTTGACGCTGATAGTGGAGAGGCAACCAGCAGCAGCCTCGATCAGCCTTCATTACGGCCAACATCACTGGCTTCAACAAGGTTGATTGCGACCAACCTCTGCGAAGCTTCAGCTGCACCAAACGCATGTCCAGATGGCATGAAGAACTAGTAGATGTTGCTCCTGGTGTGCACCTCGAGACCGTCTTCAAAGGGGATGTTGCCAATACTCACCGACTGGCTTTCATAGCCCACCCGCTGGGCAGACTCGGCGGAACATACAACGACTACGTCGTTCGTGAATTGGCAAAACGCCTTCTGGAGAAGCATGATTACTCGGTTGTGCTGATGAACTCGCGTGGAGTTGGCAAGTCGAGCGGATCAGCTTCGTTTTCGTGAGCGAACCTGCGTTGCAGTCTGGAAGGATAGTCGGGGGAAATAGCTAATGCCTTCCTTCACAAAGTGGCATATCAGAGGCTGAAGACTATCAAGCTGTCACCAGACATTTCGTCGAGCGCTGTAGCGGTACTGAAGAGGTGCTGTTATGCGGTTACTCGGCTGGCTCACTCTCGGCATCGTACTGCGAACCTGTGCCGGACGTGAAGACCCGCTATCTACTCATTAGCTACCCACTCTCAGCACTGTGGGCTCTCACACTCTTCAGGACATCGCCCTTCACCAGCAAACTCGCAAGTATAGTTAGCAACGCGAAAGTACCTTTACTGAGCATACGTGGAGACAGAGACCAGTTCACTGCGGACAACAAGTACAAAGCATGGGAGAAGGATCTTTCACAAGTGGGAAAGAATGCTAGCTTTGTGAGGATTGAAGGCGCAGATCATTTCTGGAGTGGCAAAGCGCAGCTGCAAGCCATGCTGGACAACGTATCTGCCTGGCTGGACTGCAATGGCGAATCATCTTCCACCAGTCAAGCAGTGTAGCCGTTCCATTCGGGGCACGTGTGTAGCCAAGATGTCGAATATACTTCAAGCCACAATTTCTCACAGTCAATGCTGCCGAATAGTGAAAAAGTCTTGTGCATACTGATCTCTCGACATCTACATGCGTATCGGACTCACTACGCGCTGAAATCAGTACACTTGAATTGCTCAAAAGCCAAAAGCAGGTCGAGGCGACGCGGGCCTTCCCATGCCATGCATCGGTCTTGGGGACTGAAACTGCGCCCCGATCTGTCCAAGGACAGATGGCACTTGCTGCATTGAAAATCCATTTCCGAACCCTGGCATGTGCGAACCTTGTTCCAGATTAAAGGGATTAGGGAATTGGTAGCAAGAGCCTGGCTGGCCATGCGAAGGTTGGACCTGAGGCGCAAGGCCGTGCATACCTGCAGTCTGCGGAAGCTGAGGAGCTGCCATGCCTGGCAGGCTTGCATTTGCCATCGGCACGCCTTGCATAGGCGAATACTCGTTGCCAAACACGCCACTGGACGGGTCACCTGCGAACGCTGCGGAAGACGTTCCCGGCATCCCAAGGAAAGCAGTAGCAGCTTGCTGTCCTCCTGCAACATTCGCTGTCGGTAGCCCGTAGCTTGCGTCACAGCCAAAGGAACGGGGAATGCCATGTCCGGGAGGGTTCGAGATGGTATGCGTGTTAGCTGGATATGCTTGAGCTTGATAGTGATGAGGAGGGAGTTCTCCCGTGGCAGACTGGCGAAGTAAGGTATGAGCATGATACGAGGGTGTCAACGAAGTCGACCTACTGATGCGGAATGAGCTCTGGCACGATTGCCTTCCCGAAGCAACTGCTCAAGATCCACCACTTGGCTCGACTGTCCTTGGGTCGATGGTGATCGTTGGTGTCTTGAGCTTGATGATGATCCAGCCGGTACTGATGTACGAGATTCCGTCTCATCTAATTCTTCGAAGCGCGGCACGTTTGGATACGGAGGAAATGGACATGGTCCAGGGCCTCTCGACTCAGAAGGATTCGCCGGAGCAGCCTCGCCATGACTATGTGATTCTGCAGTAGGAGCAGATGCGCGTCTCGCCTGTACAGAAGAAGCGAGCTGATCCATCTGCATCTGAAGCTTCTGCATGCGTAAATGCAAATCTTGCAGTTCGGAGAGTTGATGCTGGGTTATTCCAGGCTGTTGCGGCTGCCAAGGCATCTGCGATTGCAACGGCATTTGCGGTTGCAAAGGCATTTGTGGTTGTAGATGAGGTTGCACTTGGGGTATGCTGTGCCTGTCGAACCAAGTATCAGTACTGTTAGCAGAGCTCGAGGGTGTACATGCCATCTCACAAGTTGGGTTGCAAACCTTCATGCCCCCTTCGCTTGAAGAATGGCATGCTGGCGTTGAGGAACTACTACTATGACAAATGGCATGTATGGAAGACCGGTGAGAGATGCATCTATCCACCCAGCCTGGTTTGCTTCACTGAGTTGCTTACGATCAAAGGCGCACCCTTATCGCAGTTCAAGCTGGGGAACTGCCGGAGAACAAGGGCAGGTGGGCACCTTAGTGACAAGGATGTGTCGATCCGATGAACATCACAATCACGTCGGTCGTTCAGTATTGAAGACATCTCCCACTCTCTTTGTCCAAGGTGAAAGTCATAGAGGCTTGCCTGCCGCGCATTGACCTTTACTGCCAGACTCTCTGGACCGTGGACCTTCTTTTACGACATATGCCAAAGACGTTTCGATCCCGAGTCGCGAGAGGATGTCGTTCTTTTTGTTTCTTACATTTTTCCTCGAGAGACTTCACACTTTTTTTCTTGCCCAAAGCTACGGCTCAGTGAGACGGAATGGCTTACACTGAGCCAGCTTCTACTGGTGAATCCTATTGATCGAATGGTCGCGGCACACGGCAGAGGAAGGGGAACGAGACAGCGCTTTGCTCCTCCGCAATACATCTCCCTATCGATTGCTGTATTGTGACTGATGGTCTGCTGGCTCTTCATGATGGCGCGTTGCTCTGTTAGACTTATTACGCTTTCTGTAGTAGTAGAGTTGTGGTCACGTGCGCGGCACCTTCGACATTCTCGATCCGGCCGCCTGGATGAGCGAGCTGCAAACATGAAAGCCTCTATCTTCAGGGCTCTGCTGGACTCCCGGCTTGTATATTATTGCTCACTTCGTCTTTCCACATTCACTTCGACATGGAGTCCTTAAGAGTCACCCGCGAGCGCAACGCCTTGCAGACTGCATTGAAAGACCTGAAGCGGACTCAAGTGCAGGAATTGTGTCGGGTACGGGCACTTCTATCAGACCTACGCTGTGCGACGAGTGCTGACATACGCCATTCTTACCTACATAGCTGCACAACATCACCAATACGCAACGTACGAAGACCGCACTTGACGCTGAGCTTGTCGAGCATTTCATCACCGAGTAAGCGCCACCGGTGTAAACAAAACAAGGCAAGCAGGATGAAAGAAAGCAGTACTGACTAACATACGGCTGCAGACATTCTGGACGAGTGTTACAGCTGGTGAAATGTGACAAGAGTGGGAGTACGCTGGGTAGTAGCACCTCGACGAGACCGCTCGTGCCTCAGAAGCGACCCACGCAGCAAACAGAGTCGCAGCCTGCGAAAAGAGCAGTTGGACAAAGTGTGACTAGATCTCTGCAAGCGTCGACAAGCAGCGACACGACTGCGTCAAATACAGCTATCACACAGCTCCAGTCTACCGTGGACAACGTCCTAGCACGTCTAGATGCCCTCCCTGCTCCACAACCAGCTGGCTTGTCGGAAGACCAGGTGATCGCTCTCATAGATGCTCGGCTTGCACAACAACGGCAACAGTTCCAACAGTCTCTGCAAGAGCTCCAAGACCTCTGTGAGACTGGCTTTGTCAATATACAAGCTTCCTTTGATGCCGTCGGAGAATGGAAGGAGGAAGTCTCACAGACCTTTACCAAGATACAAGAATGGGCAACGGCAATTGAGGAGAAGATTATTGCACCTGCGGCAAATGATACATCTCGAGAGGACAGCACTCGAAGATCGTCACATCCAACTCACCTATCATCTACGCCTTCTTCCTCTTCCTTACAGCCCTCGTCATGGCAGACGCCAGCAGCGCCGCCCATTAGACATAATCCTAATATTCGACGGTCTCTCAGATTGTCTGATGCTCTAGACTTTACCTTGGCAACTATACCAGAGCAGCCCGGAACTCCTGCTGTAGGAGAAGAGGTTGGCGGAGTTAGTGACAAGACTGGCATGGACGAATTGGTTTCAAGCACAAATCTGCAGATTGACAACACTCAGCTAGACAAGCCAAAGAAGCAAGTACGCATTAGTTTACCGGTACTGGAGGAAGCCGAACACTCAGTGGAAGGAGATTCTGCTAATTCGGCTACAGCTACGGCTGCCGATGCACTTGAGGCTCTCGTTGACGCGCACGAGACAAGCCAGAATCTGATAGCCTTCACCCCGAAGCAAGTCACACGGACGCCCATGGCAGCGAGGACGCTATTTGGGACAGAGAAGAGCACGGAGGAGCGGTTCGATGATATAGTAGATATCTTGGACGGAACTGCTGCTACGGACACCTTGCCCGTCATCGGTACTCCAGCTTGGACTGCAGCTTCGCCGAGTAGACTGTTACGGGACGCCAGTGGTCCCTCTTCCTTGCTTTGACGTCATTTCCATATTTATGTGATATTGAGTTCGGTCTGATACGTATACCCGTCTAGTGTTCTTGTACCAACAGCTTAGTCAGTGTATCTTTCCAATGTATCTCAAATGTCCTCCAGCTTGATCGAAGTTCTGGAGCATTCGGCACGGCCTCGTCGTCATGCAGCGCTTGGTCACTTTGCCTTCTTCTTGAATCGTTTCACTCGCTCACTTCAAAGCAAGATGGCTACATTCAAGCTCTTTACAGGCACATGCGCTCCATTGCTTTGTCGCAACACTGCGATGCAAGGTGCTGCCTTGCCCAACCTTCAATTTGCTGCCGCGTCATCCAGAAGATCACTCTTCCAAAGCGCCGCAAAGCGTTCCATTTCCAATCATGCAGGGCGTCCACAGCCCTCTCTCAAGACACCATTCCAGCAGAGATGGAGGAGAAATGCATCGTTCCTTACGGATAACCAAGTGATACAGAGACCAGCGGATTCCGGAGCCAAATGGACGAGAATTGCTGCCACGACCGCCGTCATCGTTAGTGGCGCTGGGTGCGTAATGCTCACCGCGTTGATACGTTTGAGACTGTATACTGATGAGTCTCTCCAACAGTGCCATCAGCATGTTCAACAGTCGAGAGACACGGGATGCCCTTACACCGTACGAAAGAAGCTTCCTCAATCAGACGTTTACATATCTCGGAACAGGCTTAGGCATAGTTGCAGCATCGTCGTATGGACTACATAGGGCAGGGTTCAGCTACCGAATCATGCGTTCAAATCCTTGGGTAGTAATGGGCGTCTCGCTTGTGGCCTCCATCGGAAGCATGATGGGCGTGTTCAATACGCCACCGGAGAAGACTGGTCAGAAGCTATTCTGGTGGACTGCCTTCAATCTCGCACAAAGTGCTACTCTTGCACCTTTGTTCTTCTTCAGTCCCGCTCTATTAGCTAGAGCAGGTCTATACACCGCTGGTCTCGTCGGCTCGCTATGCTATGTCGGAGCGACCGCACGCAGTGACAAGTACATGTATATCGGAGGTGTGTCCATCTTCATTTGGTTTACTTTTGGTTTGAGCTCACACTCATTATATCATCACCAGGCCCTCTCTTCGCTGGACTCTGTGTAGTCGCTCTCAGCTCCTTGGCTCCCCTCATACTCCCCGTCGGAACAGCAGCTCTGGCTGTCACTCAAGGCGTATCATTGTACGGTGGACTCGCAGTATTCGGTGGATTCGTTCTTTACGACACACAGAAAGTTCTGGAGCATGCAAGACTTGCTCAGCAAGGTTTGATGCCAGCCGATCCCGTGGCTGAATCGTGAGTTGACGGTTTTACTTGTTTACTTTTCTACTTAGAGTCAAGGCAGTATACTGATTGCCGTGGTTTTGGTTTTCATTTGTAGTATACGCTTTGAACTTTCGTTCATCAACATCTTCATTCGTATGGTGCAGATCCTTTCCGGTCAGCAAAGGAGAAGATAGACAGGAACCTCGCAATAGCCCGTTCCTGCAGATCAGGGGTACATAATTTATCGACGTCCGAGAAGTACCCAGACACGCTGACCNNGGTCAGCGTGTCTGGGTACTTCTCGGACGTCGTTTGGCAGGTCGATTGATATTGTGCCGGGCTTAGTTCGGCAAGTACAGACTACACTACTGCCTTTGTATATGTAAACGGAGAGTGCGACGACACAAGAACACAATACGCCAGTTCAATGCAGCCAAGAAGCAATGCTAAACAGATTCATTCGCATTTTGTGCAGACTTGTTTTAATATCCGGTTTCAGACACCTCATACGCGACTGATGTGACTGAGTTCAAGATTGGCTTGCGCTACGGTACGGACGGTACGATTATACTACCGCAGATAACGCCTCGGGCAGGCAACAAGAGCTCTCCATTCTTGCATATCTCCCTCTTTATCTTTATCTCTCATTCAACTGCTCGACACGACTCTTGCCTGACGGTTTTGGACATGAACAGACAGTCTATGGCTGGGCTGCGGACCAACAGTACTAGTAAACTTGGCTTCACCAAAGTAAGGCGTCCTGACCGTAGAATTTGAGCTGTTTAAAAATGAAGAATAATTTTATAACGTCCTGTAAGGTGTTCCATCGCAAAGACAGGAGGCGAGAATCCAAAGACATGCCTGCTACTGTGCCTTCCACTTCAGAACCCGTCACCGGCCCAGGATCAACGGGCGCTTCGGGCGATTCTTCTCCTTTGACAAGCGAACAAATCGCTGAACTTCCTATGTACGGGCCAGAAAACAAACATCGTAAGAGACTTAATTTTGAAAAAAGGACTTCAAAGGCTTTCAAAACTATTGGTCGTGGCGTCGTTCTGGCTGGTGCTGGTGTACTAGGCGTTATCGGAACTATCATTATAGCACCTTTGATCTTAGTAGGAGGTGCTCTTTTTGTAGTGATCACTACGGTTGCGGGGGTAGTGTGCTGTCCGTGCATTGCTGCTGGTACCGGTATCTATGCGATGGCGCACTAAATGAAGCTTGTCTCAGAGCGTTGCCTTCCAAGGGCAGGATAATATACAAGCCCGATGTGGACAAGAAATAAAGCTGTGTTCATGAGAACCTGTGCTAAGCGCATTAAGACTAGTTTTGCCTTCGAGTATCCATCATTTGATAGCGGAGTATCGGTCTGCGCCAACACGTGACCGACATCTTCTGCCCAAGTGTCATCATGCATGCTTCTGAAAAGTTTCCTTTGTGATCTAAGGATCATATGGCGGTGTACACCTTTCGAGCATACTCTGCGGCATTTATCTTTCTGCTCAAATGTCCAAAAGGACTCTTCAGCATGCCACAGGTCGCCATTTCCCACATCGTACCCAGGTTTTTGGCATCCAGGACTTCTCACCCAAAAAGCATCGACGGTATGGCTGAAGCTAAGCTGAAAAGGACATGATACAATCAACGGGATGCCCCAGTAGAAGCTGGCTCAGTGTAAGGCGTTCCGTCCTCACTGAGCCGTAGCTCTGGGCAAGAAGAAAAGTGAAGTCTCTCGAGGAAAAATGCAAGAAACAAAAAGAACGACACTCCTCTCGCGACTCGGGATCGAACCGAGGACCCTGAGATGGGCTTTGGGGTAACCATTACAGTCTCATGCTCTTCCAGCTGAGCTATCGCGAGCTGTTGTATCGCTTGATGACCTCTTTCCAAAATTTTACATACTGAATTGGCCACAATCGGTGAGCTCAAGCCAGACTTCAGCAGGGCCTCTCACAGTGTCTATGTGGTAGATTATGGTCTTGTGAGTAGTACTAGCCAGAAAAGCTCTCGAAAAGCTGTTTGCGTTGCCTCCGCGGGCGAGAGACATCTCCCTCTCTTGAATTTCTGCTTGAAACACTTCTGCTCGAATATGCACTCTAGTTTTGGCTATCATGGGCCGCCCATATTCGCGAAGCAGCTGCGGGACACGATGGGACCCTTGAAGCCTCTTGACGAGCTATCCGAAATGCACTGCGGGAAGCCTTGCGTACCGGGCAGCAAGAGCCATGACCGGTCACGTGACGTTCGGAGCTTGGACCGCCTCAGCCAATACGAGAGAATAACGGACTTTGCTTAGAAGTTCGAAGGCACCGAAGCCGTCATGAAATATATGCCGCTGACAGTCAATGCGGTTGTATCAGCTTACCACCAGCTTAAAATCTTCGCAGGCCAGTGCCTACCGTCATAGTCATGGGTTTCCCCTTTTTTGCACAGTCGATCAGCTCGCCGGTGTTCGCGCTGCAGCTGGCATCGGCACGCACGTCCGTTACAGGTTCCTACGAGTTCCAACAACGACATACCACTCAAGCAGGTCAACAGCAGTACTATACTTTCACATGGAGCCCAGTGTACCTCATTTGGCTGCCGAGCTTGCTGGAATCGACACAGGCTCTCGCCAGGTGCAACACACACGCTCATAAGGCTACAGGGGCGATCTGAGCTCCACCACAAGTCATCCAATCAGTTAGATAGCAAGATTCAGCAGGAGGTCAGGACAGCCAGCCGTGTATACAGGTCTGGTGACTGTGTAGTGAAGTCATCCGCCTACGCTCTGTGGTGAGTTTCATTCAGCAAATGGACCCCGATCACGCTCACACGGCCTCATATAGATAGAGACAACGATACGATGGAACTACAAAAGCCCCTCAAGTACTTTGAAGTCTACACACAGCAGATAGAAGAAGAAGCTAAAGCGGGCATATCAAAGTCATCCTCCAAGCTTCATCTGGTGCCAAAGGGTGCTGCAAAGCATTCTTCGCGTCAATCAAGTCGTTTACGCGGCAAGGACCGCGCTCACACCAAGGACAAAACAACATTGTCGCAGGATGCAAGCCCACTCGGAGACTCCAAGCTCTCTCTTCCTTCATCATCATCATCATCCTCAAAGACACCTCTCACAGCGGAGACACTGGCTCAGCATACTGCCATGTTGCCTGCAAACGAGGCTACTTTGCCACCAGTAGCGAACATGCAGGAGCCAGTCCGTGTTCCTCTGCCAGCAGCCATCGCTGTGGCGCAGACACCATCATACGGAAGCCGTTATGCAAAAGGAGGACCACCACTGCCGGCCAGACTTGCAGTGCCTCTGCCCCTCGATATTTTTGCTGGCCCGAGCAGCCCCGTCTCGGCGGATTCGTTGACGAATTTGGCCGTTTCCGAAACACAAATGGAATTGCACCTTTCGAACTTACCCTCAAGCGATACCTTTTCACTTCCTCCTCAGAATGTATCTCACAGTCGTGGACCCATTGCAAGAAGCGCTTCTGACCCTGCCCATCACGATAGCCTGCCGTTCGACAGGCTCCGGTGCACGACTCGATTCAATTCACAAGCGTCTATTCCAAAAAGTGTCAGCATTTCCGAGACTACCGCTCGCTGCTTTCAACGGGCCGACAGCTTGCCTTTCTCCTCGAAGTACCAAGAAATCAGTGCAATCCCATCGATAGATGATATAATAAGGCAGCATCACGTACCAGCTGTACCTCAACGCGGAGCAACACCCTCTTTGTCTAGTCCGCCGGTTCCGTCGATACCTGCCAGGTTTCGTGCTGAGAAGCAGAAGATACTGAGTATCGAGGAGATCATACAACGAAATGCAAAAGTACAGACATCATACAGACAATTGGGTCAATCTGCTGCGCCGGTCCTCTCTAGTGCAAGCAGAGCCACCAGATCAAGAACGGTTACGGAAGATAGCGACATCAGTCAAGCTAGATCGTCCATCGACTCCGTGACTGGAGAAATATTACAATCTATCAAACATCAAGCAGAAAGTCAGCCTTTGAGGGTGTTGCAGCATGCGCGATCTCAACCTTCCTTGTCGACACCTCCGCCAACAAGGTGTCGAGAACGTCAAACGAGTGTCTTCTCCGATTCTCAACCGGACTCTTCAATTCATTGTTCACCCCTGCCACGGAGTGAGTCGAAAATAGATCGTGGTACCCCGGTCTCTGACGAGGACATCACCCGTTACATACGTTCAAAGCGCCTGACCAGGCTTATGACGCTGAGAAGACCCCCCAATCATCATCTTGTCGTATCGATGGCCGATGTAGGCTGCGAGTACGGTCATCCTGTAGTCGTCTTCCTGGGACTGGGCAGCGTCCGATACCTTGTGGCTCTGTACGACGAACTGGCAGAATCGCTGGGGCTCCGCCTGATTTGCATCGACCGCTGGGGGCTAGGCAAAACAGGAGAAGTGCCAGACAGTCGTCGAGGCTTCCGGGAGTGGGCAACGGTAGTAGAAGAAGTCCTTGATCAGCTGGGAGTGAGCAGGTTTTCCATCTTGGCACACTCCGCTGGCGCGCCATACGCTCTAGCGAGCAGTCTCCGCCTTGCAGATCGTGTGTACGGTTCCATCCAGCTGCTGGCACCTTGGGTCGGATCAGCTTCCGAATCTACAGCAAATGCATACAAGTGGCTCAAGTTCGTGCCTTCTGGAGTTATCAAGACTGCACAGGCAGCCGAATGGAAAGTCCAAGGCTGGCGACTAGGTAAACTACCAAAGATACAAGCACAGGCTGTCGGCTTTGACCCACGAGCTCCACTCAGCTCAGAATCTACCGCCTCGAGTCCAATTTTTGCCGAATACTCGATGAGATTGACTACAGAGGATCAGGAAGACCACCTGAGCGGCCGAGCACCGTCTCCATCCCTACTTTCAGAGTCTGATCACGGTGGCGACTTCA
This sequence comes from Cystobasidium slooffiae, assembly GCA_019775285.1. NCBI lineage: Eukaryota > Fungi > Basidiomycota > Cystobasidiomycetes > Cystobasidiales > Cystobasidiaceae > Cystobasidium > Cystobasidium slooffiae. Next base: position 805,568 of record JACWFZ010000010.1, read on the forward strand.
GCCTGGGTGAGACGGCAAGAACCGCCGCCACTTTCCTGGTCACCCCGGCTCAAACCAGGATCAGAAAGACCTCTCTCGACACAAGCACCGAATTATCAAGCCGTCCTTGCGTCGAGACTCCTTCCCGCCTGGTGCGAAAAGTCTCGACGTCAACCAGAGCCACTTCAACCGCCCCTCCCTCAATCAGAAGCCACAGGACAAACCCCAGAGTGCCAGCAAAACTCGACCTCGGCACTGCCCTCATGCGAGCTTCACATGCAGAATCACTGAAGGGCGGGACGTCTGATCTTCTGACAATTCTGCAGAAGAACAGCAAGGGTGCGAATTTCGCCTACGCGGAGATTGCACAACCTGTCAAAGTGTGGCATGGGCTCAAGGACGACAAGATCAGCCTGCAGAGTGTTATGGCATTGGAGACTCTGATACCCAATTGCACGGTTCATGCGATACCAGGAGCAGATCATTCTCTGATGACCAATGTAGCGGTCTTTGTCCAAGTCCTTCGATGTATTGCAAACGAGTGGGATGCTGAGAGTCGACTTTAGTCCGCCATACTAGGTGAATTCAGAAGCGACGGTCGAATATGCATGCATCAGGATACAGCAGTAATCGTTGTTATTGCATTTAACATTGTTGTTGTAACATTCCTTGGATTGCAGTTGCTACACAAAGTAAGATCACTTGTGACGGTTTTCACCATGTGAACTCGGCGACCGGCGACTTCAACAGAGCCCATCGAGTTTCGTACTCCGTCAGAGCTGTCCAATTGAGCGCCACAATACACTTCGTCTTCAAGTCCATGACTTCTTTATGTTTGCTCTCAGCAATGTTTTCCTCCAATAGCTTCTGGAGAGTTTTGAGAGCGGACCCGAAACGCTGAACAGTCTAGAGTCAGTACCACCTCCAGCAAGAATGGCAAAAAATAACTCACTTCCATAGCGATGTCGCGCTTCGCCGAAATTAGACCGTAATCTGGGTCCTTGTCCGGTGACTCCAAGAATGCACGGTATTTCAAGAAGAGCTCGCTCGAGTCTTGTGCTGTGATATTCCACTTCTGGCTAGCCTGGAGCTTCCTTGAATATGCTAGGGTCCAAGCAGATCTCTTGACGTCCATTTCCTTCTTGGTCTTCCTATCGTCTGCAGTCTGCTCGTCGATGGGTAATGACTTCCTACCCAAATAGGCAGCAAGAGTTTGCTCATCTATCTCGGCCAGGATACGATCTGCAGCCTTTGTGACGTCTTCTAATTCTGCGTCATCTTTCAAGGCTTTCAAGGAGGCCATCAACAAAGGCAGATGCTTCGGATTCTTCACAAGCAGTTCGTCAATGAACGCTCTCTTCTCCTTGTCATCCTTAATTTTCTCGATTATAGGCAATTGCAGATCGATCAAAGCAGGCGTGTCTTTCTCCTCGTCTTTGTCTTCATCCTTCTTTATCTCAGGTGGAATAAGGTAAGTCAGGTCGCAGTAGGCCTTGGAGGCAGCTGGACCCAAGTTGAGCTTGCCCAGCAAGAGGTCGCCTGCCTTTGCTGACTTGTACAGATCGGAAGTATCGCCTTTCAGTTCCGTGTTCAGAACAAGGCTTCGCGTCTGGTGGAGAGCGGGAAGATCAGCTTCTGTCACTGTCACTTTAACAAAGCCTTACCTCTCCTAGAGGCATCTTCGAGTTGGGGAATGCCTGCCCTTTGGAGTCAGAGAGGATACCAATAGGATCTACAGAAGCGCATATACATCAGCTCGCTGCGCGCAACGAGTCATAGACCATTCCTACCTCTGTCAACTTCAAGAGATAGCTTCTTCGACTTCTCTCCGAGCGCAGCCTCCAGGGTGAGAGCCATACTTTTGTGGCCATCTAAAATCTTGTAGCTAGTATGCTCCATCTGTAGCTTGAGGGTATAGTCGCCTTTCTCGAGCTCGACTTCTTTGGAGTATACAGTAGCAAATTGTAGGACCTGCTTGCGTGCATCGAAAATGGCCATCAGGACACCAAATGGCGAGTCGTACAGGCTGTCGGTGGTAGGAAAGAAGGGCTTGATCTTCGTCTTTTCGGTGAGCTTGAAGGAGTAGCTATTGACCAGCTGGTACAGACGCTGATCATTCGGCATCACATCGCGCTCGCCCATTGGCACCAGTCTACTTTCGGATGGACGAATGAACGTCCTGCGCCGATCTTAAAGAAGGCCCGAATCAGCGATGATAGCTCGTGGACTAGTGAGCATATAGCACGTACCGAAACTGACGCTGGGCGCATAGGCCTCCAGTCTTACTTTGCTAGTCACTTGCAGCTTCAACAGCTCGGAACCACCTGCGATACTGAGATGCTTGCCTTGCAGAGTCGTCAACCCATGAAAGTGGACTTCCATGCTAACGTCAGCGCTCGGGAGGGAGTTCCAGAATTGAGACTGCAGGTGCATCAGAAGCTGAAGCTCTTTTTCGAGAGGAACATACATCACTCACTGCACATAGTTCCATGGTGCGTCCTCCGGTGACGTCGAACTTCTTCGATACGGTCTCGCCAGCAGTGCAGCTCAAGATGGCTTGCATTTCAACATGTGGCAGTCTTTTGAGGGGGAGAAGCTGAACACAATGCATCCAGAGGTTCACTGGTGCACTGTGGTTCCTGGTGGTGACGCGCAACTCTGTGTGGGTCCGAAGTCAGCCGAATTAAGCTGCAGCGTGATGGACATATTTACGCACCAGCCCACGTGGCACCTTCTGGTACTGCAAGGAACTTTCTCTCAATCTGGCCAGGAGTACTACGCCACTCTTTGAATTGATGCGAGGCTTCTTGCGGGTCTTCTGGCTTACACACAGTGATGGGAACGGAGAACACCAGGCGGCCTTTATTGTTCGTGTCATAGGCTTTAATCGCTGCACAGTGCAGTCCGGGAGCTAGCTTTGTGGGATCGACCCGAATATTGAAGTTGCGACCTGGAGAAAGAGACAAGTCAGATATGTGCTTTCGTGAATGGTCTGTGCAACTAACCGTTTGAGGGCAGGGATAGAAATTCGGGCGTCCGCACCCAAGACTCGGTCGAGGCAAGTGCGAGCTTCATGTCCAATCTGTACATCTTTTGGGTTTCTGCCGAGCTCGAGAAGGATGGCTTTACCCAGCAAGCAGCCTCATACAGGCGACCAGTTTCCTCGGGCTCCCGTAGGTAGACTCCACGGACACCTTCGCGTTCGTGTAATGGCTTGTCGAATTTTGGCGCTGGGTGACCTTGTGAGATGATGCTGACTTCATAATCGGCATCACAGTCGAACGCATCCTTCGTCTGCAGAAGATTCTGATACAGGGCTTCAACCTGGATAAGACCAATGTTTTGCGGGTCTTTGACGTCTTTGACCGTTGCCTGAATGGCTTGATGGATTCTTGCAGATGTTATTGGAATGCCCTCAGCTTTCATTGCTGACATGACGAGTGACAGGGCACCACATGCGCTGGGAGAGGCCATACTGATAACGACATATCAGTGGGCTGTCATACAGCGATGGTGTTATCATTTTCACTCACGATGTTCCATTCATGAGCTGGCTGCGTTGAAGGTTATACATCGGCACTCCAGTCACTGCCGCTCCAGGCGCAAAGCATGTCACATTTGCGCCATCATAGGTGGGACCACGGGATGACCTGAGTCCATCTGTCAGCAACAGCACACCCCTAATTGCAGGCGAACTTACCAAGTATAAGGCCCCGCCGGGACATTCTCCAGCATTGCGTATTCTGAGACCTGCATCGCAGGTGTTTCGTATGCGCCTACGCACACAATGCCAGACGTGGTTGCGGGGGTGCCGATAGTCGTCAAAGCTGGACCTGCGTTTCCAGCTGCTGCGACAAATATGACATTACGTTTCTTTATAACCTCATCACGCAGCATCGTGACAAATTGACCGCGATTTTCTAGACTGTAAGAGCTATCTTCGCCGAAGGACATGTTGCATATGTCGCATTTGGTCTCACTAGGAAGATATCAGCCAGATCTTTCAATTGCGTGAAAAATAACACGCCCTCACATTATAGCTTTGGTCGCTCTCATCAATGCCTGATGGGTTTCTAGTCCTTGCAAGCGAGTATCACCAATCTTGAGCGAAACTATCTCCACGCCCGGTGCAACCCCGCTTAGGTCAGGACTGCCTTCGACTTGACCTCCGATGATTGCTGCGACATGCGTTCCATGTGTTCCGGATACGCATACCAAGCTAGAGACCTGTTCATCAGTACCGTGTCTGCACAATCTGTAATATGAGCGGCGCGTACCTGACAATGTCGCCATCATCATAAATGTTGACAGAATAGCTCATCAAATCCTGAGTGCCGAACCGCTCGTAATGCAGTTCCTTGTGATAGTCCGTCATGGGTGTCTTCCTACTGAGATCCAGCACCACCGGTGTCTGACCTCCTTCTAGAGGTGCAAGGTTTTCTTCACCATCACCCTCCGCTCCTCCGGCGACCACGCGCCAGTTCTTGCCGTCATGCCAGGAAACGACTTCGATTATAGGACCAGGGTCGTTTATCTCCAGGTTCTTCAGATAGTCCAGTCGAGCTTCCAGATCTGCCTTCTTTGCCTTCTCCTCAGCCTTGTCCTTTCTGGATTGCTCCGGCTGAATTTGCGAGTCCTTCGCCTTCCCATCCTTCTGCTTGATATCGGAGGCCTTGTCGTTCTTGGCGGCAGCTTCCTTTACACTCTTCTCAAATGAGTCTAAATCGCCTTTCGCCTTGCTAAGTAGCTTTCCGACTCTGACATCCCAGTCGTGCTTGCGTTCTCGTCGCCGCCTTGCTACGAGATCATCGGGGAACAACTCAAACGCAGGTTTGTAGCCAACTCTCCATTTACCGGTAGGATTTGTCCACTTGCTGGATGCAGCGATAGTACGGCCGCAGAGACCAGGTAGATAGATCGCTTCGGCTGCTGGATCTTTCGGAAGCGATTCGCCTGTCAAAGGTTCTACTTCTTTCATAGCAATATCGCCTCCGCCTGACAGTAGCTAAATCTTAGCGGATTGTCTGAAGAAGTGCCTTTCAGGATCTACTTCGTACCTGAGCAATCGATGATATCCACCACTTTGCCCTTGCCGTTAAGCCCGAATGCAGCGGGGTCCACACCTAAGCGCATCAACAAACGTGTCAGATCGCTCAAGATCGTGTGTACGAAGGCCACGTACCGGTATCGAGAACTGCTACCCTCACATTACGACCATCCCATTCAGGAAACCTCTTCAGCCATGACGCAGCCTGGATCTCTTCCTTAGGAAGGAGACCTCCTAAAGGGAATGAGCTAGCAGGTGCTAACGCATCTCTTGGAGTCATCGCTGCCAGTGAGATCGTAGAGGCGGTGGTTGGTAATGTAATCTTGGAAAGACCGAGATCGGTGTTCGTTTGGTCCGGTGCTTTGGGAGTGAATGTAGATACGTGGCGTCGAGCTTGGACAATTGATGTTGATGGCACAGCAACGCGAAAGCTTGCTTTTGAAGCAGAGGCGAGCGTACAAGCGGCCCTTTGCATGCACTCGGCCGTGCAACTTAGGGTTTATGCGGGTCTAAGCCAGCACAGGACTTGCTCAGATTCGAGCTCCGATGAGAAGTTGAGGCAGATTAGCCAGCACGGTCAGACTCCAGATATGCTCGAACTCCCGGTCTTGAGCACCTTGAAGTAGCTTGGAAGGTGAGCCGCATGCAGCGTGCTTTGCCATTGTCGCCGAGTCCGATCACGCACCACACTGACCATGCAGTACCTTAGCTTTATAGCAGCCTGTCAGCGGCTGAGAAGGCAAATCTCGTGCGTATTGTTAATATGGACTTACCTATCGTTGAAAAGACTTCGGGACTACATTTCGGGAGTATCGGATGGGTGATGGTGGCGTTGTACATCCGCACTGTGGTTGCAAGCACAGAAACAGACTTACTGGAGTGATGCTGCTGAATTAGCTGTGAAGGTCTACTCGTCATTGCTTCACTTGTGCTCAGTACTGTCTTCATATACTTCCCCACATAGAAGCTGTGTGCTTTGCCTTCATCGTCGCGCCTGGACGCTAACTGATGCCAGCTGCGAAAGGTGGAAGGCAGCTCGAGAACAGACCAACAAGTTGAAAGCAAAAGTATGGCGTTCTCGTTTGGCGGGTTTGGTCAGCAGAACCAGCAGAATCAGGCGGCTCAGCCTAGTAAACCGTAAGCTAGTCCTGCGTTTGTAAGGTTGCGAGTACACACTGAAGCTCGACAGTCTCATGCAGAGCATTCTCGTTTGGCACGCCAGCAGCGACGCAGAACACGGCTCCTACGTCAACACCTTCATTCTCCTTTGGTAGCACATCGACCTCAACACCCGCTGCCCAACCTACAACGTCGCTCTTCGGCCAGCCGAATCAACAGCAACAAGGTCAGACAGGACAAGCGCCAGCAGGACAGACTGGTGCAACCTCTCTCTTCGGTGGCTTCGGAGGAGCGTCAGCGAATACACAGACACCGCAACAGCAGCAACAGCAGCCAGCCGCTACTGGAGGCTTCAGCTTTGGAGGATTTGGAGCTAAGCCCGCTGGTCAAGCAGCTTCCACAGCGCCTGCACCGTCAGGCGGTCTTTTTGGCGGTTTAGGAGCGAGCACGCAGCAACAGAACAAGCCTGGTTTCAGCTTTGGCGGGTGAGTGCATATCAGCACTATACGACCTTTACCTCGATGTGGTACTGACCGCGAGAATGAAACAGCTCCGCATCCACCAGCTCTCAGCCAGCGCAACAAGGCTTGTCATTCGGGTAGGTTGAGACGAGGGTCTCCATTCAAGAAGGCATGCTGATGCGTACGTTCCGCATTAGTGCATCTACCTCTCAACCTCTTCAGCAAAGTCAAAATCAGAACTCTGCCTCCACTTCTACGGCACCAATCACCAAATCGACACGCTTCGAAGACTTACCTGAGCCAGCTCGCAAAATGATAGAAGAGATGGAGTCAGTACTTGCCCTTTCGTGCTGCTGCCGTACCAAATCTTGACTCGCGTTTGTTGTGTTTTACTCCCTAGGTCATACATACAAGGGAGAACGGCGATACACGACTCGCTCAAGGCCGAGAAGCTCGGTGCGGAAATCGAAGAAACGTCCCTCACATTGCGACAACTAAGCAACGAGTTCTCGGCACTCAGCAATCACTTAGCACACGATAGTCGATATACTGCAGACCTTCGGTCCCGTTTCGAGCAGAGTCTGCGTGATGCCGTGAAGGCCGTGCAAATTGTCGATGCATTTAGAGCACCTGTAGTCACGCAACCTGGTGCACCTCCCAGCCAACCCAGCAAGCCTCATCCTACATTTCTACAGGAGTGAGTTGCTGAGTTATCCTGTGCTAAATCCTAGCTATTGTACTGATACTTGAACCTTCTTTTTAAGGTTCTTCCGCCGTAAAGCAGAGGAGCTTGCTCGGAGGTTGGCTACATACAAATCAAGCATCGAGCAAATACAAGGGCAGCTCTCGCGGTCCGATCCAGATCAAGTGAAGGCGATACTACCGACCTTGCGCGCACAGCACGCGGCAACCCTGCAGCTGGCAAGCAAGCTTTCCAGCCTGGAACATAGCACGACAGAGCTGAAGGATGAATACCGCGATCTTTGGAGAGAAAAGACGGGCAGCGTTCGCGATCCATTCATCGAGAGGCGGCGCGAGGTCTTAGGTACCGAAGCGGGAATACTGGATTCTGTCGGGGCTCTGAGTTTACGATGACGCTGATGAGTGTCAGAAGAGAGAATTGTAATGCAGTGAATGGCAAGCAGCGAAGGCATCCCAGTGCAACTTCCAGACGATGTTGATCACAGAGAAGTCTTGGCTCTATCATTCGAGCTTGAATTGCAAGTCCAGGACGAAAGCAAACTGCCTTGAAAAGGCTGTATATCTAAAGGCAAACGATAGATTGCTCATTAAACAATTGGTCAAGCTCTAATGAGGCAGATCCTTCTACTGATGCTTTTGTGATTTGCTACAGGTACTGACTATGGTATAACAACATGCTACTCATGAGTCAAACTTATGCTCCAGCTGGGTACGAATTTACGGATTATGACTAGACGGGATTGGTTTGCTTGCACTGATCAGTGCGGATTTTGTGTGTTTGTGCGGTGACTGAACACGCCTTCATCACGCTGATGTGATAGCTTGACCAGCAGCGAGGATATGCTTGTCTTCCGCAGAAGCGGCTTCCGGATCAAGAGGTGTTCCGCGAGCCTCATCTCTAGCACGCTGTTCACGTTCTCTCTTTCTCTTGTTGAACTGTGCCTTCATCTTGAAGTAATCCTTGTGCAGACCGCACTCGGTCTTCTCCGCTCTGCCTGCCCACCGACCCGATCGCTCAGAAGCGTCCCCAGACAGTCCTTGAACCTTGGATCCATCCGGCTTCTTGGTGGAATGCCAATCACCTATTGATGTATATCCTTGGTCTAGAAGGGCATTGTATGGTACCTGGTTGGCATCAATGTAGGCTTTTGTGTCTTTGAAGCTCCAGTTCGCTAATGGGTTGATTTTGATCAAGCCAGTGCTGTCGACCTCGATGATGGGAATCGAAGCTCGGTCTCCGCCTTGTGAGCGACGACGACCTGTGATGACTGCGAGAGCATTGAGCTCTTCATATGCTCGACGAGAAGGCTCAACCTGTTAACGTCATAAGGCACGCAATGCTATGAATCAGTTTCTGCACACGCGGATCGGCTCAGTGAGGTGTGGTGCGGACTAACCTTGACTAGATAGTCGTAACTCTCTTCATCTTCCTCCCATAGTCTCTCTCCGTAGATACTCTCGAATTGCGAAGAGGACTGTGCCGCTGGAGGCATGTAGACGTGCATCTGCGCGCCATATTTTTGGCTAGCCTCGGCAGCAAGAGCCAAGGTCTCGGGGAAATGGTATAAGGTGTTGATGAAGATGAGCGGAACAGCGTGCGTGCCTTCTGGCGAAAGCTTGTGGATCATGTCGAGTGCTGCAAGACCCGTCAAGCCGAAGGCGGTGGTTTGGAACAATCCCGTCGGGAATGCCTGAAGAGCCCATGCGAGGATTTGCTGAGGCTCTGCGGTAGCGAGCTCTTCATTTACACGCTGAATCTCGAAAGCTGATGGTGCGCGAGCATTGCTGTTGTTGTTGGTGCTGACGCTTCCTGGGTGTCCAGCCGATGTAGTAGCTTGGTGTTCCTGCACGATTGGTTGCGCGGAGAGGTCGGCGCTGGACATGATAGTGGAGTGCTCAACTTGCATTTTGAGAAGGCGATGAGCTGTGATTTTCGAGAGAGATGTACTTGATGTCGAACAGGTAGAAAGCTGAGGTTCGGATGACTTTGTCCTGTCCGAAAGTCTCCTGCCGTTGGGATCTGTTGATGCTCTCCGATGGAAATTTGTATGGCGAGCTTGGAATGCAAGAAGTTGGAGGTTGCTGCTGTTTCTCTTATGAAAGTATTGGATTGTCCAAAGACGAAGCTGAGGAAGCAGCGTTGCTAATCCAAGAAGTAGTAATCACGTTCAGTTGATATCAATTTGATTAGCAATGACGATGGATGATGCTGTTCTCTTTCTTTTGCACTTGCTCCCCAAATTCCCGCTGACTGATGAGAGTTCTTTCGCAACTGCAATTTGATCGCCACCTTTACGCCTGTCTGCCGATATGCCCCGCGGAAATCGCAATTTCTTGAAGGCGCCATCGGTTCACGCCTTTGAGCTCGATCGCTCCGTGGCGCAAGGCGACCAAGATTTGAAAGCAGATTGGTGTATCGCACATGGCGTATATCTGGATCTATCAGTGTACGAGGCCACTGTGCCTGCTATGATAGTCTGGCAGCCTCTATGTGCAGGCAACTATCATATGGCTTGAAATTGCTTGCCGGGCTAGCAACCCTACAGCAATGGGTCTCGCATGTTTTGACCCGCCACGATCCTTTATCCGCATCTACCTGGCTCCATAACTCAGTTGGAAGAGTGCAGTCTTAACACGGCTGATGTCCTGGGATCGAAACCCAGTGGAGTCATTAACTTTTGCACTTTTTTGCTGTTCTTGCACTGTACATATCGTCCGAAGTAAACTTCACGTGGCTTTTATCGTGCGGAGCCCTACAAGACCGCACAGCTTTCGTAGCTCATTCATACGGCGAATAGACTCTTTTTTTAATGGGACACACGTCAGGTTTTTGTCCCAGTTGTCGCGTTGGCTTTAGCGAGTGAAGTGAAGCAAACCTGGGGTTGACTTGTAGCGCATCGCGAAGGGTGGTCTACTCTTAGCATTCTAGGTCAGATCGGAGGATCTATCCAGTCAATGGTACCGGTAATGTTCAGACACTCCTCAGAGTGTTCATGGTAATGGAATCACCCATTTGGTCTTGCCCAGGTATGCTTCACGGCGCGGTGATGTTCAGCAGGTAATCACATGGTCCAGAACATGAAGAATCCCCCTGCAGCATAGTACTTGCGAAGTAAAGTGGAGTAGTCTGTACTCTTGAGGTGAAATCACACAGTGGATGAGCGTCAGGGATCGCATCTGGGTGAGTCCTGTGGAGCCCCGGTTCTTCTCTACTTCACGGCGTGGGTGCTTCGAAATCACGTGAATAGGAAGTCCTGGTATAGGCAAGGCTTGGTGGTAAAGACCCGAGCTTCATTCCTTAATCTCCTCCATTACATCCAGCTCCAGATATGTGAGCAGTCTTTCGGCATCTTTCGCCTTCATAAAGGCTTGGTATTCTATGGAAGCCAAGTGCCCCTGAATTGGAAGCACAGGAGCAGCATGTCAGTACTCGAAGCCATTAAGAACAACATTGCTACCCAGAAGTCACAGCGTAGCGGTACGACATTGCTTTAACTCACCTTATATGCCTCCTCGTGTATGTATTCCTCGTACACCAGCACGCTGCTCTTATCGATTGTCCGGTTTATGCGGTATGTTATACAACCGGGTTCATTGGAAGAGCAAGCCAACTTGCGAATGGGATGCAGCAGCTCCATCACTCTTGCTTCTTTGCCAGGTGTGATGCCGAATCTACATTTGAAGTCGGCATGTCCGTACTCAGAAGAGTGGTTCCGGTCACGCTGTCTTTATCTTCCAGATAGCCTCACCTGGCAATGAGGAGAAACGGTCGCGTCTTGACTAGAGCAGAGGTCCTCTTAGCTTAGTGGATGAGCAAGGTTCGTGAATAGCCTACGCTGGTCTGGGATATGCGCCATTGTGAACACCCTTTGGTGATAAGAAACAGAGATTGGATAACAAGGCATTTGGAAGTCGGCGGTATTGCGCCCGATCATCCTCAAAGCGTTGCAGCTTTTGGCGGTCTTCGCTCTTCTCCGTTGATTATCTTCGCTGGCAATACGAACATACGGGCCCAAGCGCAACTCACACCATGGGAGATGCCTCAACAACACTCTTGCTCCAATGCTGTGTCGATGTCGGTCGCGCGCGCTGGAGGTACACCTACGTACAACACTTCTTTCTCTCAAGACAGCATGATCCTTCACAGGCTGAAGTCAAGGGCAACGGCAACGGCAACCAGCTGCTACTGCTTTGCTTCAGATATGCTGCAGGCAAATAACAGGTCTAGATCGGCGCTTTTGCAGACCTAGCTGGCCAGCTGCCGCTTTGCTAACTTGCTCCAAGACTGCGAGCCTTTGGCCGTCTATGTCGCAGTGGCTAGCACTGCACAATATCGGATGTCGTCAACGAATAATTGGCATTTTGGACTCCCTCACTTGCCTTTTTCTCACACAGGAGCGACTCTGATGCTTCCAATTTAAAAGAACTCCGACACTTCCCTTCTAATTCACAAAAGAGAACTTCTCGATGGTTTCTGCACTTGGAAGCCTGGAAGTGCTCACTCAGCTTGGAAGACAGACATGATTTGGAAGACCTCCCGTGCGACTATAAAAAGCGGGCAAAATTGTCCACTTGCATCTTGTCTTTGCTTCAACTAATTTTGCGACCTCACAGTCGCACCAACCTAATTAAGTCGACAACGCAAAGGAGGACTCCAGTAGAACAGACTTGAGTCCGAGAGTTACGGGACAACATATGGTGTGGTCATACACAGTCCAAATGTTCCGCACAATTACTGATACTTGTACGCCTACAGAAGTGCAGCTACCGACTCCCCTTCAAAGACGGTGCCTACTGCACCACATGGAACCAATCACTCATTTCTACGATTTCCTTCCAAAAAGCTCGCTCTTCTAGCAGGGCAACATCGTCACGCTGCCATTCTCCAACTGATCAAAGACAAGTGCCTCACAGCGGCTGATGCCTGGTGGCCTGCTCTGGTATACAAAGAGTGTAAGTTCCGATGCGCCCTTGCTCTCATTGCGCGGGCTCGACAGTGCGCAAGAGGTTGCAGCGAAGCTGAAGAGAGCCGATTCGACAGACGTCTTGCACCCGAAATGCGCGACTCAACTCAACCGGATCATCTCAAATCCAATCAATGTCTACCTTCACAAGTCAAGGGCAGATGCTTTTCGTTTCCTGCTGGCGCGCTAGAGAACAAGCGACCACTCAGCGTTAGCATACGACAAGAATGGGAGAAGCAAAGCCAAGCGCATCCATATGCCAAGGCCTTTCGCACAATGAGCGGCGAAAGAGCAGGGAACACAAAGGCTCAAGTCGACCGTCCTCGAAGCTGGCGGGTTGTCTCGCCTCTGGTCAAGATGGACACAGGATTTGCCTCACTCGATCTGTTGAACCTCGTAAGCATTCCACATGTCGGCGCTGTTGATTTCGAGATGCACTACCGGCCGTGTTCGGACAGGCTTTGATCCCAAGCTGATACAAAACTGGGCTTAATAGTTCTTCGAGTACCCAGATACCGAGAGCATAAGCATGTCCCAAATGCTGGCACTGCTAGAGAAAGGGGGCAGACAAGTGAGTTCAAGATGATACGCATTGTGTAAAATCATCTAGGGAGACAGAGTCTGATTTTGATCTTCTCTTTTGTCCGTGCTGTTTCTCTCGCGGACCCCTCCCTCCTCCTCCTCCTCGTCCTCTTTCCCCTGTTGCCTCGTGTGTTCGTTTTCGCAACCATCGGTCCATTTATCGGTCCTTTATAGATACTTCTTGATACACTGGCCTCATCGCTGCTCCAGCGCTTCTGTATATTCGGAATGCCCAACCTCGAGACATATTCCGTTTTCAACCGAGGACCCTTGTCTCTGTTCGCAGCAAGTTCACTTTCGTGAATGAGCAAATCTCGGAGGAGCTCTCAGAATGGACTATTGGCTTCACCTCCAAGGGCACGAGCAAGAAGGGAACAGGTCCCAAAACAATTGATCTAGAAGTGGATGCAGAGGATACTACTGTCCTGAGTGAAAAGCAGATAGGGCATCTTCAGAGATACATAGTGTTGATGAATACCAGTGAATGAAAACATCTCGGAGGAGCTTTTAGAACGAATGACTGGCTTTACTTGCAATGGCCTAGCTGGCGTTACCGAGCGTCCCACAGTAGGTACTTGTTATCATGCTTGCACTTGGAGGTTCTGACAAGAGTCATGGTCAGACGACAGGTCACGGTCAGCTGGAGCCGGGATCAACCCAACATATGTGTCGGCGGCCTCTGGAAGCTGACAAGGTCATCAAGCTGTACTTCGCACGGCAGCTTCTCGGCGCCTTGAATATTTCGACGAAGGACCAAAATGTTCATAAACAGGGAATCTTCAGTATAATCAGATGAGGAAACCTCCACTTCAACACAGTCTCTGTGCGCTCTTGAACAGCAGTAGAGGCCTTGATTGTTGAGCGCTATCGCTATGACGCAAAGAAATCATGAGATGAGAGTATGCATTGCGACGTAGCTGTGACAGCGCGAATACTACTGTACTGAACCTTCTCTTTCTGCAAGCTTGCGCGCATGCCACCTTTCGTTTCGCTTGGCACGACCATGAACATTGACAAATTCCAGATCGCGGATTTTCAGTTCCTTCGGAGGCTCTTGAGTTGGGTCTATTGGAGGCACAAATGTAGCTCTGGTAACTTCTTCGTAAGGTGTATCGAAAGGTCCTGGATTGGTGGCTGCAGAGAGTAATATTGATCAGATGCCGACTTTGACTGCTTATGGCTACGAAACAGACGAGAGACTTACGTAGGTATTTCTTGGTAGGCTTCATGCTCGATAGACGCTCCTGCTTTGGCCATTCTACGGAATGCTTGTGCCCTGTCACTGGATCGATCTCTGCTATGCTCTCAGCGAGACGCTTCCATGACCATCTGCGGCGTCTTGTATCGTAATGAATGTTGGTAGCGCGCAGTCGTGTAGCTACAACTTCAGGAAGCTGGCTTGAAGATGAGGATGAAGAAGATGAAGAAGCTTCAGACGATCTTGCGAACTCGTCTCGTGCTTCTTGCTCGGGCGTCCGCTCCAGAACGAGAGCGACATTGGAGTAGTGGATAGGAATAGGAGCGTAGACCTTTTGATTTGGCACGAAGGTTGGGTCATTGAAGATAGCATTCTTCTTTGCTGTCGGTACTGGTCTTGTGCGCTGTAAAAGGAGAGCACTCTGAGTGCTGCTCTAGAAATTTAGGGTAGGAGTCTTTGAGCAAGACTTACCGCAAAGTCGTTCTCACGGAAGTAAACTCTGTTCATAGTCCTATCTACCCAGTCTACGGTACCAATCTTGCCCTTCTTACTGCCTGCAATGACTTGCGCTCTGTCTCCAGGCCCGATGTTCCAAATTGCAATGCGATCTTTTGGATTGACCCATGCTGGCTTATGCTGGACACGCCGTGGAACGAGACGGCGGTCTTGCTTCTTGCCGGTCTCGATGAGATGCTCGAACGACCTCTGTGCTGCCCTGCCTAGCGTAATTGGCTGCTTGACTGGCATCTTGCTGTACTCTGTCGGTTGTGCTGGAGTGGAGCCAGTCAGTTCAGATTCACTTGATCACGCTTTGCCTTCTCGACCTCCGACAACAGCGCATCTTCAACCTCTGACTATAACAGCACATATCAAGCCTGCTCAGCAACACCAGCAACATGTCAATAGCTCGACAGCAGGCGCGCCTTGCCATCAGGCGCATCATCAGCTCTCGTCATGCTTCCACTTCGCCGCCTGGAAACGGGGCACTCCGGAAGCCTATGATCCACTTTGACGCAAAGACCAGGCATCACGGTGAGTATTTGCACACAGAACCAGCTTGCCAGCCGCTGTTTACTGACTTCTGACGCCCATCGCAGAATCAAAACCAGGTCTGCCGCATCCTATGGCGCCCAAAGGCGTTGACTTCAAGACCTTCGGCAAGGGCAAGCCGGCACCGCCAGGACAGACAGAACCAAAACCTTCTTCACAATCAGGGTCACCATCGTCGCAGTCTTCCTCTTCATCATCCAAGCAGTCATCGTCATCATCAACACCATCAAAACCTGCGCCATCCTCGAAAGGCCTGCCTCCTGCTGACTATGAGGAGTTCTTCGAAATGCCGAAACGATATTGGGAAAGACCGCCGCTCGAGGAGTCCGAAATAGAAGCCATCATGGTAGGTGCAGGCCTACTCTTTGCTCATGTATGTGATAGAAGTAATTACGCTAATCTCTCCGTCTTCTACCCTCCTACAGACTGGAGGCGCAACGTGGATCAGATAGACAGCCTCTCACGAATGACGATCTTCCCAAGAAGCCCAGTCTACGTTCATGTAGTTTCAAATGGATGCGCTATTGAGGCAGCGCGAAGACCGTTGTATAGAGAGAAATAAGTCTACACATATACCCTTGGCTCAAGCAGAGCAGCGCAAACAATAGCAGTCGCCATCAAAGCCGATTGTGCAGCGTTATGCGTGCAGACCATCAGAACCTTACTTCTGAATTGCGAAAAAGGCACGGGAATGATACAAGTGTTACAGTTTGGCTCTCATCTTCAAACATCTCAATCTTTGCACTTTGTCTCTTTAATCCTTCTCGCCCAGCCTTTGAAGATATCCATCGATCTCCTCAGTGGTCATCTACGAGAGCCGAAGCGTCAGCGGTAGGCACGCGGAAGTGTCTTGCCTACAGGAAGACTTACAGTTCTATACTTTGCTTCTTCTTCGGTAGTCGAGCAGATACCAATTTCAATCTCTGTCGCCTTGAAATCCGTCGCGCACACCGAGCTGAGTGCTGTGATTGCTGATTCTACTACTTCCTCCTTATTCAGCTTGAGAACTTGCCCCTCATCCTTCTTGAACAATCTTTCCAGATGATTCATACTTTCTTGCTGCTTTTGTCCTGTTGCAGTAGCCTTGAAACCGACATAGTACCCTGCTGGATCAAGCTTGAAGATCTGAGGTCCGCGCTCTTCGTCAATGCCGATGATGATGAGTGCTGTGGAGATGGGACGTGAATGAGCCATAGAGTTCAAAGTATTATTGATATAGATAGAGGTGACCTACAAATACCAAGTGGACGCATGGCAGCTCGTTGCGTATAGACCTGGTTGATGTTTGCTATTCTCTTCGCCAGAAGATCAGGCGTAATGTCGTAACCATGCTTGTAGCGGAATTCAGCTGCCTCTGCTTGACATCTCTGTATTTGAGCTCGTCCATCGGCTGTGATATACATAGTCAGTGCCAACTCTGTATTGTCCATCTTGTCTGTGCCTACCAATCAGTCCGGTAACTACGCAGCCAATCTTTGGTGTAATGCTGAATAGATGCGTGACAGTCTTTGGGTCCAGGAGCTTGTCCTACAGATTGGAAGGATGCAGATCCAAAAATAATCAGTAAGAAGGGATAAGAAGTGATCTGAAGGCATACAAGCATATCAATAACGTACAGGCACTTTCTTCTGGGTGATTACGACCGCCGTGTCTTCGCCTCGTATCGCAATGGCAGTTTGGCCAGAACCTGAGATGGCCTTGAAGGCGTACTCTGCGAGATACACAACAGAGCTCAGTACAGAGATGGGACAGGTGCAGTTTTGTTCAGTAACTCACCGACTTGAAACAGTCGTCCTTCCTGTATGTACGCGTAACAAATGAAATGATGGGTGTCGTAAGCTGGCTGATTGCGGGCTTCCAAGAGGAACGCGAACACTGCTGTACTTACAGGACTGAAGACCGTCAAGAAGCGGTCGTATGAGCTTCTGGACATGATGAACGAAGGCTGGTGTGAGCCTGCTGTTGTGCTGGGTTGTCCGTATAAATCCAAGCGTGGCAGAGTGGTCGATTGCGTCGCCGTCGAAGTACAAGGTGATCGCAGCCTGTACACGAGACTGAGCTCTCTCATTGTATCTTACCAAGCACATAGTTAAAGCTCTTCTCATCATGGTGAGTACGGTAGCGGCTATATGAGTAGAGCGATAGCTGATTGGAACATGCTCGCAGCCGGGAGCTCCAGATCTATCGAAGCCGAAGCCAAAGGCTAAGAGCAGCGTAGCAAAAGGAAAGAAAGATGCATCAGGCCTCGGAAGAGCCATCATCAACAGGAGAGTGAAAGAGCAGAAGAGACTGTATGAAGAAGCTCTACACAACACAGACCTGCCTTCGGGCTTGATGTCTGTCACTCAGGAGAATGATTTAGACGAATTTTTGAATACTGCCCAGCTTGCTGAAACAGACTTTGCTGCCGGTATGTGCTATTATATTGGCCCGAATGACTTTCTGTCACTCTATCATAGCTCTGAGGTACTGATAATGTGCCTCTGTATGGCATTGCAGAGCGCGAGCGCAACATTCAAGTCATGCCTTCCACAAGTGTCATCAAAATGCACAACCCATACTTGCTGACCGAGGAAGAAGAAAAAGAGGCAAAGCAACGACATACAGACAACAGAGATCGTCTAAAGGTACCTAGACGGCCTGCTTGGACCACAGACATGGATAAAGCACAGCTTGAGAGGATAGAGCGAGAGGAATTCCTCGAGTGGCGAAAAGGCCTAGCAGAGTAAGCTGAGACTATCGTTTATCATGAACGCGGAACTTGACTGACATCGCTTCTACAGCATGGAGGATCGTGAAGGACTACTTTTGACTCCTTTCGAACGCAATCTGTCAGTCTGGCGTCAATTATGGAGGACCATTGAGCGATCCCACCTAGTAGTTCAAATTGTCGACGCGCGCAATCCACTTGGCTTCCGCTGTGAGGACCTTGAGAAGTACGTTGAAGAAGTTGGAATTGGTCTAGGTAATCAAGATCATGCTGGAGAAGGATACAGGAAGAATCTGCTGGTTGTTAATAAAGCTGATTTGCTTACGGAGAATCAAAGAAAAGCTTGGGCGGACTATTTCGATGGTTTGGATATCAACTATGCTTTCTTCTCAGCTAGAGATGCTGTAGAGCTACAAGAGGCAGAAGCATTGCGTGAACAACAACTGGCTCAGCTGCGTGGAGACGAGAGACCTTTGCCTGTCTGGCAAGAAGAGGAAGATAGTGACGAGGACGAAGATGAGGACGACGATGAGGACGACGATGATGAAGAAGCTGAGGCACAAGGCGAGGTGAAGGGCGACCAAGCAGCCGTCGCCAGCTCATCAAGGTCAAGAAGCGGATCTGTCGATAGCGACGCGGAGCTAGCTCAACAAATGGACAACGAAGTGCGCATCTCTGGCTCAACGACAGCAGGCGACCGCACGCACGTGTTGAGTGTTGAAGAACTCGAAGCACTGTTCCTTTCTCTAGCTCCCGACTTGACAGACTTTGCCATTCCCGACAAAGGACCTCCGAAGTTCTGCGTCGGTCTGGTGGGTTATCCCAACGTCGGTAAATCCAGTACGATCAATGCTCTAGTCGGATCAAAGAAAGTATCTGTCTCTTCCACACCGGGTCATACGAAGAATTTCCAAACTATCCACCTCTCCGACGAGATCTTGCTCTGCGATTGTCCAGGTCTCGTCTTCCCACAATTCGCGACTACAAAAGCTGGCATGGTCTGTGATGGTGTACTGCCTATCGATCAGATGAGAGAATACACTGCTCCTGTCGAGTTGGTATGCAATAGGATACCGAAGACCATCTTGGAAGGCATCTATGGTATCCGGATACCGACACTTCCTCTAGAAGAAGGAGGTACGGGTATTCCGACGGCGATAGAGTTCTTATCGGTGTATGCAGGTGCGTAGCTGTCTCCATCACACGACTGTTCGCTTGCTAATCAATCGTCTTCAACAGTCGCCCGCGGCTACTTTACTTCAGGTCAAGGTAATCCCGATATGTCCAGGGCATCGCGTTACATCCTGAAAGACTACGTCAATGCGAAGCTGCTATATAGTCATCCACCACCTGGCATGGACGCGAACGAATTCAACTCAGAGACCAGAGACTTAGTCACGGACGCTCTGAATCGCAAGCGTAACGGCAAGCGAGCTCCTGTCACTCGTGTCGGCAAGAATTCCAATACTTTCATTCCCATGCACTTTGACGACGATGTAGAAGAATCGCAAGCGGGTGACGGAGCAGAGGGAGACATGTCAGCTTTGGCTGCTGCAACGAAAGGGCCTCGTCTAGCGCAATCCAACAAAGCCAATGCACTGGATAGCAATTTCTTCTTGAATTCCGGCGTGTCATCGCGCATGTTTGTAAATGGTGCGACCACACAAAACAACGGTCAGATCAGCAGGGGAGCGATGTACTCCTATCAGAATCGGCTGGACGAGAATGGCAAGCGCATATCGAGTAGGAAGATGAGGGAGCTCGAAAAAGTCGGGGCTGTCGCTGCTAGCGCGAGCAAGAAGCACAACAAAGCCAACAAGCGTCAAAAAGCGAGAAGTGGAGGCGGATATGAGTGACTGTCTTGCCTGGCTAAAAGTCGTGATCTGGCAGTAGGACTCGTCTATTTGTAGCTTTTGAGTGTTTCTGCGAAGTTGTTGTAACATTCGAGCTATACGCGATGAAGACAACACATTCCACCTTGCATCACTGTATATTCCGAAGCGTGGACATTTGCGCATCGCACTCTCTCATCTTAGGCATAGTCTCCGCCACATTCACCTCACACTGTTCCGGACGCTCTCGGAGATGCCTGTCGCTGCGCCACACCTTGCTGACTCCGAGGAGCGTGCACTGCGAGGGAGCGGAGGAAAGTTAAAAACGAGGAAGCTTCGAGGGACGCTCTTGCTTCCCACTTCCTGGAGCACACCAACACCATCACAACCATGTCTACAACCAGCATGGACGTCGCTGTCATCGGCGCTGGCATTGGCGGCCTCTCAGCGGCGATTGCTCTTCGCAGGCAAGGTGAGCAGAGAAAAGAATGGCACAAGATCAGTCGCGATCTGTGGTAGCCATGCTTGGAGAAGATCTGGCAAAGCAGAGGCTGATGATGCTCTCCGTTCCATCATGATCATACAGGGCACAAAGTCAGCCTATACGAGCGCTATGACTTCGCTGGCGAGGTTGGAGCCTCTCTCAGCTGTGCGAAGAACGGAAGTATGTGGCTGCACGAGTGGAAGGTGTGTCGTTATGCGTCTATGCGGCGGCATTTAGAAGCTCATGTCGATGCCACAAAGCTACAATGAAGCATATTGACACTTTCGTCTTGCTCTTCACGCGCAACCAGGTGCCCATTGACGAAATGGAGCCGGTCATTCTTCGCTCGCTATGCATGCACGACTATGAGAGCGGCGAAGCAATCAACGACTATGACCTGAGCGACTACAAAGAGAAATGGGGATACGAATACTACATGTTCCATAGGCAGGATATGCACAAGACCCTGCTCGAGACAGCATGTGGCGAGCGAGGTGATGGACCACCTGCGCAGCTCTTCGTAAACCACAAAGCCGCCGAAATCGATGTGGAAGCTGGAAAGATTACGTTTGAAAACGGCAAGACTGTCACAGTCGATCTCATTATTGGCGCAGATGGAGTCAGAGTGAGTTTCGACGCCCTCGTAGTCCAAAGCGAAAGCCCCTCTCACTCGGCCTTTTTGCTTTTTTGCAGTCTGTCGTGCGAAATAAGATTGGTGTAGAGTAAGCATTATACCCAGTATAGACTACATCATCCACTGACATCATGCTTTCGCAGGCCTGAAATGCGCCCTGCTCCTCTCGCTGCGTACCGGTGTAACGTATTGTCAAGTACGGTCGCCGAAGCTGGTCTCACCGACTTTGCGGCTCGCCAGGTAGGCTTCGAAGAGGTCATTCCCTTAGACAAGGTGCTTATGTCTTTGTTTCACACAGGGTATCGATTATTGGGGTGGATTCCCTCAAGGCAACCGAAGTCAGTACAACAAGATTGTCGCAACAGGCTGCAGAGGTGGCAAGATTCTCAGTTTCTACGTCTTCATGCCCGTAAGCTTGGCCTTGTGGACAATTGTGTGAGGAAGTACTGACATGATATTGAAATTGCAGCGCGACATGTCTCCGCCTCGCAAGGAATTTGAAGAAGTGCCAGTGGAAGTGCTCACCCGGCCATTCAAGGGAGAGTTAGATCCTCGCATAGTCCAGCTATTGGAGCACTCCTTCGACAGGCGGCCGTGGAAGCTTTACATTCACGAGCCATACTCACACTGGGTCAAGGGCAAGGCATGTATTCTAGGTGATGCCGCTCATCCAATGATGCCGAACCAGAGCCAGTAAGTGTTTGCTGGCTTCATTATTATGGCGGGCACAGTTTGCTGACTGGACTTTTTCTCGAACTACAGAGGAGCAGTGCAAGCCATTGAAGATGCTGCTGCGCTAGGTATTATCTTCTCGAACAAATATCGATACGCCGAGAACCCTCAGGCCGGCCTTCAACTATACGAGCGCATCAGAAAGCCACGAGCGACCAGAGTGCAGCATGCAAGTCTGCGTGCGACAGAAAACATAAACGAGCGTATCGGTTTCTCGACGCAGCCATACACGCAGGGCAAGCTTGCTGCTACCGGCAAGCTGACAACCGATGAGCTGAACTTATATGGTGAGTGCTTCGCACTTTTAAAATATCTTTCGAGATGGTCATGTGACTTACTTGCGACGACTTGCAGACATGAAGCTGGATGTAGAGTTGAATGCCGGTGACTTCCCCGCTGTTCGCCCGTAGGCACACCAAGTAGCTGGAGCTGAAGTAAGGTTGCACAGTCGAAGTAGGAAGGTTACGTTGGAGTCGCATTAGTAGATAGTCTGTTGATACCAAAGCATGTTTGATACAATACAACGACAGCATCGCGTTCCTTAGCAATATCAAAGCATCGTATAATCTGCAGTTTTCCGGCCCTCGAACTTGACCTTGCCGCTAATGGGCTTCCTCGCTGCGATTATCTTCTGCCTTCCAACCAACCACTTACTTCTGTGGGAAGATATGGCTGCCAAGCAGGAGCCGCAAGAGGCGGACTTGGGAG
Organism: Cystobasidium slooffiae; assembly: GCA_019775285.1. Classification (NCBI taxonomy): domain Eukaryota; kingdom Fungi; phylum Basidiomycota; class Cystobasidiomycetes; order Cystobasidiales; family Cystobasidiaceae; genus Cystobasidium; species Cystobasidium slooffiae. The sequence goes on from JACWFZ010000010.1 coordinate 827,770, forward strand.
ATTATACAGACTATCTCATCCTTTCTAGCAGTGATTTTGCTCAAGGATGGCGGCACAATATCATGCGTCTCGCGCCAGCTTCCAGCAGCGATACGACAGATGTGCGTCACTGGACAGAAGCGAAGCTGAACAGGCGTGACTTGCAGCGTGTTCGATGGGAGGAAGAGCAAATGGCACGCAGAGCTGCAGACAATGCTCGCGCAGAGGAGGAAGCAGCTGCAGCTGCAGAAGCCGCTGGCAACGCTGCTGATGGGATGCAAGTGGAACTCAAGCCGGGCATGCCTGGCTATATGGCACAAGTCAAGAAAGAGGAGGAGCAAAGGGATGAGAGCAAAGTAGCACCTACAGCTGCTACTGCCGGTGGAAAGCGGCCGCCTCGTAGAGGCTTCGGTGCTCCAAAGAAGACACGCCGCATCTTTGTTACCGAGGGTTCTGCGAAAGAACGACGGCTGCGCTTCGAAGAAAGACATCCCTGGGTCCTCGAGACTGAAGATGACAAGAAGCCACCAAATGAGACTCGCTGGATAGGCAAGATGGACTCATCTACTTCTGCTGGTGCAGGCGAAGGCAGCTCATATGTCTGCCTGGTACTTGATCCCCACTCGACTGGCTCGGAAGCGGCCTTCAAGGTTGTCCCGGCAAACAGATGGTACAAGTTTGCAAGCAGACCCAAGTATCATACTCTCACAGCAGATGAAGCAGAGGCGGAGTTCGAAAAGATGCAAAAGGCAAGCGATCTAGACATGTGGTTCTCATCTCGTCGGACAAATACAGGAGCATCCGCTGCGAGTACATCTGATGGGACAAGAGGTCCACGCGGACCTGATTCTACTTTGTCCTCGGGCATAGCAAGGCAGACAGGCGGATATCGTGATCGTCTAGCACAAGCGCGCGGGCCCGAGACATCCCAAGCGCCGCCTAGCCGCCTGAGAACCGTTTATGGAAACAGGAGGAGTGGAGATGGTGATGTCGACGAGGAAGCAGCCGGTCCGTCAGGTAGACGAGCTGGGAAAGCAGCTGTTCGGCCTCGCCGTCGCGACGATGTAAGTGAATCTTGCCAGCTGTGTTACATCGTGGCATCTAACACATTCGCCTCTCCAGGACGAGAGGGAAGAGTTTGAATTTGAAGAAGATTTCCAGGACGACGAAGAAGGTATAGGCCAGGTCGGTGATGATGCTCTCGATGCAGAAGAAAACAGAGAGCTCGAGGAGAGAATCAAGAGAGAAATGCGGGAGATCAACGCTTTCGGCGCAGGTCCCGATGAAGATGAGGTTGATGACCACGACCTGAAGGCACAGTTGACGAAGACGGGCAGAAGGATGCAGAAACTCCTGAAGAAGCGTGGTCGTCGAGGTCGCCCAGACGAAGATGAGGATGATCTTGACGATGATGACGATGACGACGATGATGACGACGACCTGAAAAATCCTTATGCTTCTGATGACAACGACGATACAGAATCCGAAGATGAAGGCAAACGAAAACAGCAGCGCGACGGCGCCGCAGTCAACGGCAAGTTCTCAGCTACTCAGCCTCCACCGATGTCGCGCAATGCTTCTCTCAGTAGCGGTCCAAAGTATCCCGGAGGGCCTTCAGCAGGACCTTCACGCTCTGGCTCAGCTGGTCCTCCTGGATCCCGGGCAGCTTCACCTGGTGCCAGTCCTCCGCAACTCACCAAGCGTGCTACAAGCCCTACCGCAAGCAGACCGGGCTCTCGAGCTGCATCTCCTACACCACCTGCATCGGCAACGAAGCGCAAGGCCGATGAAGGCAATTCAGCAACCGATACTGAAAGAGGGACGACAGGAGCAGCAGGCAGCACCAAGAGAAGGAAGCCAGGTTCGCCATCGCCCGGGCCTGCCCCATCCAGAGTCGCACCAGGTGACGATTCAGCTCTCATTGCTAGAGACGAAATCATTGCGTTCATACGCGATCACTCCCCAACTACAAAAGAACTGCTCAAGCATTTCAAGGCAGCGATGTCACGAGACCCTCGCAACAGGGAAGTTATCCTGCAAGTAACGAAGGAGGTCGCTGCTATCGCAGACGGCAAGCTGAGCTTGAAGCCAGGTGTAGCTTGAGCTGTATAAACTACGACTCGATGTTGCCTTCTCGCCAGAGTTACATATTACGAACATTAGCAACGGGTATAGGTTGCAAGGAGATTACTTGCCATCCACATGATCGTGACTCATCTAGACCAATCTAGGTGCTCTTCATCACCGTCTCGAGAGCTTTGAGCACTGTGTCAACTAAAAACACCAGCTCGTCCTCAGAGACTGTGTACGATGGCGCGACTAGCACGTGGTCGCCTCGGATGCCATCAACCTGTTACGGCGTGAATCAGCATTGACACCCGCGGGTGCTGTGTCTGGTGACATACAGTGCCTTTAGCTCCCGGATATATTGATAGCCCATTTTCAAGACATTCTGCCGTCAAGAGGTCCGCTGCAGGAAAGTCGATTGGTAGACAGGCTTTGCTCTCTTTATCTGCCACTAACTCGATGCCCCAAAATAGCCCACGTCCGCTGTCGATGGAGCTTCTTAGCCCAAGATTGATCTAAATTGATGTGGACTAGGCCTACCGGATATCTCCTACGTTTGGATGAGGCAGCAACTTCTCCTTTAGTAGCTTCTCAAGCAAGACGCCGCTACTCTGACAACGAGCAATCAGATTGTCGGTTTCGAATACCTTGAGAATCTCGAGCGCTGCCTTGCAGCCTATGACGTGGCTTTGATATGTATGACCTGCGCCAATCCATCCAATCAGATATGCGAAGGCAAGTCGTAGGCTGAGATTTTACCATTGTTGAAAGCCCCTGAGCCACTTTGGAATGCTTCTACTACGCGCTTGGAGAGCATCACTGACGATATCGGGGCATAGCCGCCGCCCAAGCCTTTGCCGACGATCTGCAGATCTGGCTGGGCACCCTCATCCCACTGCCAAGCGTGCATCTTCCCTGTCCGGCCGACTGACGAAACACGAATCAGATGAGGGACAAGCGACAAGTTGTTCGATACTCGAGTATACGCACTGCCAGACATTATCTCGTCTAGGCAAAAGAGAATGCCATACTTATGACATACTGCCTTCATCGCGACAAGGTAGCCGGGAGGAGCTGGGACACAACCAGTCGTGGCTCCTACGACTGATTATGTGGTTATTGTTTCAGCAAGTATCTTTGTCCCAATTTGTCTACTTGCTCACCAGGCTCTGCATAAAATGCTGCGACTGTATCCGGACCAAGGTCAAGTATCCTGCTTTCAAGCTCGTCCGCCAATCTTGTGACGTAGTCTTCCGTGCTTTCGTCTTCTCGCTGATAGCGGTAAGCATAAGCAGGACTGACATGATGGAAGTTCTTCGGTAATATATCTTCATACGGGGCACGCCTGGTCGGATGGTGACCCAATGCCAGTGAGGAGAGGGAGTTGCCGTGATAGCTTCGCAGACGACCTATGTAGTTGACTCGCTGAGGCTGGCCTCTTTCAATATGGTATTGTCTGGCTAGCTTCAGCGAGCAGTCTATAGCTTCGGTTCCTCCACTGTAAAACACCGCTCGCTCCATGCCCGCGGATTTGCATAGCTTATGAGCAAGTTCTTCCGCCGCCTGTAATGCAAGTCAACAAATCAGTCTTCGTGCCAAGAAGACACTGTTATGCAGATTCACTTGCCTCGTTAGCGAAAACGCCTGAATGAATGTAAGACAGGGTTGACAATTGCTCCGATAAGGCCTTCACGATACGCGGGTCTGAGTGCCCGATACTGCAAACCGCAGCCCCACCGCAAGCGTCCAAGATCTTTCGGCCTAGTGGGATGACACTACTATCAGAGCTGCTCGTCCGATAACACCCTGCTTGCGAGCTTGATACTTGCCATCTTTCAGGTAGAGGTACTGTCCCTTCGCATGATCAACTAGAACCGGCTCGTGTACGAGATGCCGATGAAAGACGGAACTTGAGGGTATGGCTTCGACCAGCGTGCGAGAGGTATCAAAGCTGGGCATGTTGAATCGTTACTCCAGATAGGATCACGTCGCGTTACAATAGTCAGGAGAAAGACCGCAAGCTCGATTTCGTGCTTTGCAACACATGTGACTATTCTCGGGTCGGCTCTCGGCACAGCGCCACCAAGACGCCCACGCTTTTTGAATAAACTTGGAGAAACACGCTTAACCAAAGGTCTTCGTAGCTCCCGAAGGCAGGACAAGCTTGTTGACACCAAGCATGAGCTATGTAAACGGGTCTGTAGGTATCTACTTGGAGGCCTACGCAGTAAAAAGTTACTCACGCCGTAGCCTAATCATTGCAAGCATGCAACTACACTAATTGTACACGTTTTCAGGGGTAGCGAAGAGAGTGCTCATCGTTCACCTCACCACCAATCTCCATAGGAAGACTAATGCCAATTTACCGATCCAAGCACCAAGTATGATACTGCCCAGCAATCCCAGTAGTTCTTTTGCGTTTCTCAGTCTAACAGGTATATCGATAAATTCACCTTCAGCAAGTTTGCCTTTGGAATGGAACAGCTCCATCTGTTGATCCTTAATCCTGTACCTTTCCAATAGCCATTTCTCGAATTCTTTCTTTTCTTCTTCCGTAGCTTCTGCTCCTGTTGTATGCGATGACGTGAGTGAATCGCGTCCAATTGGTATATCGTGCCGTACGCTGTTACTGCGTAAATGCATGTGCATTACTGGTGGTGGAATGCCTCTTCCGTAAATTGATTGTAGAGTATAGAAGTCTTGTCCGTAGCCGTCTCGCGGAATGCCAGGGTATGCGATTGTTACGTCTAGCAGCCGCAGAGTATTGATGCGAGGCGCGAGCGAGCGGAGGCAAAACAGAAGGCCAGTAGAGCGGGGTAGTAGTGTATATACACCATCTTCGATGCCTAGCTTATTTGCGTATTTGGCTGATACGGGACGAGTTTGAGGTGAAACGAGTGTACCTTCCGGGACTGCAGTATCGACGAACGAGAGTCACTACTTCGCATTTGCAGTAAGTGATGGCGCACAGAACTCACAGAATAGCAACACGAATGGATCAAACGAGCGACCAGCATGGTCACCGAACTTGGAAAGTACTCTCCCAAGATTGACTTTATCGGCATTCCAATTCCGTTGCATGAAGATGAAACGGAACATTTGCATTGCTGGACCGACTACTGGAACCCATTTTAGAGATGCTTTGAGGACGATGATGATGCTTGAATGTAGCTGAGCGAAGTAGAGAAGTGACCTGTACATAGCATCAGGGAAGATGGTCTCGCAAATATCAGCCACGTGAGTGTCTGCACGCTGATAAAGAGCGCATGACATGCATACCAGATGTAGGACCAGTCGCAGTATACCTAAATGAAGACAAGAAAGTTAACAAGTGCAAGGGTACTGAACAGGAACATGAGTCTACCTGATGATTCGCCATGAGAACCATCCTATCAGGCAGGTCAATGCCAATGACAACCCCGTTCTCGTCACGGTGTACGATCTTACGCAAGTTGAGAGATTCGTCATCAGGGTCGACGGTGATTCTGAGCACGGTAGGAGCCCATATTGAAGTTATGAGGACTAGTATCCTTGCGTATAGCTATGATAGAGGAGGGCGTTGTTGAGATGTCAGCTGCTTTGCTGAATGCTACGTACGATAAAGTGGCAATGCCTACATCCTTGTGCCAGTTGACGCAGCTATTGTATAACGACAGAGTAGCGGGATGGATGTGGAAGACTAAGTTGACTAGCTGAAGGACATGTAATGCCAGCATGGACAGTCCAAAGAAGGTGTTGAATACGACGGCATGAATGTAGTCAAGTGGTCCAGGTGGAGGCCGTTTGGACAGCGGGACCGCGTACAGGTTGCTAACCATGACGGGGAGCAGAGTACGATGGTCAGGAGGATCAGTCCAGAGTCTTGTTGTTCTTCTTCACCTCAATGTCGGTAATATGCTACTGCTGCCGCCATCAAAGCCATGCTTCCACTTCACGTCTTCCTGGTGTGGTAAAAGGCGATCGTGCTTTCGTCCAAGCTGTAGAGGAACAAAAGTGCACGCGAAACAGGATATCTGCTGACTTCCAACCACATCACACTCTACACACCAACATGGCAGCAGTCAACGCCAGTGACGGGCCATCAGCCTCATCCACCGCGATGCAGAGCAACCTCGAGATCTCCTCGCGCATCCTGCCGCACATCGACAGACACCTTGCATTGCCCGTCCTCAATTTCCTGGAAGAGCATGCAGTCTACCCCAAAGACGAGGTACTCCAAGCAAAGTATGAGCTGCTGCAGCCCACGAACATGGTGCACTATCTCGAGAGTGTGCGCAAGGAGATTGCCGGAGATTCAAGCGACTCGCTCTCGCCTGAAATTCAAGCAAAGGCAGACAAGCTCGTCCAGCGCAGAGAGGAACTCAAGAACAAGGCGGATACCGTTATTGAAATCATCAGCAATCCTGAAGTAGCTGCTTCGCTTGGCCAGGACAAGGAACGCAATCTTACTACTCTACGTGAAAAGTACCATGTAAGTCCTTCGTTATCTGCCTTATTCAGAGAGAGGCAGCGCGCGCGCACTCGTCCAAAATTCGTTCAATAGGGCAGAGTGATATTCAAAGGCAGCCTACTGACACAGTCCCAATATATACACAGCTCGACGTCGCACAAATCAACCATCTCTACGAATACGGTCAATTCGCCTACTCCCTCGGCGACTATGCCGCAGCTTCCGACTACCTGAACTCTTTCCGCATTCTCTCGATTGACCCTTCACTCACCTTGTCTGCATACTGGGGAAAGCTCGTTTCAAATATTCTCGAAGAGCCTGAAGATGGAGAGGAGAAGACATACGATGCTGCTTTTGATGAACTGAAGTTATTGAAGGATGATATCGAAGCTCACAGGCACTCGAGAGCTCCTGCTGTACAGCTTCAACAGCGAACCGCATGGTTGCACTGGTCTCTCTTTGTCTACTTCCGTCATCCCAAAGGCATTCAAACCTTGGTAGATACATGGACAGAATCAACACCTGAAGCAGGTGACAAGCGTCGCTCCTACTATCTCGACACCATTCAGTCCTCATGCCCTTGGCTACTGCGCTATCTGGTAGCAGCGGCAGTTGTCTCTCACACCGGTCCACTCAAGCTCTCTTCTTCATTCGGTCAACCAGCTCAAGGTCGCAAAGCAATGCTCTCCGGAAAGCTATTCCAGATCTTACGTGTGGTCGAACAAGAGAAATATCAGTACTCAGATGCTATCACCGAGTTCTTCAGATTATTACTTGGAAGCGTCGACTTCGAAGGAGCTACCTCCTGCTTAAAGATGGCGAATGAAGAGGTTCTCAAGAAGGACTTCTTCCTCGATGCTGTCAAGGCTGAGTTCACAGACAGAGCGAGACACTTCATGTCCGAAGTGTATTGCAGAATACATCACAAGATCGACATTGCGTAAGTTTCTCTCTGCTTCACTTGTTCTCTCAAGCACCAGCAGCAGTAAAGAGCACGACGCTGACCTTTACTCCAACTCTACCTATAGCGACCTATCATCACGTCTCGGCCTCTCGCCAGTTGAGGGAGAACGCTGGATCGTCGAGCTCGTCCGAGATGCTCGTCTAGACGCCAAGATCGATCTACAAAAGAACATCGTCACGATGAACGTCCCTGTGTAAGCTATCGCATTCGCCAAACAAACGAAAATTCTCTCCGACTTCGTGCTGATCTTTTATATCCTTCTTTCTTCGTACAGCGCTTCAATTCATCAAACCATCTCCGACCGCTCAAGACAGCTACTCGAAAGAGCCCAATACATTCTACCCGCACCAGCGCAATCAGGTGACATTCAAGGATCGCAAGGAGGTCAACAAGGGCAAAAGAAGGGAGGCAACGACCGCGGCCCACGACGGGATAACAATAACAGCAACAATGATTCGAGAAGGGATGGCGGTGTAGGACAGGGACAGACACCTCGTCCTGTTGAAGTCAAGTAGAATCGTACACTACATCAAAACCCTCTGTCGTCTATTGTAATACCCCTTCTCCAACTTCTCTGTAGCGTGTGAAGTCTGTTGACACGCTGCAACTCAAAAGAGTGCGCTTGGGTTCTCCTACGCATATCATCGATTTTCACGGGAGGTCCGAACTTCGTCTTGTTGCATCTGTTGCGATGTAGACACACACAACCACTCGTCCTCAGCTGACCATCTATCTGTCAGATCTGGCCCTAGCTTGCAAAATCCTCGTGTGCTTGTCTGTCCAGCGCAAGACTTGAAGTGACCGCGGGATCTTTAGATCTGGGCCCAATTACTTTAGGCTTTGCACGCCGCATCGGTCGAGCTTGATGTTCTGACGGCCCTTGCCTGTCTTCCTTGACTCCCGCGATTTCAGGAGTTGAATATGCGGGAATGTAGCTGATCATGTCGTGCAGCTAGGATCTCACCCAAAGGCCAAGTAGTAGCCGGTCCATCTTCGTCGTCTAGATCTGCCTCGGCTGCACTCTGTCCACTACGCCTACTATCGCGACGAGAACAGCGTTCTTCTTCCTCTCGAAGGACTTTGTTGACAACCTGGCGGATATCGACGAGCAAGAGACGCTGAGCTGCGTACGGCCCTGCCAGATTCAACCGGACAGCTGACGAGAGAATAGCTCGAGCTTGCAGGAAGAGATGTAGATGTCGAGAGCGGGCTTGAGAAGCACGCAGGAGGTCAGCATATATGCTTGCGCTGCTGAAAGATCTCAAAGTACCTAATGATAGACCAAGCGCTGCGCATAAGACAGGAAAGCAAATGGCCAGGTGACCGTACATTGTTGCGTTTCTACCTCGACTTGCAAACTTTAGCTTCTCCATGAGAGCATCCAGACTAGCTTGTGTAGGCTCGACTTGAGCTTGAGTTGCAGTTTCTGCGAATGCACGGCCGTATAGAGCTAGTAGAGCTATACCTTGAGCTTTGCTTGCGCGACGAGCCACGTGATTGAGCAGCATCGCTTCGAGATCTGCATCCAGCTTCGTGATTGCCTTTACTGCTTCATCGGCGTCTGTATTTGTGGTGATTAAATTGTCCCGCAGTGCCCATACTACATCATGTGCTGCATCGAAGAATGGTAGATTCAGGTGTGCATAGCTAGATAGTGATTCTTCCAGAAATGAAAGCAAGCTGAAAGAGCGAGACTTGGTGCTGGCTGCAGCTGAAGAGGAAGACGATGAGATGAAGCCATGCTGATAGAAAGACTCGAGACCTGATGAAGCTACGAAACCACCTGTCGGGAGTGCCGAATCCGATAAGCTACAAGAATAACACAAGGCGGTACTCGTCAGATCAAGCTCGTTCGAATTCGGAGGAAAGGTAGCAAAAATCCATTTACACAAGCAACAGGTAGTCTTCGAGATCAGCCTGAGACTGTCGCTGCTGCTGTTGCTGTTCTTCATCGTCCTCCTTCGCCCCATTGCAGGCTTCTGAAACCATCCAATCGGTGCTGCAGCAAAAGGCGGACAGGCCAGATCTCACAGCTTTGAAGTGGATCAAGTACTCGAGCTTCACCCAAGGACAGCACAGATAGTGAGCATCACCGACAGTGCGAGAAGGCTAATCAGAGTCAATGTGCTGACACGTTGCTCCCCTGTCAGACCTTCAATAGCCCACGATGAGACCTTCAACACAAGTTATGGGCGGACACAGTGGGTGGAGCTTTCATCACAGAAGCTACAGGGGACGGGCTCAAGTTGGCAGTACGCTAATATACTTTATACAGTGCCCGGTGGTCACCGATATACAGGCTGGTGGGGTGCTGCAGGTGAGTTGCAGCCATAAGCATTCACTTGCTCTGAAAGAGGTCGGGCTAATCGAGGCTGCTTTCTTGTGTGCAATCAGGCGGTCCCACGCAAAAGGGAATTACCCAATACAGTGCGTGATAGGAAGACTAGTTATGAGACTTGATGCAGAGAGTGCTGAACTTCTCGCTGTACCTTACCGTGTTGCTTGCTACAGCCCTCTCTCACTTCCGACAAAATCCGCTACAAGGAGCCTTCAAGCACTCACTCTTCCAAGGCTTCTCAAGAATTGTGTCTCAAGTTCCTTACTTCCTTCTGCCTTTCGTTGTCGGTGAGTGTGACACCTTTAGGAGCCTACTCATGTCCGCTTCAATGAGCGTCGAAAGCTGACTGGTTTGATCTCTTGTTCCCAGGATACGGCACAATCTCATGGGCAGTCAAGAAGAACGAATGGTACAAGTACGCGACAGTCTTATACTACGACCACTCGCTCAATCAGTCTAACGCAAAGTCTTCTTCACAGCTCGAAGGAAGGTCACCTAGCAACCGCAGAGCACGACGAGTAGATTGGGATGACATTGCCAGCTTTCTATCTTGCCTGGCGCCCGCTGTCACGTATGAATCGCTTGAGCTATGTAGAGGATTGCCGTAATGCACCCATTTGATTGTATACGCATTCGCCCAGTGGAGTGATGAAGTAGGGCTGCTTCCTGCTACGGGACCACGATCCTCCCATCCTTGCCTTTGCACCACTGCCTTCTGACAACCGCTGCCCGCACGAAGCACAAGCGGACTCGACACACACACCGCTGGCATGCGGACGAGGCCGCCATGGGAGCCGCCCAGAGCAGTATGCGCCCAGCCGGCATGGTGCTGCCAGTCAGCTACCTCGGTGAGCTGGGCAGCGAGATACAATACGAAAAGAGGTGAGGCTACGACTCGTACATCACAGCGGTGTGACTTGCATGAGCTTGGAGAAAGGCAATCGGGGCGTGAAGTATCGCTGGCGAGGTGCAATGGTCGAAGCAGCAGCAGCAGTATTGGCTGATAGGAGCATCTACTATGACACTGCAGCATGGGATCATCCCGCTTCCTCAAGTCCATAAAGGCTCGTCATCGCTCTGGCGCCCTCGTCATCAAGGTCTTTGTCAAGCTGGATTCGCACATGGACTTAAGGCCTACGTCGAAACGCATAGCTGGTGCGTTGCCATACACCTACGTTCTTGTGGTCACTGGGAATGCTGACTGGCTTGCCTGCTCATCTTTAGCTGAACGAGCTGCACTGGCCGACTGTCCAAACGTCCTTCCTTATAGTCAGGCACTTGCTACTGAACGCGCTGGGTATCTCATTAGACAGTGGCTAGCCAGCAATCTATACGATCGCATAAGGTGAATCCGACTCTCTTCCACAACTTGAACCGGTCTCTAACTCTCTCGGTTCTATGATAATCTTACAGCACGCGACCTTTCCTTACCCTAATCGAAAAGAAGTGGATGGCTTTCCAGCTCTTGACGGCTTTGAAAGATGTGCATGCTCGCAAGGTATCACATGGAGACATCAAGAGTGAAAATATCCTCGTCACTTCTTGGAACTGGGTATACTTGACGGATTTCTCGAGCGCATTCAAGCCTACATACATACCAGAAGACGATCCTTCGGACTTCTCGTACTTTTTCGACACTTCAGGAAGAAGGACTTGCTACCTTGCACCTGAACGATTCTATAGTCAAGATAGTGACATTAGCCGTAAGAAGGCCATTCTCGAAGTAGGGAGGTCATTAGGCAAGGTTACGGAACCGATGGATGTCTTCAGTCTCGGCTGCGTCATTGCAGAGCTGTTCATGGAGGGAACGCCGCCCTTTACATTGGCACAACTGCTACAGTATCGGAATGGAGACTACTCCCTGGATGCCTATCTTACACAAATCGAAGACGACGATATCCGGGTAAGTCCCTCCTAAATACACGGGACTACCGACTGCATAATCTGAGTGTCTGCGTCTGTCTTTCGCAGAATCTCATCAAGAGCATGACCTCACTTGAGCCTACCACACGCTTGACATGCGAACAATACTACGCCGATGCTTACGATCAAGCCTTCCCAGCTTCATTTTACGATTACTTTCACGATCTCATAGCCTCGACCAACGAAATAAGCGCTGTCAATCCTGCACAAGCTACATTATCAAGGTCTGCGGCAAGTGTCAGTGGTACATCCACACCGCAGCTCGGCACAAATGCCAACAACACGATGATCACGGCTTCCATGCCGGATACAGACAGCGAGCTCCCTTTGCCTACCAATGCAGACGAGATCATCGGCAGAATATGGGCGGACTTCGAACAGATAGAGCGCCGCTTGGACTCACAAAAGATGCATCAATCCAGTCTAGATGAGCAGCCACATGTTGCGATGTCATACAGCGAGGTCGGCATCTTTAAAATTGATATAATACGATAGTCACTAATTCTGGTACCGCATTGCAGTCCATCTTTCCGGTCCGACTCTCAATACCATCTACTGAGGCTAGCCTTAACGATAAGCAGAGCAAGTCTCCTTCGATAGGTATGCGAACTTCAATACCGTCCTAGCTATACCACCTTTAAACTGATCTCCTTCGCTGCTACTCTTGACATAGACGGACCTGCGATCATTATCCTCTCCCTCATCTGCGCAAATATCCGCAGTTGCGCACACGCAAGCTCCATCCTGCGTGCTTTCGACATTCTACTCGCTATAAGCAAGTATCTGACAGACGAGACAAAGCTTGATCGGATGTTGCCGTTTGTAGTCTCGCTTCTGCAAAACGACGCTGCGTGTGTGCGGGCAGCAGCCTTGCGCACGCTTACTCAGACGGTAAGTGGCTTTAGTCCCTGGATTCTTTCGTCGTTGCGTTGCTTTACTAATATCTGCAACACATACACTAGCTCATCACCATCGAAACGATCACTCCGTCAGATGCCGCGATTTTTCCTCAATACATACTACCCAACGTCGTCTCGTTTGCAAGTGATGCAGACGAGTCGGTACGGTGTGTCCTGGCGCAAAGCCTGCCTTCATTGGCAGAAGCGGGACAATGGTACCTGGACATGACTCAGGCTATGAAAGCCGAAGGGACTTTCAAGCTAACTCGTGCGCATGATTTTGATGGAGCGCCATACGAGGTAAGCCTATCGCATGCACATTATTAAGGCATGTAGCTAATACTGCTAGATAGATGAGCTATGATGCTTCCCTCCTGGACCTGCAAAGCCAGATTCAAGACTTGATGAACATCCTTCTAATTGACCCATCATCATCTGTTCGGAGGTCCCTTGTCCTTAATATTACTCCGTTGTGCGCATTTCTTGGAAGAGCACGCACGGCTGATGTGCTCGGCTTGATGACTACGCATCTGAACGACCGTGACTGGAGGCTGCGCGCGGAATTCTTCGGTTCGATGGTCGGGGTTTCGACCTGTATCAGCGTCAAGAGCGTCGACGAATACGTGTTGCCACTGTTAGCCGGAGCGCTTGCAGGTAAGTCTAAAATCAAAGAATGTCCAGGTGAAAATACGTTGACGCATGCCGACATCTAGACACTGAAGAACAAGTCACCTCTCGCGAATTAAGTTCTCTTTCCACGCTCACAAGCTTGGGCATACATCAGAAAAAGCGATTGTGGGAGGTCCTATTTGCTGTGCTTCCCTTACTTTACCATCCGAATATATGGATCAGATCGGGTACGTCTCCATGAGGATGCACCGTGAAATATCGTCTAAAAAGACCGGTCGCATCCCTTTTTAGGAGCGGCAAGCTTTGTAACGGCAGCCGCAAAGCAGCTCAGCGAGACAGAAAGATGGTGTTGTCTGTATCCAGGCCTTCGCAAACTGCTTCTGACAGACATCAGCGTTATAGAGGAGTTGGACGTTCTGTCCGCTTTACCTGCGCCAGTGAGCTCGACTTTGGTAGATGCAACGAATCTTCTGCTGATACTGCCTCACGCAGCTGTCTCGGCAAGTATACGAAGCCGCTGTTTCTTGGGCGAGCCGCTCGCCTGGGAGCTCCATGTGGCAGACAGATGTCACTCTGAGCGGCGTTCAGCTTTTGAAGGCCATCGAGGCAGCGATGCGGCCGCCAATTCTCGCCAATGAGTAAGCGAGAAGAACGCAATCAACTTAGCAATACTGTATAGACACTGACTCAGTCTGTGCAGCGACAAGGCGGAAATGCAGCGAATGAACACACTTGGCATGACGGAATCCGATAGCTACAAGCTGCTAGCTTTGCGAAGTCATATACGTCAAGTTGCGATCACTCGCAAAAAGTAAGTGCCGCTGTCGCCTGCATAGATCTCCGGCTAATTGGTAAATCGACAGCGCATCTACCATGTCACTGAATGAAGCAAATACTGAAGAGCTCTCGTTTGCCGACGAGATTATGCTCGCCAACTTAGGCATCGTACCACAAAACATCATATTCTCAACAACAGATAATCTCGGTGCACGCGTTCCCTCCCGTGCGTCTGTGGGCAATGGCCGTGCGCGCTTGTCCTCCTTTGCAGATAACACGCCCAGTCCGTCTTTAGATCATACTCCACGCATAGGAGCAACAAGGTCCGTGAGCGGAAGCAGTACCGCGGACGCGCTGAGAAGAAGGCTGGCCATGACGAACACATCATCGACCTCCCTTAACAACTTGCAAGGTACCGCTTCTCCCCGACAAATCAACCTCGCAAGCAGGGCTGTGCCGGGCTCGCCGGGTTCAGCTGCTGCTTCAGACCATACTTTGTCAAAGGATGGCGACCTGGATTCCCAGTCTAACGCTCCAAGCCTGCTCAGTAGCGCTTTAGCGGGTCCTTCATCTCTTACAAGGCAACGAAGTAGGGTCAATATGCACGGCGTCGAGCTGTCGAAAGCCTCAGCTGCTATTGGAGCCGATACTACGGTTGCTGTCGGTCACCTGACAAGTGAAGCTCCCCCTGAAGCGGCAAGCATATCAGGCTTCTCAATGCCAGCCATGAAAATCCACGATAAAAGTGCTGGAGGGCGCTTCCACAGTACATACGAAGGCAACGATCCAGCAGTGAAACAAATGCTCGACAGAGCGTACCTCGACTCGTACAGGGAGCCTATGCCTGAGTTTGGGCCATTCGTGCCCGATAAAATCAGCAGGAAGCGCCTCCTCAGGCCAGGCGCTCGAGAAAGAACGCACAAGTACCCTGAAGGCACCTTGATAGGAAATCTTGCAGAGCATACGGAAGCCGTGACCGGTATAGCAGTCGCGCCAGACCATCTCTTCTTTGTGACAGGATCAGCCGATGGTAATGTGAAGGTGTGGGATACTTCTCGGCTCGAAAAAAACGTCACTAGTCGGTCTCGACAGACAATTGCCCAGGGAGGACGCATCACAGCTGTGATTACCTTGGAAAACAGTCACTGCGTGGCATCCTCTTCGACCAATGGCTCGATTTGGGTCAGCAGAATAGATACCTATCAACAAGCTGGGCAGATGCCGCGATATGGCAAGCCTGCAACCATCAGGCAACATCTTGTAGACTCGAGTGGTGACTACGCTACTGCCATGCTGCACTACGACACTGGTGAGCATCTAGAAATCTGAAATTGTGCTTGTCAGCAACAACTGACCCTCCCGAAGATGCGGCATCTAAGCTCGTCTACGGTACTGTGCAATCGAGGATTGTGATTCTCGATGTCAGGACCTTGCGCATAGTCACTTCGTATCAACAGCCCACCCACCTGGGTCCTATTTCATGCATGTGTCTCGACAGAAAGCATTCTTGGCTATTGACGGGAACATTGTCAGGCTACCTCACACTCTGGGACCTTCGATTCGGACTTCTTCTGCGGACCTGGAAAGTAGGAAGCGAAGGCACTGGCTCTGTGCAGTCATGTACTATCCATGCTACCAAAGGCAAAGGCAGATGGGTAATCGTGACTATAGACGGCAGCGAAGGCTTCGAAACTTGGGACGTCGGCACAGCACAACGCGTCGAGCGATTCCTCTTTGTGCACGATATCAGCACCCGAGATCAACTCCGTGCGTTGCGGCGGCGACGGGCGTCCTCAGCTGCCACGCACAACAGTCGAGGTACGGCTCTGGGGCCCTCGCCCGTCAGTGGCTCCGCGGCTCAAGCCATCGAACAGCTACTGTCAGCAACGAGTATACCTTGCAGCGAGCATCAAAAGGATGGCAATGTCGAACAAGAAGATAGTCCGGCTGCAGCGCTCCACGGTTCTCAGCACAAACCTAGTCGACCTGCTGTCAAGGTCGTTCTGAATGGAATAGACTATGGCAGCGCCATGCCGACCGGCGGCGCTCTCTCCAATCTCCCACCGCTGATGGAAGTTGGAGGAGAGAGCCCCTCACCAATCGCCAGACGTAAAGCTGCCGACCAGGGCTGGATTATCTCTGCAGGGGAGGACAAAAGGCTCGTGTTCTGGGATCTAGCGAATGCAGAAAGATCCTCGGTTATAGTTGGAGCAGAGGACGCAGAAGAGAAGTCTGCTTATGGTCGTGAGCAACTGGAAGGCATGGACGTCTACACGGAGACACGTATCTCCGCAAAAGGAACATCCAGCACCACCAAGAGGCACAACTTGACAGCAGGAAGTCAGCAGAATCTGTTGAAAGCTCATCAAGATGCCATTACAGCAGTGGCTCTGCTTGATCTGCCTTTCAGATGTGTTGTCAGCGCCGACCGCAGTGGAAACATCAAGGTATGGGAGTAGCGGAACACGAGTATAAACATTCGTATGCAGTGTAATCTTAATGAAGTATCTGTCTCAGCAGTCCCTGTTGTTGACACAAAACGATGTTACCCTCGCCGCTTAATATTCGAACCCCCGTCACCAGACTTTGCTTTTCGCTTCTTGAACATGGGAGCTTCTGCACCCGAAGCCGAAGTTGATTGTGCCAGAGCGCTGTCGTCTCCTTCCCCTTTGGGCTCTATGAGGTCCAGAGCTGCTTTGTATCGTTCCTCTTGCTCTTCCGGGGTTTCCTCGTATTCTTGCAGTTCGACCGCTTTAAACTTCATTTTTCCGTTCAGAGCTTGGTGCTTGCGTGCTTCCTCAGAGACAGGCGCTTGTGTACGAGCCTGATCTCTTGCCTTGGCGAGTGCATCTTTGACTGCGGGTGTTTGCTTCGGTGCTCGTACCTTTATCTGTACATTCTCATATCCGTCATCATCTAACACCGGTAAAGACTTCTCTTTGAGATATGCGTGCGAAACCTTTCGGTTGTCTGGCTCTTCTCGTTCTGTTCTAGGCGGTTTGTCGAGTATTGGTACATCTGCATCAGGCTGATCGGCCGATGTCGACCGCAGACGTGAGGGACCTGCAATGGGCGCAACAAAGCTCCATTCCCCCGCTACTCCCTCTTTCTCCCTGAGCTCTCTCTCCTGCTGTAACCTCTCCGCTTCCGGATCCGTGAATCCTAAATCAGCAGCTGTCGTATAGCTGGGTCCGGAGTTAGATGATGCAGCTTTCTTTCGGAATGCAGGTCGCGCAGCTCCAGACGTGGAGGCCTGTTCGGGACTGATACCCATTGCAGAAGCAGCTGCTGCGTCTATAGCTGCTATTTGACGGGCCTCTTCTGCCTTCTCGCGCTCTTGCTTGTTGCCTTTCTTGTAGATGTCTCTGATGTAGCGCTCCAGATTGCCTTTATGCCTGAAGCCGGAATCATGATGAGAGCGCGACTGTATGTAGCTAGAGTCAGTCACATTGTCTTGTCGTAAGACATTTGCTTCCATAGCTTACAGGTTTATCGTCGGCGATGTACACCTTGCAACTGAAAGCGGATAAGAAAGCCACGCTTTAGCTAGACTGGCCTTGAAGTTTGGCATAACCACTTTATAAACTTAGACTCACTACTTGCAGTAGAACTTCCCTTGAGATACCCAGTATTCAGACATTGTGACTGATTGATTGATTGCAATTGGCACAAGGTCAACAGGTTGTACAAGTCACGAGATTCCAGTGTGGCGCGGGGCGGGCAGTCAGTGGCAAAGTAGAACTTTGTATGATGTGCAAGAATTGACACCACAGACAGGATATACAGGACGTGTCTAAAGGACTACACACAGAGACGCTATACAACATGCCAAAGATGCGGGTATCAGAAAGATCGTAGATCACTTTACGGTCGGCAAACAGTCTGCCGCCACTATTTGTAAAGGTAGTAGAGGGTAGCATAGTCAACAGTCACGACTTTTCCTTCTTGCGTACACTACATCAATATGCGTCTTTTAGCCGACTATACTTGTGTGGTGATCAATGGTATACTTACTGTAGCTGGAGGAATTCCGCCAGCGGTATTCACGCGATAGACGAAGGAGGCAAGATCACCCTCTACCTTGCTCAGTTGAAGCCAAGGGACATTCTTGGCCGGGTCTACCGGGTCTGTTATACTTGCATCCTTCTTGAAAGCACCGTAGTCACCGTTCCGAGTGGCTCTGCGAGTATAACAATCCAAGTAGTCAGACACGTCCGCTGGCAGCTCGAACACCATGACAGCTGTCTCGTCTCGAGTATTACCACTAAAGTACATCAAGTACCATCATGCCATAAGCCGAAAGTATATGCTTACCTGAAGTCGAAGACCGGGTTCGCCGAAGCTGCTGACGGCGCGAGCTTCTGGAAATAATGATCTCCGACTTTGAAAGAGCCGATTATGGCTTTACACAGGCCTTCGAGGTTTCCAAGCTTGTATGGGACTGCCAAAGCGAGCTGTGGGAGGTGCTTCACTAAAGATGTTCCAGCTCCTGTTGGTCGATTGATTCGACATAAAGATCAGGTCCAATTTTTCGGGCACGCTTCAAGCAAGCTTGTATCTTACCGCAAGAGGCATCAAACAGGTCGGCAACAGCCATGTTGCTTGCATACACTCCTCCGGTACAAGTATAGTTCTGTAACGCAGGCAATCGTCAGCCAAATAAACGTTTCCACTTTGATGGCCTCGATTCACCTGCACTCCTCGGCCCAGGAGAACATGAACGGGCTTGACATTGCTTGGAACAACCACACCAGCTGACACAGCCGTGGCTGGCAATACCAGCTTGACGTTGTTGACGGAGCACCGCGGTAGCCCACGCGAATTGCCCAAGGCCTCTGTTGCTGTTGGCGCCGCCGTAATCAACGACGTGACCAGAGAAATAACGAGGCAGATAGAAAGCATTTTGATATTGGAATGCGGGTTGCGGTAGCGAGGAAAGGAAGAATGGACTGTGTCGTGTCCACATTCGGACAGTGCGAATTTCCGACGTCCCAGCTCGGACGCCGGCGATCGTTCTCGCAAAAAAGCGGGATGGTGCACGCTTGAAAGGGAAAGTTTGGCATTCCTTCTGGCGCCATGCCCTACGGTACCTATTACCCATCAGTTCAAAATCAACCTCGACCTAACAAAGTAAAGTCGACGTGCTGGAGCGGCCCCGCAAGTTTCGATGGAGCTGCCTTCCCTTCCAGGCCAGCTTGGCCGGGCAAGGGGCAACGATGAACGAGCCCGAGAACTTCGAAGGTTCAATTCGACTGCAAATAGGGCATCAGGCTGTTGAAAGGAACAGTGAGACAGGAGTGCTTGAGACAGGAATCAGGCACAATGCAAACACCTTGCAGGAGATCAAGCTAGTGAAGGAAGCTATTGATCATGTGGGTATACGTGGTGGTCTAGGCGATCCCGTTAATATGTGGAGTTTTACGCTGCGTGGAAAGGCGGTCGACCGTGATGCCTTCGATGAGCATGGCGTCGTTCATTGGCAGTGGGTAATGAAGTCTTCGTGACGGTGACAGTGACTATCTTGGCAATGCACGTGGCGTGCTTCTTGTCAGACATAGGAGGGCTTTGCGACAGCGATGCTGTTTGAAGCTGACTCTCGGTTTGTACGGGTGGACTAGAGGATGGAATGGTACCTGTGGCTGAAGATGCAACGTCTCGCCCAATACTGCTAAGCGTGAGCGACAGCTCTGGTGTGGCAGAGTAGGTGGGGTTTCCGGTGTCAGTGCTGCCGACAGAGGTCTCCGGAACAGGCACTGATACATCACAGCCTCCTTTAGGCGCTGCGTGTGCTTCCTCGTCTGTGTACGTGACTGGTACACAACCTGGAAGTTTTGGTAGCCACCCTGAAACCTTCAGGACAGGGGGTCAGTGAGGGCAGATCAAGACATCAGGGAGGAATTTTTTACCCGCTCGTTGTTGCCCAGATCGGGGGAATCTCCTTCTTTCTTGCACTGTCCTCCATCTACGATAGTGAAGAGAGGGCAAGTCTCGGCTCGACCATCTGCTAGATTGGCACCCATTGCTCCGGTACAGGTCTTGAGAGCGGACTGAAGAACGTCGCTTTGCCACCCTGTGTATCGTATATGTCAGACCGGACCTCATCACGCAAGAGTCGTGCCTCACCATTGAAGAAGTCAGCATGGGCTCCGTAACTGTATTTTCCATCAAGTCAGCTAATTGACCATTGGGCAGCACTTTTGCGTATACTCATACCCTGTAGGATCGCCATTAGAAAGAACGAAAGGTTGAGAAGGATTCATACCATCGGCCCAAGTGATTCCCTTGGCAGGATCTTCGAGATTGCTGAAATAGAGCTCGTACTGTTTGCAAAACTTCGTGAGTCCCGTCATTTTCTCGAACCGACTGCTTGAATGGCATACGTGTAGCTGTGGGTATAGGTGAGGGTGAGATTGCGGACACTTGCCATCAACCTGGTACACAACATGACTCTTGTCTGCCGATTCGTGTCGACCGTCACCACATCTGTCCAGCCAAAACATCTTAGACCCTAAATGATGGTGGACCTGTCTCCAGCCGCGCTTACCGAGGAAAGAAAACGTTCATGCGAACGCCGTACGGGCAGCTGCGTTCATCATTCAGTCCAGGTACTTGTTGACTTCCAGCTCGTCTCGATGACTCACATCTGTTTTGGGAAGTCCTCTTTTCAAGAATACCATCAGGTCAGTCCATTGCAACTATGCTGAAGCGTAAACCCACTGGTTTTGGGATTCTGAAGGGAACAGTCAGCACATCCTCGGATGAATCTTGAGACAAGTCGATACCCCTTACAGTATTATAGTCCAGACAGTCATAGTATGTATACTCTTCGATGCCTTTAGGCGGTTTATAGGTGCGTGCCAGCGGCTGTCCGGCAATCATTCTGAAGCCCTGTCAGAGATATGGGTAAGCGTAAGCGAAGTGTCTTTACGCAATGATCATGCCGATCATAAGACCCTGTCTAGATATACCTCAGGAAATGCCATGGTCTCCTCTTCAATGCTGTACTTGTAGTAGACCTGGTCGACAAAAGGTTAGTGCATGTGTATGGATCCAAAGCAGCGCTCTGTAACTTACTTGTTGCTCTTGACGATCGATTGCTGGAGCAATGAAGGAACCATTCTTGTGCCTGCGTGAATATCTGTCCATCAGCTGTGCAGGCCTTTTCGCCTCGAGAGTGTAATGTGCCTAACCAGAAATAAACAATTGGTGTCTGAGATGAACGAAAATCAGCCTGATGATTCGCCCGTCGTGACAGAGAGAATTACCCAGTAAGCGCTTTTGTCCTCCTCTACCCCTGACGATGTGCACTTGCTCGCGCGCAATTGGTCGAAAGTAAGTGTTGTAGCGAAGTTGTAACCACCAGAAATGGAATGGGCTGGTTTGACACGTAGTCATGAGGATCAGGGTAAAGCTGCAGCATAGGAACGCGCCCCTCTTACCGTGTGGGCTGGCTTTGCCGCTGGGTCCATGGTCGGAAGGTCAACGACGTAGGCCTACTATGTGGCTGGCGAATTCCTACTTACGGCGAAGCGACGGGATCCTGCATATACAGGGGCGGCGCATGCAGTTAGCTGAGTACAAGACGATTGTACAGCGCTGACGAGAGCTGCGACTCACACCTCTTTCGGATACCAGGACAGAAGTAGCAAGCCGAAAGAAAGCGGCAGCAGGATAGATTTGTAAAGCAATAATGAGCGTGTAGATAGTGAGAGTGGTGCGAAACATCAGAACAGAAGCTGTGGAAAGGACACTTAGACACTGAAACCGGAAGGGAGTGAAGGGCCACCAAAACAAAGTCAAGGTGGAGCAGAAAGAGCTTTCAAGCAGCTTTTGAAGTCAGCACTTGCGGGACAGCCTAATTATTCGCCTTTGTCTCAGGTCTCTGTGGATTTCTTGTCTTGTCTTCCGAGGCTTCAATGGCGTCGAGCCTTGTTGCCTGTCGCTTTGTCGCCTTCATGCCGCTGCCCCAGGGTTTGGCGGCATGCAGCAGCACTGACGCGACTTGTAGCTCGTACTGTAGCAGTAAGTGACGGATGACTACGCTATCGGAACGGCTATTACAAGCCCCTTGTCGACTAGTACTGACCTCCAGTTGTGAGAGAAGAGAGAATCGCGATCGCCCTTGCCGTGGTGTTTTCACGAGCGTTGATGTGAGCTCTTTATGAGTGCAACATCAATCTGAAGCATTGTGCAGGCCTGACTTCTACCTTTTAAACTTGCGGGCCATACATTCAGCTCGCATTGACAAACACCTTGCCAACGCAGATCCAGTCTCTGGCTATCGGCTTCCCTTCAGAGCTTCGGCTCGCCCGCCGCCACAATACAATCCACGTTGACTGGCTGTGAAGTGGCATGGAGGCATAAATCGAAGCAAAGTGTATGTTCAGCAAGGATGCTCATGCTCGCTGGCCATCGTCTGATTCCGCCTTCTCTGGAGACACAATGACTTGCATTTCATTGTTTCAGACACTGCAAGGTCTGAAGCAGACATACAAGACCAGTCTCAACGACTATACGTCTCAACGTCTATACTGGACAAGATAATGTAGGCCTGCTACTATCGTGATGCCGGTATCCACCGCGGTGTGAAGATAGGTCATGGTTCAAGGCTAATTGTCAGGCAGAATCGTTAAGTATGCTACCGCACCAGAAGGCGACCGCTCAGAGCAACTTGTGTAGCTGCCTGCGACGTGTGGATGTCTTCTTCAGAGAGTTCCGGACCGGTGGGCTGTTTGTGCATCCCTGCTGTGCCTGCGCTTTTGCCTCCTCCTCCGTCTTAGTTACAGGGTTGCAACCTGGAAGAGCGTCGAGCCACCCATGCACCTTTCGAGCGGAGACAAGGGCATCAGATAAGGATGCCGTGACACGCGACTCAAAGACACTCACGTTCTCCTTCACTTCGAGATCTGGTGAATTGCCTTCCTTTCTGCAGTCTCCTGACGGGATCAGGGTGAGGTGCGGACACTCTCCACCATTACAGTCATTGATCACTTTCTGCAGATGTCCATCATCCCAACCTGAAGCATATGAACAGTCAACGAGTGAGCACTTTGGAATTGTGCTGGAGCCCATAAAACCATACCGAAGACAAAATCGCCGTGAAATCCGAATCTGCCAGCGTCACTTCCTTGTTTTAGCACTCGCATGCATCGCACTGAGCTGTCTTCGACCACTTACCCTGTTGGATCTGTATATAGGCATGCATAAGCCAGAGTTTTGACATCTTGTAAGGTGAGCAGATGAATGCTCACCTCCATTTGACAAAACGAAAGGCTGTTCAGGATCAGCAGCATCCGCCCAGATGATGCCTAGCTCTGGAACCTCTCTGTTCTCCCACCACAATTCGTACTGCAGACATTCATCTATCAGCTGCCAATGAACTGAGAAACGCTGTGATCTCATCTCCTCACATGTAGTTCTGGATAGAAGAATGGGAACTCGGGGTCGGAGCACTTGTTGTCCTTTGCGTATTTCACGTGGCTCTTGTGATCCGCACTGTCTGCTTCGCCGTTGCCGCATCTGCAGACAACAGTGTGATGAGTATAGACCCGAAGAGGCATAACGATCATGAGCCTGCGACTGACACTGGAAAGTAGACATTGAGCCTGCTCTTGTACGAGCACGGCATTCTAGGGAACCCTTCGCTGCAGAGCATACATTTCAGCCTCACCAGCGCTCTGAGGATGACCAAGGTAAAGCTTACATGGACTTTGCAGGGCTTCCACCTAAACACTCGAATTCCAAATACTGTCTAGCATTCTCCGGCGCCTTGTACGTTCTAGCCAGAGTGTCACCTGTACGGTACAGCGTTATGTCAGTGTCAGAGTACAAGTACTGTGCTTCAAAGATATAGATGTTCGGCGCACCGGCTATCATTCTGAAGCCCTGTGTATTGTATGGGTGGAATGGGTAAGAGACTTTGACGAGCATCACAATGAGCGAAAGGAACAGCATGCTCACTTTGGGGAAGGACACCCGTCCTTCGTCAGCACCCCAGGTGTAGTAGACTGTGAGACCCTGGTGAGCAGCATCTGGTGCGATGAAAGAGCCGTTCTTGTGGTGGAAATAAACCATTGGTGTCTGAAGCATTGAGACTCGTCAGACATGAAGGATATAGCTGTCTTTGCGCATCCCCACCCAGTAGGCTCTGTGGTAGCATGAGGATAGATTAGCATTCGAGTCCTGCAGGGTCCGTCTTTGGTCGGTAGCCCTTACCCTTTGTCTTCCACCACGCCGGTACTGGTGCATTCAGATGCTATCAAGCTCTCATAGGTGACGTCTGAAGTTGGCATACAGCACGTGAAAGTTGGTGTCTCAGCCAACGTCGTACAGAAACTCCCCCTCAGTACACATGTGAACTTACCGGTCCCAAAATTGGACCCTCCCATGATGGTGTGTACATGACCACTGACTTTGCCAGGGGCTTTGATAGGATCAGCGCGCTCCTGCACAAGTACGCTGGTACCCAGGGCAAAGCTAGCTGTGGCATAGTCAAGACCGCCTGCTAGGAGAAGGAGGCCAGCGACCGCCCCTGACTTTGGGGAAATCATTGAGATGATCCGGGTACAATGGCAGAGAGGTAAGTGGGGAGAAGAGATTGGGAAACGGATGGAAGCTGAAGGAAGCGGTCGCAGAAGAGAGGAAAGAAGAGAAGAAGAAAGAAAGTGAGAGTTGATGTTCCCCGAAGCGGAGAAGACAGAATATGTGCATTTCTGAAACGTCTTGTTTGATGATTAAACACAGTCGCCATACGGCAGCTTTCCGATGTGCTGCTCGACCTTAGTCTCCCTTCCTTTATTGTCCGGGTATCCAGCTGCTGTTTAGGGGTACGGTAGCGAAGGAGAGGGAGCACGCCATACGTATACGGCAGCTTATCGAATGGCTTATCAACGTTAGTCTCTGTTCCTTCGTTGTCCCAAGTGTCCAGCCGCTGTCTAAGGGGCACGGTAGCCTCTTCGGGATGGGCTCCATGTGGCATTGAAGCTGGTGAAGAAGGAGATAGACCACGCGAGGAAACTATTGTTGAAAGGCCCTTATTGTTGAATTCCTTAATTTGAGTCTAGTCTTTGAGAGCACTCTAAGTTCATGATAATATTCCAGAACCTTTCTGTACAGGAATGATACTGTACGGTACTTCATAAATGCTTTACGTCCGTCTGCTACGGTACCGTATCATAATTTTCTTTTTGTTCAAGCCCAAAGCTTCAGTTTGCGCCTGGTTCCCAAAGCTGACGACGCGGGTTTGTTGCGGATTATTTGCGGCTTTCTGATGGTTGTCATGATAACGGAGAAGGTGAAACACGAGTGGAGGCATGGCCGAGCGGGCAAGCATGCGACTACAGCCATGTTTGTGCAGAGTACAGTCGGGGTCGGTCTTTCTCTACAAGGAAGGCGCTGGTGCGCACTGTCTTGTGGAGTCCAGAAGGGAACACAAGAGTAAGCACCGTCTGCGACAGCGATCCTGCTGGGCTTTACGACATGCGTAGAGTTCGCTCAGCTTGCTCTGGAAGCTCGAAGTCGAAGCCTGGACCATGTGCAGTGATGCATTCTAGCTGAAGTCTTCTACGCACAGAGTGCATCAAACAGGCCTCATAGCAACATGCCAGCTGTCTGTTGCGAGCTAACACCTGCCTGGAGGGTGCACCAGGAGCATAGAGAGCAGCCGCAGCCCGATCACGTTCAGCAAGTCAATCTGACTCTATCAGCCGACACTATCCTACCCACATAATGCTTGCTTTGAAGGACGTGACCTGTATCAGCATGTCGTCGAGCATGCGTCCCGGCACTGCCGACTGCGGTCGCTTCAGCGCCGTGGGAGCAGTGCGTCGACGCTCGTCCAGCGTTACAGTGTGGATCAAGGGAGTTAGGCAGGGACAGCAACACCTTCAATGCAGCTCGACTCAATTATCTACCCTGCTCTCCAAAGAGGCCTACTGCAATGCCCACTATACATCAGCTTCCACAAGAGCTCCTCAGCCGCATCGTTGCTGCCTCCAGCCTCACATGCGACGACGATGTTGATGACGACCTATTTACCTGGCTAGATTCAGACATGCCCGCTCGCACTCCCCTACAAACCATCAAGTCAATTTCAGAGACGTGTCATGCTCTGCGTGCACATGCTCTGCCACACCTATGGAGAAAGGCCTCCATTTCAATCTCCTTCGACAAGCTAAGCGATTCCCTCCGCGGCGTTGAGAGCTTCACTCTACCCTCACATCCCATCAGACAGCACGCTCGCAACCTTGACTTACGCATAGATAGCCAGCATGTCACTCTGAGCCGAGTACTGCTGGCGTCGCTCGATCTCCGGCTTGCGCGCGCAATCACTGGTATGTCGGGCCTGCAGAACGCCTGCATACAGATGAAGACGGCTTTCCAGTTTCCGGGAACAATGCGAGCTATACTCAATCGCCCTGATCTAGTATCCCTGACCATCGCAGCACGAGGCAATTTGACTATCCCAGCTGTGAATGCCGACAAATTGGAGAAACTACTTGTGCACAGCGATGTTGGCAGCTGTCGGCTTGAT
Organism: Cystobasidium slooffiae; assembly: GCA_019775285.1. Lineage (NCBI taxonomy): Eukaryota > Fungi > Basidiomycota > Cystobasidiomycetes > Cystobasidiales > Cystobasidiaceae > Cystobasidium > Cystobasidium slooffiae. The sequence goes on from JACWFZ010000010.1 coordinate 854,329, forward strand.
CTTTCAGTTTTCGGGAACCTGAAGGAGCTCAGTTTGAGCATGGAAGACAACTCTGCCTGCCAGAGCTGGGACGAATTGCGGTTTCCTCCATGCCTCTGGTCCAATCTGAAGACCCTCTCTCTTCGAGGATTTGTTCTGGATCCCTTCGGTCCGCTTGGCCGATTGAACGAGTCTCTCCGTTACTTTGGGCAAGACAGTGCCCTTAGAACTGTCAGCTATCATCTTGCTCGAGATGAGCAAGACGCTACATATGCTTGGCAGATTCTCAGTCAGCTGCCTTTGACAAGCCTGAGCTTCACCGTGCCTGTCTTGTTTGATGCACGGTATGCAAGGAGGATGATAAGGGCTTTCCCACACCTTCAAGACTTGGAGCTCTTCGCCTTCTCCAGAGCAGCAGCTTGGCAATGGCCTGATCCCTTTGAAGCTTACATCCGTGCCTTTACAGAACTGCCAGACCTACAGACGCTATCCCTCAACCACAACGATCTGACCACTGCCTCGCTACCACCTTCTGTTCCGCACGCCTTGCCTCTCTTCCCATCTGTGCCGGTGCTGCTCTCCGTCGATATCGGTTCCCCTTCTCCACCGCAAGCAGGAGATGGCGCAAGTAACATTACAGACATGCCACAAGCTGATGATGTCGAAGAATCTGCTGAAGAACCGGTGATGAATGGACCGCTGGGACTGAATTTCTGTCCCAGTGCTTCAGCGGACGACCTCGAGAAGCAGTCACACATCTCGTTGGCATTGTTTGCTGCAATCCCTACTCTTCAGTCAGTCAGCTTCGAGCCAGGTCTTACTGAGAAAGCCAACGCCAATCCTTTTGCATATAAAATCTCGCATACTACATATGACCGCTCGAGACCTTGCTTCTAGGTGTTGTATTCAATAGTATCTCTCATTTGACATTCTGCAAAATTGATATCTGGCTGGCGCACCTCGACTGCGATATTGCCTTTGCCAGATCGAGAAGAGAGGCCCCCTTTGCGACCACAACACAGGGAATACGTGCCAGATGAGCGCCCGTAGGTTTAGAGATGTCACTGATTCGCTGTGATCCATTGGTGGCGGCGGACACAAGTCCCACCAAGCTCTCCATGCAGGCTTTCGCTCGCATCGACTGCGACTTTGCGCAGGATACCACCTTAAAGTTACAAAGCAGACCTTATTAACATTACCTGTGTCAACAGGCCAGTCAAGCGATATGTTCGCAAGAAAGGCGCGAAGCTTTCAGCGCGTGCCGGAGTCTGGGAGGAGCGAACCCGACTCAGGTGAAAAGGAAAGAGAGGCCTGAGCTCGAGTGTATACACGATATGAAGTGAGCGAAAAGATGAACTGAGCATGTCAGCTTGACGATAGTGGTTAGGGAAGGTCTGGCTTTGCCCGTGCAATGCAACACTGATGATTGTTGACTTGAAGAGCAGACAGCAGCAAGACACCGAGAGATAGGAAGAGTCGGTTCATCTATACTGCAAGTCTCGTCACACATCTCATCAATACTGTCTCGTGCGGAGTTAGACACTCATCTTGGTTGTGCATGAAGCCAAACAGCGAAAGATCACCTTGAAGAGCCCTATATCAGCAAAAGAGAGCAGAGCAGCATGGCAGTCGCACAAAACCCTTTTGACGAGGCGTACATTCGAGCCAACTTCTCATACCCACAACTGCCCTACGCTGGGTCTGGAGCAAACTCCGTAGACGCCTCGATTACCGCAAATGATTCCTCGACGTCCCTTGTCGATCCGCTGCTCGATAAAGAGGAGTCACCAACAGCAGCACCGCACTCTCTTGCAAGACAGCAGAGCATTGAAGACCTTACACAAAGTACGGCCATCGCAAGTAGTCCATTCCCGTCGTATGAGGCTCGCCAGCCAGGTCAAAGAGCTATGAAGACGGTTGCACCCATCCGTGTTCCTCGCAGGAGCGAGCCTGGCGCTCAAGATGGACGATCTCCAGCTACAGCTCTCTCCTCTGCAGCCTTGACGAGCTCATTCCCTCTGCCCCCGCCGTGTACACCTGCCTCACAGTCAGGAACTTTTGGCTCTCCTTCAGTTTCTGGACACGGTCACTCATCTGTTTCGAGCGGTGCTGGCTCTGGTAGCAACAGTCCGCACACCCGGTCTCAAAGGCATTCACCCATACAAGATTTGAATCATGTTATGCCTCGCAAATTGCTCTCCGTACCGCCTCCTACTCCAACGTACGCCAATTCGCGGTCGTCAAGCTCCCTCGGGTTATACTGGGATGGGGAAGTATCCTCAATTCGCAACTCGGGTAGCCATCCATTGCCTACAAGAGTGCTGCCATACTACTCTCCAGATCCAGCAGCGCAAGCTCTTACTGCACATCACGAAGAACCGTATGCTCGCCATCGATCTTATGCGGCTGAATTGTCAACACCCTTGCCGTCCATGCCAGCGTCTCCTAGCTATCCTCCCCGCGCATACTCACCAGCTGGGTCATCGGATATATCGAGAAGTGAAAGAGCAGCGCAAAGTCCACATTCGATGGTTGAGGGGAGTATGATGCCCTCTCCCTCTCGTCAAAGTGGCCGACCTCCAGTACATCGTGCAGTGAGTGATGTAACAGACGAGCGAGGGTACAACGCAAGAAGACGGGAGTCTTCGGGAACTTTCGTAAGCTTGGATGTTACGCACAGCGAGTAAAGCACATTGCTGACAGTTCATCATTGTCAGGGCACTGTCTTCTCTAGCAGCCCATCCGTCGGCATGAACAAGGCCATTAGCACGCTCGAGCATGAAGACTTCGCCTCTATCGGTACCAGGAGCACGACTCATACCCGCACGCACAGCGAAGTCTCAATGGTTAGCTCCGCAGGAATGACGCACGAACTGGTACGGCGGGGGAATGTGTTCGAAGCGCGACCATCTAGCGCTGGCTTGCAGGAGGCATCGCGACGCTTAGCACGAGCATCACTTGTGTCCTCGGAGCTACTTCGTTCAGCCAGCTCCACCGATGCGTTGCGGAGTGTTCTGGCCGAGGATCCCGCTTATAGTGTTGATAAGGAATACAACAGTCGGCCGCCGACACGTATGCGGCTCTCCCATCGCTATAGCTCGGGGCCAGCACCGACTCTTGCAAGCTTAGCCGAGGACGAAGACGACCGCAATCTGCCACCTGCCAGTCTAGACTATATTTACTCCAAGCGAAAAACTCACCACAAAAACAGCAGTAAACGCCCGGGTGGTCAAGCTGCTCGTCGTAATTCAGACTGGGGCAACAAAAGCACCAAGTCATATCTTTCACATCGGTCTGGCAGATCCTCAGCTCACTTTACTGTCGCTTCACGAGCTCCATCGTTGCCAACATTGCAGAGACCAAGTAAGCGGGCGGAAATTGCAGCAAAGGAAGGCACAATACCGTTCAACAAGCTGGTCAGACGCGCAAGTACACTGGGTGACATTTTGGATAATATGCCTGAGCATGAACCCTATGTCAGCTATCCAGCAGAACACGGTCGCGATCCAAGCTACGATGAGCTTAGCGAACTAAGATACAGCAATCAGCTGCGGAAAGCTCGCCGGAAGATTGAAGTAGGCCTGCCGGATATGTGGCAGTCGCATACACCTATGGGCAGCGTCTCCACCGGTATAGAGGAAGCAGACGGAAGTCCAAGCGACATGAGGGGAATTTATTCGTCTAATGACAGCCAACATATCCATCCTGGAGCCGGATTCGATGAACGACACTTTCGGCGAAGAAAGAGTTATCCGGCATCGCAGATGCGGGAGATCATGTCTTTACAGACCGAAAAGACCAGCTCGTCAGGCATGTACGATAGGAGCAGCTTCAGCAGTTCTGGTTCGCAAGAAGAAAAGGACTCAGGTCCAGTTGCACCCCGGAAAACTCTATCGTGGTGGCAGCTACTTCCGCCGCAAAAGAAGAAGTTCCGATTGGCTGTGATACTGCTTTTTGGACTACTCGTAGCGGCTGCCATCGGAGTGGCTGTTCCCCTGAGCAAGCGCTCGAGCACTGCTGGATCCCAATGTACACGCTCCTGCTCGAATCAGGGCACGCCTATCAACAAAGATGGGCAATGTATTTGTCAATGTCGTGATAATCGATCAGGACCTTTCTGCGATCTAGGTAAGGGCTCGTTGACCGCAAACTGATTGTGCTGACGGCCTTGTATGTCTGCAGATAGCACGTGCGTGTGTCCAGATGGGTCGGACAGTTGTTCCAATGGTTTGGCGAAGAGCTTAGTCACCAGCGCGAACTATGCTTCTACGTTGTTCGCGCCTCCCGTCAATATCACGCGCCTCGCCGCTTCATTGGCGCAGTTCACCGGGGAGAACCAGCAAGATTGCGCAAGTCAGACTCGTATCATTGAAACGTCGAATCTCGATCCCACTCAGTATAAATCCAGGCGTCGATGGGCACAAGCGGTGTTGCTGTGGGATGCGGCAACTTCCGAAGATCTTAGTTCGAAGACTCTAAACGAGTTCCAAACGTCACTGTCGTACTGGCAGTGGCAGGATTCGCCCTCCTTTCAAGCTCAACCCACCTTCCAAATCGCTACGCACGGCTATTCCATCGATTTTGCTTATCAGCGAGTGTTTGTGGCCCCAAAGGTTCTAAGTGAACTCGGCGTGACTCCAAGCACAGAGTCAAGATTAGACAACAGTTCATTGACAGCCCTGCAAAAAGTCGGTGCCTTCGCTGTAGCTGCTTCCACGCAACGCACTAAGGCCCTGTCGCGTCTCTTTCAAGAAATTGGGAGTGATGACAAGCAGCTCACGGTGTTTCGGCAAGCTGTTACAGCAGCGCCAGTCTACTTTCCGTTCGACGTCTCCCGGTCCATCGGGTCCCAATCTGCTCTTTCGGTTGCCATTCGTCAGCGAGATACCGGAGGCGGCTTTCCAATCCCGCCAGCATGCAGTCCCGGCCTATCTGCTGGACAACTCGCAGAGCTCAATCGAGTTGAAGGCAACATATTTGGGTTGCCTGATGCTACTAGTCAGGCAGAAATCCGCTTCAACTGTACTGATAGACCTACCTACGGCCTACTGAACATCCTCAACCTTCGCCTGCCGTCCCTTGATACACAAAGATCTCTCGCAGCTGCTGTTATCTCCAACCAGGTGCGTAATCGTGCCCCATCTCCTAGCCACGCTAATATCTGCCCTTACAGGATCGCAAAAGCCGCATGACGTTCTCTACTGGACCAAGCTTGTCGCCTGTGCTGTTTGACGGAGCAGCCAACGCCAGCGCTCTCACGACGGCATCTTTTGGACATATGATCGCTATCGACAACGTGCTATTCGATTTTTTGATCCAGCTCCGGGACGCGAATCTCATCAAGTCAGTAATCGAGTACGTCTGTGCCGGGTTGGACACGCCACCTTCACCCGACTCCGACTTGTGGAAGCTTTCAGATGGCTTGCAATCAATTCCACTCATTGAAACACAACTTTGGGGAAATTTTGGATTTTCCGACATTGACTACGTGGTAAGCGGTATCAGGCAGACAGGAGATAACCCTCTCTTTGGCACGGAAGCCGGCGAGGAACTCCGCGGCTGGGCACACGCGAATGGCGGCAACAAACCGATAAGATGGTCTCTCGATGCAACTTCAAGCCAGTATGCTCTTGACAGTGGCAGCAGCAGCGCCTTTCAAGAGGCCTGGGACTCCTCGCGGACATCATCACCTACCGCAATATACGCCAATCTGGGCGCTTCGAATCTTCTTACTTCCTAGTAAAGACTGTCTTGTACCTTTGTTATATCAGGTGCACCTGAGGTGTACTCCATATTAGACGGCAGGGAGCTCTGCTCGGCAGCAGCCCAGCGCAATGCAAACAAATTTAACGGAACTGGAAGGAGTACACAGCTTTTGCACTGTCCAAATCAGCATTTGAGCCTTCTACGGTATTACAAGATAACACTTCTCTTAGCTAATAATGGACTTCCTATGCAATGGCGGAGATGACCAGTTGCGCTGCCTCTTCCTGTTCGGCGCGGACTGAGAGCTCCATTGTGACGCCTTGGCCGGATGCATATGTCATACGACTGCGTGCTAGCACCTTCCCTCCACCGCCGCACACGATACCCGACAAATTGAGTGTATGCACAGACGTTGAAGCTGGGGACTCGGTACCGCCAAGCGGCTCCATATTCAAGATCTCGATGAGAGAGTCACATGCGGCTGTGACAAGTTCCACATCAGTATCGCCAATGCCAATCACAATTAAGTACAGCATAGCTCACCCTTCAGACTGTCCAGAGCTGTGAGAGCAAAAGTCTCCGTAGCGGTCGAGCCAGAACGCAGGCGATCCCATTCTGTTGCAAAGGTTGCGTAGCTCGGCGTGATGTAGTCGCCAGCACCAAGCTCGATATCTTCGGTCTGATATTCATCGTCATAACCGTCTTCCTGTGGTTCTCCAGTCTCAGGGTCCACTTCCTTGCTAACAAAGCGAAGCGTATTGGTGAAGGAGGCAGTGGCGTATTCTTCGGGCGAGTCGCGAGTGAAGGAGACGTAGACGATGCCAGACTCCTGTGCTGCAAGGCTTGGTAGAGGGAGGATGAAATCCTCGGTTAGATTGCTCTCGTCTGACGGCGTCATCAAGACAGTGACATTGTCCAGCACAGTATCTGCAATAGTGTTCCTGATGTTGAACTGTTCGAAAGCGGTGGTTAGCACAAGTTTACAATGCGGAGTGTAGTGTGTGTGTGTGTGTGTGTGTGTGTGTGTGCGGGTCTCTTACCTGGAAGACAATGTGCTCCTTGAATATATGTTTGACGCAGTTGACAACGTATTCCGTCTCGCTTTCTGTGAGCTCGACTGGCTTTGACGAGCTTCGGAGTACTTCACCATAGTCCTTGAAGTCAGGAACGGCCTTGAGCTGTTCAGCGTAGCGAGACTGTGCTTCTGCGGCAGATGGTGAAGGCCCTGCGGCAGCCTCGGCAGGTGCAGAGGGACCGGCCGATGCAGATGGCAAGATTGAGGAGGCCTCGCTTCGAGCACGCTGTGCTTCTTGACGAGCTTGCTCTTTGCTTATTTTGGGAATGGAGACGATGTCGAAGGGCTTCTCGGCTGAAGCTGAGCTGGTAATGTACGAGACGAGCTTAGACTCCAAAGCGGACAAGGAATAGGTTGATTCTGAAACGAGAAGTGTCAGTGAGTCTAACGACAGCCATAGTACCATAAGATACGTACCGTCTTTCACAAGCACATCAGCCAGAGGCTCGTCCTTCATTATACGCAGGTACATGGCTGCACGATCTCGGACCTCGTCATCAACATCGTCAAGGCATCTAAGAGGGTCCGTCAGCCCTTGGACTGCTAATTCTCTCGATTTTACAGGAGACATACCTAGTGAGCAGAACTCTGATGCTGCTCTTGACGGTTTCGTCACCGACATTGACACCGAATTTGGCAAGAGCCGAGACAGCCGCAGCTCTTACGATGGCGTTTTCTAGCACCACTCGGTTGTAAATGTACCGAATATATTTGGAAGGTTGAGCTGCTTTGGGTCCCTCGACTCCGATGAGGTGGAGAATCCTGACCGAGAGCTTGGTGAATTCGCAATCTTCGATGAACTCGCATAGTTGCGCGAGGGCTAGCGAGGTGATGGAATTGTCAGCTACAAGTGCGTTCAGGTCAAAAGTAGATCGACAACATACCAGCTTCCTTCGAATCACTGATGAACTTGACCATATCGAAGATAGCTTCTACGACTGACTTCTTGAAGTCGTAGCCACCTTCATCTCGCAAGACGCCGCTCAGGAACGTAAGCATAACACTTTGCTTCGCAGGGAATTTGAGGCAGAGTGCTCGAATAGCATTAACGACGATGACCTTGAATTCATCACTGATTTCAGACATAAAGGCACTGATCTGCTTCATCAGCCTATCAACGGATGCTTCGTTGCCAGTCTGTCGTGGAAGCACGTCAGCCTGTGCCAATTTACGCGTTTTAGGTGCTGAACATACCTTCAAGAGCGTGGTGATGGCATATGTAGCCACGGATCGGTTCTCATCGTTGATCAGCTTCTCCATATCAAGATTGCAAGCTGAGACAGCGTGTGGTTGAGTCTGGGCTAGCTTAGCTAATGTTCGAATGGCTGCGAATTTGAGAGATGACTTGGGCGAAGAGAGGAAGAGTTGAAGGACTGTTTCGTAGACAGGGCAAGGTCAGTCATCGTGAAAAAGTATGGACCGTGGACTAAACTGACCTCCGATAGGCTTGGTGAGCTCTTGTGAGCTGACACCTCGCATCTCGCAGATAGCTCTGGCAGCTTCATAGTTGACCATGTCAGACTTGTGTCTTAGATAGCTTTCGATGAGGTCGAACATCTGGCGATGGAGACTGTAGTACGCAATTCTTGATCAGAACTTTTCCTAGATAAGAAGGTGTAGTGACTCACTTTGGGTCATCCTCCATGACCTTGGCAGCGTAACGGATCAATAGACACGTGGCGTTGGCATTTCTCAAAGCCTGAGCGGCACCTCTAGCAGAAGTAGCGCCAGTAGCAGAAAGCTGCTGAATCAACTTGGTGATTGCCATCCTGTCCTGGTGCCTTATGCTGTAGAGCAATCCAAGGGCGTGATACTGCGTGATATAAGAGGTAGATTGGAAAGCTTGATAGCCAGATTGTTGCGATGAAGATGCACCTCCTCCATATGCTGACATGAATCCACTACCTCCTGAACCACTGAAGCCTGACGAGCCTGATTTGGGAGAGAGTGCTTCTTGAGCTTCGTTCGCCCATCGCTTGATCACATCTTTAGCGATGGGATGCAGGTGATAGGAAGATACGAGAGCTGCAGAGGAGATGGAGGCGTTGCGGTCGACTATTGCGGCCTTGAAGAAGCGCTCAACACCTTGAATCATCGTGCCCTGGATACAACAAGCGTGAAACAGCAACCGTTAGCAGGGACTGTACCACGCACGCAGTGGACAAAGGATGAAGCTTACATCAATGACTCTGCAGACTGCTCGAATAGCATTTGGGCGGTATATAACTTCAAGGTTTGGTTGCATGTCCTTCATGATACTCGAGGTGACCATAAGCACATCCTCCGCGACCTTTGCGAGTTCCTTGATAACGAGGTAGACCATCTGTCTCAAAGCGGGCTAGATAGCAGTGAAAGTCGGAACATGTCAGTATCGCGTGAAGACTGTTGCGTTTTCTTCATTGCTTGTTCCCCCTCGCCCGAAATGCTAATCAAAGCGGGCAATGTAAGAATGACCACCCAACCCACATCCTTGTGCTGGAACAGCTTGGACACGCCAAAGAAGAGCGTAGTAGCCTCTTGCGTGCCGAAAGTCTCTCCAATATAAAGCAAGTAGATGATCTTCGTCAAGAGTATCCGACATTTGCGAGGACTTATCGGGGATTCATTGAAGACGCGCGCTTCCTGAATGACGGTTGTCTTGTCCTGGAAGAAGACGCCGACTGGAGAGAGAGGCAGAGGCGGTAATAAGAGGCAGGAGTCAAGTCAGCTCTGTGTCCATCCATCAACGCTATAGCTTGCCCATGAAGTAGTAGATCCCCTCATGCGAATCAGCAAGTCTTGAACGCACCTGCCCCTTCATCATCTTTCTTGAACGACATGGCTGCAAGCGCGAGCTATTCAGAGGCTATCGCTCTCGCACTTGAGGACTCCAAAGGCGCGCAGCTGTCTCTTGAAGCGGCACTGCAAGAGTCTACTATCCTCGCTGACTCTCCTTCCTGCTATCCTGTTCCGTCTCACTTTGGCGTGTGCCTCTTCTCTTGCCTTGCTGGTTGGATCAGTCCCAACATCCGCACCACGTTGCCCGCGACGCGACAAGCGAAGAGGGCAGGACAAGGATTGCAGAAGCAGCAAGCAATGGGATCATACAGCAGTAGTAAGAATACAATGGGAATATATATGCCATGCACTTCGTGTATAATGCCTAATATTAAAGCAGGGGCTTTCTCCCGCACGAGCTAGCGCGTGTCTCGCCGCAGCTATGCACGCAGGTACAAGACGGAGCGATACATGACAGATGGCATTTCTTCGGAGTTTCTGCATTTCTTCGAATACTAATACAACACACTAAGCAGGTAAGATAAGTTGGATTAAGTATAGGCTACAGTAATGAGGAGTTAGGCTGGTAATTTGGGGAAGTATCGCTGATAGACGACCACGATGGAGTCTGCATCCATTCTCCTCTTAAGCAGAAAAGGAGCATAAAGCTAAAAGAGACTGTTGATTTTGGTTGCCTCTCTCATCCTCTATTCGCACTGACGAGTCTGCGGAGAGTGCTTGGACTGACTGCGCCAGCTCTTTGACCGAGTCCAAGTCCTCTATCTGGACTAGTAGGAGGAGAGAAAGCCTGTCCTGCATTAGATTGTGAAGCTTGATGGCTCGCACTGGAACTGCTTCCAGTTCTAGCTCTACCACTTGACTGAGCGACTGCCTGTTGTTGTAGTGCATTCCAGTCGATAGCACCTCCGCTAGCAGGAGCAGCGGCACCGGCAGTCGGACTGCCTTTAGCAGAAGCCGTAGGACTAGTAGAATCAGGTCTGCCGTTTGCTTGAGATGCATTGTTCTTGCTTGGTGTAGTGGGTGCAGCAGCTGAGTTGGCATCGTCCATAATAGCTTGCATTTGATACTGGCTCATCGAAGCTCCTCTACCAGCACCACCAGCATAGTTTCGGCTGTTGTTGCCTGAAGAGCTGCTCATGCGACGATAATGCGCAGTGGGAGGAGCAGGAGATCCATTTGGACCTCTTTCGGTGGATGACGAGGTATTGTTGTTCTGCGCGATACTGCGGCTGCGAGGTCGAGTGGCTACGGATGCTACTATATTCGGTATATCATCACCGTCGTAAGGTACTAATTTGGGGTAGGTAGAAGGCGTTTCTTCTTCGTTTTTGCTAATGACAGGCATGAGATGTGGATGAGGATTGGCAGTGAGGTTTAAGAATGCTCTTTTGGCTGCGGAATGAAACAATACGCGTGTCAGCTTAGTACGCTTGTACGCTCTTTTAGGACTGAGCACTCACCAACGATAGGATCATTAAAGACAATCAAGCATCCAGTATCATCTAGCCATTTGATTCTGTAACCACCTCTGTCATCTTCATAATCAACAAATATCGCTTGAATGTCTCTTGTTTTCAAATCTTTGCTGAATCCGGTAAGAGATAGGACTCTAGTCGTGTTCACTGCTTGCTGACCTGGCAGGACTCCACTTACGCCAGGAGCGGAGGGAGGAGGGACTGTACTGACTGGAGGAGCGTAGGCAGATGAGAACGACATCATTGCTGTTGTGTGCGTGAAAAACTTGAGGTGCTGCAGATTACTGCTGGATCGTTAATATGCGAGATTGCGAGCCTTGATCGCGATAGATGGGGATGGATGGCTCAAAAAGGGAATGGCGGAGTGGAAGCCAAAGGCACAGAAGTGAGGGAGGGGATAAGGAAAGCAATGAAGGTGTGTATTCTGTGGTGATAGAGTGCTGATTATTACGAGTGTGGGTAGACACTGCTGGTCTTGCGCTCTTCAGCCTGTTCTATGGGGGGAAAAGCGCGTCAAGGGTGCTGCACAGACTCGAGGATGGAAAGACGTGCATAATCCCCAGGATGGCCTGCTGGACTTACCGAGTTGAACCAGACTGGGCTAGACAGGCTGTCGATATCTAAGCAGGTCGAGTGCTTCGTGTAACGAGGTTGAAATGACGGTATGTGCAGGTGTGACTTGCGTCTTGAGCTGTGTGGCTAATATGAAATGAAATGGTTAGAAGGAAACGGAGGTGTGGCTGTGGCTGTCGGAGAGCATGGCAAGGTAAGGGCAGAGCGATTGCAAAAAGTCACAGTCAAGCGAAGTCATAGAGCATTACTAAATGTCAAGCTTCCTCCATCTACAACGTAGTCCTGCTAATTTGCAGGGCGCTTTTGACCGTGTATTACTTGGTGGCGTCAATGCAGTCATACACAAAGTCGCAAGCCATCGCAAGCGCTGTACATGACCGTGTACAAGAGTACAGATGTCCCTAGTGTCCTGCTGGATTCTATACCCGACAAGCAGTGCGATGCGAGTCGTTCACTATCGCCTACGGAAGGGCTTGCGTCCTGCATCGCGCGCCTTCGACATCAAGCCTTGATGAACGACAAGCTTAAGGGATTGCGCGAACGTAGAACTTAGGTGCCAGCCGAACCCCTAGACATCTGAAGCAGTTATGGTGCATCTTCTACGAGCCTTGAAGGCATTCGACGACCATCTAGCATGGCATTGCAACTTTGCGGAGACTGGACTGCCAGTGGGATTTTTGGCTGTTCCAGAGCTTGCTTTGTTCCCAGTCGTGCGAACTATTTGGTATCCATCTCTTGTATTGATTGCTACTTGAAGATCCTATTGTCGCCTTGTCGTGGCCACACGGCAGGTTGTGTTCCGGCGCGCTAAGCCCAACTTTGCGGAGCGAGCGAAGGGAGAGAATAGTGGGTTCGGTCTTCATCGCTTTCCTTTTGCTTGTACGAATCCACCAGCGACAAGAGCATCTCTAGCAGCTTGATTGATATGCTTGAATCGGTCAGAACCAAGGTGAATACCGCCGTACCATCTCGTCACCACAACCAGTACATCTTCCAGTTCCAATATCTGCAAAAGATGGGCCAATCTAGATCCAGCAGCAGATTCTCCGTCGTCATCGTTATCTTGATGTATCACATCGCCAGCCCCTCGAACGCGATATGCTAGCATTGTTGGATGTGTAGCTTTTGCAATCTTCCGGTCGGAAAGGAGATAGTTGACTACTTTTGTAACGTCAGATGGCGTGGTGATCTTGCATGCATGACCTAAGAAAACGCTCTTCCTGTCCGTGATAGGTTCGCTCGAATAAAGCTTGCATCCTTCAGGTAGTTTGGCTTCTTCGGAAACTATAGTCCTAGACAGACTCGCAGTCGCAGCGGCTACATCTTCTTCATATTGCAGATGTTGAGCGTACTCCAAGTCTTCCTGTGTACTGTGATCGTCGACAGCTTTCTTCGCTTCCAGCTCGTCCATTTTCGAATTTAGGAAATTGTCACACTCTTCACGTGCTCGTTCGATGCCTTCGAAAACGGCTACTTCGCCTTCGTGCCATGCATCTTCACGCAAAAATGTTCGTGTGATGCTTCCAAATAGACCACTGTCCGTCGCAAAGTCGCCTATGTACTGTAAGTTGATGCGTGTGCAAGGTTAGATAGAGTCATTTGGCGAGATTATTGATCCCCCGTTAGCTCACCTTGCTGGATAGTTGCAGTCTTGGCGGACTTTCGTGCGGATAAGAAGCAGGCAAAGTGACTATGAAAGCCACTTCAACATCTTCATGACTGGGCAGACTTGTCTCGAGAATGAAACGTATTCTGTGCACATCAGCGAACGTGATCGGAAATGTGAGGCAGTCAGTTCGAACATGCCTCTATGTAGGAGTCGTAGCGTGCAGGTGGACTCACGAGCCATCATTCGTATTGGATCTTGTCGTGCTGCTGCTTGTGTATAATGATAGCTTCGATTCCCCGAAGATGGCTCGAAGAGCTTCCACTTCGTCCGCTACGTCTGGTCGCGAATCCGACAGCTCTGCAAGAACTGCTTCTAGGTGCTTTTCCTTCAAGCCAACTCCGCCGCCATTGCTCGTCATTGTCTCCTTTGAGTCATCTGCGTCGTATTGACACACGAAAAAGGAAAGCGGAACCGCTGTAACCACGAGTCGTCTTGAAGTCAACTTGCCTTGAAAGCAATCACTGGGCGAAACAGGTACATATGTATCGAGCTACAGAACAATAAGACAAGAAATTCGATGCAGCGCTACAGCGTATCAACTGTCTCAGCGTCAGAGCTGATGCGACGGTGGTTTGTGGTATCTAATTACGTTTAGATCCTACTTCTAGTAATACAGGACAAATCCCCTTGCGGTCTAATACTTCTATAAAGATGCCTGACTAGCCCACTTTTCCATTCCACTGTAATGCACGCCAGGTGTACTCGACACAGTTCCCATTCTATACACTTCCGCCTCTCCACTCTGTTGCAGTAATTCTGTCGCTTTATCCGCCTCTTCAGGTGAGACTACAATGACCATTCCAATGCCGCAGTTGAAGGTGCGTAGCATTTCTTCAGGTGCGATACGTCCAGCTGCCATTGTCCATCTGAAGATAGGTGGCATATCCAGGTGAGCAAGGTCGATATCGACACCGACCGTCTTAGGTAGCACACGAGGAATGTTTTCGGTGAATCCGCCTCCTGTGATATGCGATAGACCTTTGAGCAGGCCTGCCTTTATTGATGGTAGAAGTTGACGGATGTATATGCGTGTTGGAACTAGGACGGCTTGCCCTATTGTGAGTGTGGAATCCCATGGACACGTTGAGTTATAGTCCAAGCCTGCATGGTCGATGACCTTGCGGACCAGCGAGAAACCGTTTGAGTGGAAACCGGAAGATGTCAGACCTAGCAGGATGTCTCCAGCTTTGATATCTGGTCGAGGTAGAAGGGCATCGCGCTCAACGGCACCAACAGCGAAACCAGCGGCATCGTATTCCTCTGCAAAACATTGTTAGGACGATCAGCTCGGGTATCTTAGACAGAACAGTGGTGTATTCGACCTACCACCATTGTACATGCCAGGCATCTCTGCAGTCTCTCCACCGACCAAAGCGCAATTTGACTGTCTGCATCCCTCAGCAATACCTTTGACAACATCCACCGCAGTCTTGACATCTAGCGTAGAGCACGCATAGTAATCCAAGAAGAAGAGTGGTTCGGCACCTTGCACGACAAGATCATTGACGCTCATAGCAACAAGGTCAATACCAATCGTATCATGAATACCGGTCGATTGTGCAATCTTGAGTTTCGTGCCTACTCCGTCTGTGCCGCTTACGAGGATTGGATCTTTAAATCCTGCTGCTTTGAGATCGAAAAGACCACCAAATCCACCAATGACGGAATCGGAACCGACTCGCGCTGTGCTCTTGACTACGGTCTTGATCTGTTCGACTAGCTCGTTACCGGCATCAATGGAAACACCGGCAGAAGCATACGTCAAGCCTTGTTCTTGTTCCTTTGAAGATGAGGATGATGAAGCAGCTGAGAATGCTCTATGGGCGATATCTTTCCTGTAGACCATCTTGTCGAACTTGACGCTCTCGACGCCTTTATATGCCAAATCTACAGCTTCGCGTAGCGTCTTGGCTGTTGCGGTGACACCGAGGACGCGTCCTCCAGCTGTAACGAGCTGGCCATCTTTCTGTGCTGTTCCAGCGTGGAAGATCTCAACGCCTGCGGGTGGTGTGCTGATGGTGATTGGGACACCTTTGGCGTATGATCCTGGATAGCCTCCGGAAGCTACGACGACAGTGACAGCAGCTTGATCCTTCATCTTGAGCGTTGCGCAATCCAAGCGGCGTTCAACACATGCCTAGAAAGTAGAGTATCAGTTATAGCGTACCTTTCAAGATCGTCGTGTCGCAAAGCCAAAGTTCGTCACTCACCATCAGAATCTCTGCGAAATCACAGCTATCGTCCATCAAAGCCAACAGAGACTGTGTTTCCGGATCTCCAAAGCGTACATTGTATTCCAGCACGTCGATCTTTCCACTCGGTGTAATCATGAACCCAGTAAAGAGCATACCAACGAAGGGGTTTCCTTCTTTTCTCATTCCATCGAGGGTAGGTTGAAGTACTTCGTTCACGATTCTAGCTTGGATTTCCGGTGTAGCTACGGGAGCAGGCGAGTAAGTACCCATTCCACCTGTGTTGAGACCTGTATCTCCTTCTCCAATTCTTTTATGGTCCTGAGCGCCAGGTAGTGGAAGGACAGTATATCCATCACAGAAAGCAAGTACCGATAATTCTTGACCTTCTAGGAATTCCTCAATGACAATCTCTTCACCTGCTGATCCGAAGGCTTTAGATACCATAATCTCCTCTAGACCTTGTAGAGCTTCTTCTTTTGTTTCAGGTATCAAAACACCTTTACCCAATGCTAAGCCAGATGCTTTTAAGACGACGCGATAGTCTACCTTTTCTAAATGAGCTTTTGCTTCTTCGTATGATGTGAAGTTGGCATATCTCGCTGTAGGGATGTTGTATTTCGCCATGAAATCCTTGGCGTATGCTTTGCTGCCTTCTAGTCTTGCTGCTTCGGGTGTAGGACCGAAGCATGGGATACCCGCTACAAAGTGATACATGGTGCATCATTTAGCACTTTCATTGTTGTTTTAGACAGTGAGAACACACTTATGCTCACCTTTGCGGAAGACACGTTCGATACCATCCACGAGCTGTTGATCAGGTCCTGGCACGCATAAATTGATCTATGTAGAGGTATGGCAAAGCTCGTCAGCGCGTTCATAACCTCTTCACAGCATATCCAATACTGCGAGCATTCTTTTCCATCACTCACGTTGTTCTCCTTTGCAAACTTGATTAAACCATCAAAGTCCTCCGCTTTGATATCTAGATTTTGGCATTTTCCTTTGCCTTTGCCTTTGTTGGCGGTACCTCCGTTACCTGACCATATCGCATAGACAGTGGGTACACAGGCAGTAATGTTGGGAAGATAGACAATCAGCTTATCTGTATAGCTAACCCGGCAGCTGGCTCCTTAGAGGTCAGTGTAACTCACCCGGAGCAACGAAAATCTCCTCTACGCGAGGTGATTGTTCCAATTTCCAAGCTAGGGCATGTTCCCTGCCTCCGCTTCCTACAATGAGGACACGTAGCTTCTCTTGCGAAGTCATTGTTCGTTGCTTGAAAGTCCTCTGAATAGGAATGTGCAGGTCTGCACGAAAAGCGTGTTCTGACAATTGCTCACGTTTTCTTTCTTTGCCTTTGGACGGCTCGATCACCCTGTGTCCGCCGCGCTGTCTCTATGATACATGTGTGTAGCCTTCGCTTCGATTAAACATTACGAGCTTGGACCCTGATCTCCTACAAGTAAAGGCGCTTACAATTTCTTGCACTTGGGTGTTCCGCTTCGCTTGTCATTGAAATGCTAAGGCAGCAACTTTCGCTCTGCGGTAAATCCAGCGGCAAGTACAGTACGCCAGGCACGTGTCGCAAGGGAAATCTTTAGGACAACGATGCAAAACGACACTTCCAAATGCAGTTTCAGAAAGATGATTAGGGAAAGAGTCCTTATATTTAATTATATACGAGAGATAATATATATATGAATAGAAGGAGTAAAGAAAAAGAGGTTTTTTGATACTGAACAAATAGCAGGAGAGAAAAGTGAAGGAAAACGATGTAGAGAGTTCAAAAAAAATGTATATAAGAGAAGTCGAATTAAAAGACATTTAAGGGTAGGTTGTAATAGAGGGATTGGAATTGTATATGTATAATTTGGAAAATGGGAGGAGGGGGAGAGAAGGAGAAGGAGAAGCAAGCGGGCTTTGAATCCTTGCGGGACCGCACTGCTACTCGATGCCACTCACTTCCATTATTGGAGTTTGTAGGATTAGGAAGAAAGGATGTCTATTATAGCTAGAGATTGATTTGATTGAATTGCTGATGCTTGGATTTCTGGCTCTGTAAAGTTTCACTCCATGCTGTGCGTCTTGTGTTGTTTTTCCCACTCCACTCTAGTGTCTAGAGACGAAGCAAGCGAAAAGGATAGCACGCTTAGACAGCGACTGGACCAGTGAGGCCTGAACCGCTTCTTGTCGATCTGAAAGCTAGGTAAGCGACCAAGCAGAACGAAGCGAAGAGGATGATGACTGAGGAAAACAACAACGACGCAGAGGAGGAATGCATCAGTATATTGTGTTTCAACGAGTTCAGAGCCTGACACTCTGGCTTTCCGTTTCACCCCAACGACAAAGCGACCATAATCACGGTGCCAAGAGGGTAGAAGGCGGAGGTGGTGGTGGTGGAGATGAAAGTGCAGACTCACAGTTCATCCATCCGAAAGCTTCCATTGCTAGTAATTGATTGCAGTGAGCGAACTCAGGGTTTGAGCATTGGAAAGGACCAGTTAGGGAAGAGTCGGTTGAAGCGGCGCTGTGTGGGACGAAGAAGCGTGGCGAGTCAGTATATTATGCTCCGGAGTGTGATGTATGCTAGGAGAATTGAAATGTAATTGGTCATGGGAGGTAGTTCAGGTGCTTTTCCTTCCTTCTGCGCTGAGAGAACGGATGGAGAGAGGGAACAGTAAACAGAGCTCTTGTCGTGCACGTGCCCGCTTTGAAACAGCAGCAAGGCACGATACCCATCGACTAGGCACGACTACTGTCTCTTATCCTTCATGCATGATGAAGTTCATAACTTTTCCTCTGCCATCTAATATTCTCCCAAAAAGGCAAGTGCCTTTCTGTACCTGAAAGCCTCCCCCCTCCCGATTGACAATTTATGTAGAAGAAGTAAAAACTCACGAAGCAATCCAGAAGATCCAGGTGATGAACAAGAAAGCGAGTACGGAGATGATAGATCCAATGATTGAAGTTCCTAATGCGAGGATGAAGAAGATGTATGCACCACCGATGAAAAGATTCCATAGTGATACGAAGAGTGTGTATCTGTTCAAATTCGAGCGTCATGATCAGCATAACGGGCAGAATGGTAAACAATGGGACAAGGGAAGGTAAAGGACTGACCTTGTTACATTCTTGATATCAGTGGATGGATAGCTGCTTGAGTTCTGTAGATACACATAGCCTTACACATCAGTATATATGTAAATTGATGATGCTCCTCCGTCGACCACCTTCCTTCCCAAATTGGCAAGTTTGAAGGTGACGACTTCCATCCACCACACTCACATAACTGGACACAAGAACAGCAGAGATGATCATGTTGATGAGTGAGAAGAGGACGGTTACTCCGAGAGCACCTGCTAGTACGAGCTGCGAGTATCATTAACATCATGTATTAGTATCTATGTTTCATTGCAGTGGTGATGTTGTGTGTGTTGGCTGATCAGAGCAAGCAAGCAGTTGAAAAACACCGCATGAAAAGCAAGCAAGCTTCTTGGAGACAGAACGAGGAGGAGGAGAAGGAGAAGTAACAAGATAGTACTACTCACCTTCATTGTGGAAGGCATCTTGAATGATATATTATGTGGAAATAAGAAGTCTTGAAGATGGGAAGGCTGCTGTCAATGAAATGAGTTGGACTGTAAGAAGCTTGTTCTCTCCAAACCGAAAGCAGCGGGCGGAAACAGGCGTCAGAGAAAAGCTCACACGGCACCACGCTGGAAATCCCCGATCAGGCAGAGAGGTGAGCGAGAAGAGGTGCGGATAGACGGAGCGATCGAGAAGTGCAGTCTCAGAGAGGAATGATGAGGAAAAAGCAAGCAAGCCCGCCTCGACAAGCCACATTTCAACTCCATGTCACTGGTTTATATTTGTATTTGGGGAGTCTTGTTGACTGCTTGTCTATCACAACGTATGAGCATGCCTTGAATTATAGTCCTCGCATCGTTCGCGGGAAACGAAAGAGAGCTCCATCCAGCTTTCTCTTCTCCAGTGGCACTGACGTCGTCGTACTTTGCTGCTGACTGGGACCACTACCGTACTTCACTCGTTCTCCGAAGAGACCTTTGCGTCAACATCGATACACTTCTCACCAACACTACGGTATACTACAATCAATCCATTGCAACTCATGATATCCACTCTCTCAAATGATCCCACTGTCCACATCGTACTCCGACTTTGCCCTTCCTGCTCCACACCCAAATCCAGGCGACGATCACCTCCACAACTCAGACTTGTTTGTTTGTTGTTTGGTTCAAGTAGTGATTGCCATGATCACCAGCAACAGGGAAGGAAGGTTATTGCCAATCATCATCAATCGTAAAAGGAGGTCTCCAACGACTGTGTCGAGCATCAAGTGCTACCACTATCATATGAATGATATGATAGCTCGTCCTGACTCCAAAAGAAAGCTCAGCGCACGTGCAAAATGCAGTCTACCGTAGTCTTATGAGTAGCAAGACTTTCTTTCGGCCCTATCTTGCAGATCCAACCATGCGACATCTGTTTGTGCAAGATCATACGAACGACACTACTCCTGCATACTTCCTTGACAATATCGTCCTGACGCTGAAGTTTCAAGTACCTACTGTATCAGTAACACTGCCCAGGTGAATGGGACGGTTTTCATACCGTAGTGAGGCGAAAAGCCAAACATTACAGAGATCTCAGACGGTTAACGAACGAATGAACAGGAGAACCCTTTTATTCTCAAACTCGGACATCTTGAAGTGAAACATGCTCCGAAAATCCTTGAAGATCCTCTCGTTAGTATGGCAAAGCCTTGACGTCGTTACTGCCACCGTGTCTTCGTACTATGTATGGCCTTTCTCAAACACCGCCTTGGAAACATGGATACCATGCGACATACCGGTACATCATGTGCTTGACCTTTAGGGCAGCATGATTCCATATGTATATATATCAGACACAAAGGGTCCCTTCAAAGACGAGTTCACATTCTTTGACTTCCCGTAACGTGCGATGCGGTGCGGTATAAAAAGCAGGCGGTAATTTATGACTTTCTTCCTCCCTCATTTCCATTTCCCTTCATCAAGTTATCATAAGCATAGAATCATACGGCAGTTCCAACACCTTAACTTCACTTCCTTCCTTGCCAGTACAATACGGATCATACCTTATCTGTATCATGAGGAACTCAGTCATCAAGATGCCCATTATGGCTCTATCGGCAGGCCTCTTTCTACTTTCATCATCCGTCAATGAAGTACGAGCTTCACCTGTCATGCCAGGGTTGAAGATAGCAACCCTTAATATCAGGTAGGTATTTGAATACCTCTACACTTGAAGAGCTCATGTCGTCGTTCAACTAAGAGAGACTCGCCTGTCACGTGTACCCACTTGGTGTCGAATTCGTTGATAGAACGAAAGCTGCCAATGAAGCAACATTGAACCCGGCTGAATTAGCATGGGATCTAAGAAAGTGAGCTTTACATCTACTTAAATCATCTCTTTAAAACCTATTATTAAAACACACCTGTCCCCCTACTACTGTTCCAAATCCAATGATGTAGAGGTCCAATGATTCAAGATATACTAGATCAACAACCTGATATTATTTCATTTCAAGAATCTAGAAAAGTTCAAGTGGATGATGTAATTGTCGGTCTTCAAGATGTTTATAACTGTACTTCAATCACTGTCTGGAATGGTGGTGATGTGAGTTTCCTTGTTTCTTCTTTTCTTCTTTTCCTCTTCTTTTCCTTTTCATGCGCATTTTCTGCGAGTTCTTCATGGCTGAGAGAGTATTGTTGCTGACTTTGGATATTTTGTCCTTGCATAATAGATGCTGGCTACTTGCTGGAATAGGTGGGGTTATTATTCCTCGAGACAGGTCGCGTGGAACAGATGGATGCTGATTTCTTCATGTGTCCTTCCTCTTGTACCAGGGACACCATCAATTTCCTAGGAGAATCTCACTTCTGGCTGTCAGAGTAAGTTTTCGCATCGCTCCACTTCTTTCGTCGTTTTTTCAACGAATGAACATCGCAAGCGTGCGAGAAGTATAGGAGGTGAGCTAACAGCCAGCTTACGGTCTTCAGGACTCCCGAAACTCCTTATAGCTTGGGTTGGGACGCTGTAGGTTCTTATTACCAAACACTACCGTTGCCTTTTCCGCTGAAAAGAACCTTTTATTGTCCAGACATATGGCAGAGCTGCTCTTGTTGGTAGCTTCCAAATCAAAGCTACCGAGGAGCTTTTCTGGGCAGTGAACACAGTCAGTCTCCAACATCTTTGGGCTTGACCAGCACTGTAAGCAGAGGCTTTTCGTATACTGATTGTTTACCCTTCTCTGCGTCAAATTTTAGCATCTCGATGCCGCCGGTGCTGAATCACGTAGCCAGAGTGCCAACCTCATCCCCTCTCGCGTCGGCCCTCTTATTCGAGGAGAAGCCACTTCGGGTGCTCCCGCTCAATCCCTCGTATTCCTTCTTGGCGACCTCAATTCAATCCTGGATACACCCGCATATACGATCTTCACCGGGTCACGATACACTCTTCCAGAAGGACAGAACACTCCCGTAGACGATACGTTCATTGATCTAAGAAGAGAATTTGGATCTGACCAAACTACTCCTACGAACGAAGCATTTGCAGATCCTAAAGATCCAAAAAGCATCGATTATATCATGGTTGCTGATAATGGTGCTTTAACAGCTGATAGATGGACAGTTGATGATGTTGCTATCTTACCCAATGAGATGGAATATAATGATGCTACTTATATCTATAGTGATCACAAGATGGTAGTCGCTAGCTTGACCAATGTCGCAAGCAGTCGCAAGTCCAAGTTCTTGATGTAAAGAAGGCGGCCCTTTCTAGGTTCTAGCATGCCTTCCTTATTGGTAGTCATAGTTCTTTCTTTCGTGATGTAGATATAGCTTCCTGTTCGGTTCAGTATGCTGTATTGTCAGCTCGTAACGAGAGCACAGTGACTGTCCTTGCGCTTTGCGACTGCGTGAGTCCTGTGGCATGATCGTCTCGTTTCACTTAGCTGAGGCTTTATCTTTGAGGAAAGTCGCCTTGGAGAGACACGTTAAGGAACCTGCGTCTCACACCTCAGGATGGTTGTTCAACGATGTCGGTCTAGACGTACGTAAGTCGTACGAAGCGAGAAGCGCATCTGTGGCATTGATACCCAGTTTCGATCATCTGTAATTCGAAAGCGACACCGACACGCTTTTTACATGCAACTACTTGGCTCCACTCGCATGACAAACATCTCGCTCACCACTTGGACAGTACCTGTCATTCCCTGAATTGCCAATGGCCGGCGAAAGCTAGCACCTAAGGTCTCCGGGCCACCAGTTCCAGCTTTGCAGTCTTCGTGCAATCCTCCATCAAAAGCGGACCATCGACTTCAGGCTGCAGCTTGAACAGAATATGGTTTCAGGTCGTCCTACAAGAGGACGTACAAGGCAGAGTAGCAGTCGATGCAGTCCACACTGGATCTTGCGGCAGCATGAGCTCAACGAAGTGTAGCGTGCGCCAATGGCCAATATCTTCCGTCCTAAATCGAGATGTGCACGTGAAGTGGACCGGCCTGTTTCCGCAACAAAGCCTTATCCGTTGATATGGCAACAGAGATGGCCAAACATAGGGCGTGCCCTTGTTTCCCTCGCTGCAGATCTGCGGCGCAACCTTGAACAGCTTTGTTCTGTACCCAGTCACGGTCTGAAGGCTTTTGTGACGTGACACGGCGTTCTGCAGGACAGGCGACAGTCTCTCTCGAGTCCCATCTGAGCAGCTTGAATCAGCTTACTTCACCAAGTTGGCCTCTGTTCGCTTCAATTTGCAGGTCCTCCAGCCCCTTAAAGCCGTTAGATAGCAGATCCACCATGCGTGACACAGGGTATACGCTAGCAATACTAGCGGTGGCATATGCTGTAGTTCATGCAGCTCCTCTAGCAACTACTTTGACAGTAGCGACTCTGAATGTCAGGTGAGTACGGTTACAGACGAGTCTGGTTGCAGACGCTCTGCTCGTCAGATCAAGCTCAAGCCCTTTCTGCCTTTGCAATGCCCTATCATCGGGGCCTTGATGAGACAGAACAAAGAGCAGAAATGAGTCGACATTGAATCCAGCTGAGCTGCCATGGGATCTCCGAAAGTGAGCCTGTCATCTACCCGTCGTGACCTGCAACGTCCGTGTCTGCATAAGCCAGTCAGGAAGCGTAGGCTAACCATTTATTCCAACCCTGGTAGAGGGGCAATGATTCAGTCGATACTAGATGAGCAGCCTGACGTTATTGCCTTTCAAGAGCCAAGAGAAGACCAAGTCAAAGATCTGGAGGAAGGACTGGCTCCCAAGTATAGCTGCATCTCAATACTGGTCTGGGAAGGTGGCGACGTGAGTCAATTTTCTGTCTACCGGTCCGAGGTGATTCATGACCGCATAGCTGATGGTGGATTTCTGGTCTTCAGATGCTCGCAACATGTTGGAACACGTAAGCTACATAGCGCAAGCGGAATACCTGTCGACTCGTTGCTTACTCTCAATCCTCGCCTGCCACATTCACATATTGCAGAGAGACGACGGAATCACATCTTCAATCCCATTTCTGGTTGTCCGAGTGCGTCCTTAAACAGTGAAGCATGCTCTCTGGGATTATCACGCTAAGTGTGCACGTGGCTTTCTTCTACCAGGACACCCGACAATCCGTACAGTAAAGGCTGGGACGCGGTCAGTATCTCCATTCCCTCACTTGCACATGCAGCGATTTGTAAAATCTGACACTCTTAGGCTGCTTCCTGGACAGACCTTCGCTAGAGCTGCTCTAATGGCTAACTTCAGATTGAAGTCGACGAACGAGCTTTTTTGGGCAGTCAACACAGTGAGTCTCGTCAATTTCCTCACGGCTAAAAACTCACGCAGCCTTTCCAAGTACACCTACTGAACTCTAATTCTCGGCAGCACTTGGATGCAGCGGGGGCCAAAGCCCGCGAGGAAGAGGCAAAGCTAATTATTTCGCGGCTGCGGCCTCTTATACGAGGAGATACAGGACTTGGAGCGCCGCCGGAATCTCTCATTTTCTTGCTTGGCGATTTCAACGCTGTCCGTGACACGCCAGCATATACAATCCTCACTGGATCTCGATATAATCTTGAAGAAGGAGCCTCACCTGAGCCAGATACATTCAGAGATCAAAGACGAGACTTTGGGTCGGATCAAGATACACCTACTAGTGACTCTTTCGGAACGCCTAAAGATCCCAAAAGCATAGACTATATCATGAATGCCGTCAACAATGGTCTAGCCAAACACTGGTCCGTCGATGCAGTCGACATCTTGAACGACGAAATGACGCATGAAGGCAAGACATACATTTATAGCGATCATAGAATGGTTATCTCGAGACTGTCATGCTCGAGCTGTACATCGTAAGCACTGTTATTTCTCTCACCCGGCCGTCCTACCCCGTTACGACCTATAGACGATTGTTCATGTTCTGTCTCTTGTTGTTTGACTATCATGTTTCTGACATTCGAAAGTCGCCTCTCGTCCCTTTTTGCATATTCGTACGACTACCTTTCTCAAATCGCGCTACCTTTCCTTTCGAACGGCAAACTGCAGTACCACGACGCCAAGTGACCCAACAATCGATGAGCCAACACCGGACACTCCGATACCTGATGGCCCATCACCTGATGCTCCAGTGCCTAATAACGAGGACGTATCACGCGCGATGAAAACCATGCGTCTTGGAATCAAGCAAGAATAGGGGCCTACGCAAGGCCGAAGAACCTGCGTACGAGTTAGCCCAGTAATAGGGTTTTAGATGATCATGCTTCTGCTTGGATGCGTAATCACGGGCATACGTTAGTTGTAGTAAACGCGTTATCGGCATTGATCGATGAAACAATCTTTATTAGTAGAATCGGGTACCTCAGACATCTGAGTTTTGCGAGCACTGGTGTCTTGCAGGCGGCCACGAGGATTTCAAGGGACAGTATAGCAACCGGCCCTTTAACGAGTCTGCTAGGATCGTGTGTGTCCCGTTCGATTTGTGTCGATCCAGTCGGTAAAGGGAAATTGTTGCCGCCTTTGTAGGTGTTACTTTGGTTTGCAAGCGGACCTAGCCTGGCCCTTTGTGTCACTGGCGAGTTCGGGTATAGCGCTGTTGAAGCAATGCGCTTCACTCGTACTCAGGTCTAGGAGCTTGGCCGACCTTGTCAACCTCGATATGACTTGCACGTTATCGTGTTACGTCCTATAAGGCGGTTGCAGTACTGTTCACCGTCCTAATCAGGCGATATCATAAATCAGCTTGGCTCAAAATGAAGCTACAACCGACTCACTCATTGGCAAAACTGCTAGCACTTTTCGGCATCGTCGGTGACAATCTGAAACCAGTGAACGCCCTGAAGATAGCCACTCTGAATGTCAGGTAAGCTGTACCGTTCCGGACAAGCAGGCAGCTGTCAGATGAGAGGCGATTCCCGTCTTCATAAAGTGTTCGTTCAGTTTCAGTTTCAGCTGATGAAGATGTTTTGTCAATAGAATGGAGAGTTCCTCGAGAGCCAGGTTGGATGCGACCGAACTGCCCTGGAGTGAACGGAAGTGAGTTTGCCTTCAGCTTCGCCATTGCATTGTGAGCTTAGGCATCGGTTGCATGTAGAGCACCACTTCTCAAATCTGTTCTGAAAGAAGCACCCGACGTAGTTGGCTTCCAGGAACCACGGCTTGAAGGTCAGCGGGACGATGTGATTGACGGTCTGAAAGATGTATATGACTGCACTTCAGAACTTATTTGGGAGAAGGGAGAGGTGAGTAAGCAAAACACGACTATGCAGCCAGATATCAGGTGAGACCAAGTGCTGTCACTGACGCCGGCAGTGTGCCCTTCGCTCCTTTTGATCGCAGTATAACGTGATATGTTGGAACAGGTAAGCATTTGAGGAGGGTCCGCAAGTTGATGCACCACAAACATCTGAAAATGTTGATTTCCATACGGTACTGTAGACAAACGACCGAGCTTGCCCACACGGAACGGTTCTGGCTATCGCAGTGAGCATCACGCCAAGAAAGTCCCATCATGTCGCCTCGGACTGAGTATTATACTCGACAGAACGCCAGAGAAGCCATACAGTAAAGGATGGGATGCGGTGTGTGCAGACTATATTTGCTTTGAGCAATTGTATACCTTGTTGACCATTCTTCCTCCTCCGTCCGTTTCCAGAGTAATGTTCGCATGGCTGTCATAGGTACCTTCAAACTGAAGAGCAGTGGAGAAATCTTCACAGTCCTCAATACGGTAAGCAAAAGCGGCGTAGCGGCGGTCCCTATCATACCAGACAAAGACCAATCGTCATGGCTAGAAGCCAGTAGGGAGACTGCGCTGACACCGGCATATTTTTTTTTCGTCAATTAGCATTTCGACTGGGATGGCGTTCAAGCGAGACTCGAGGCTTCTAGGCTCATCCTGGAGCGCCTCCGTATGGTCATCGAGAGCGACAACAACGTCTTCTCTTCTTCCAAGTCGCTTGTATTCCTGATTGGTGACTTCAACCAATACGACAATGATCCCGCATATTCGCTTCTCACGGGCGAGCGGTATATTGGCACCTCATCTGCAGAGAACACCTTCATCGACTTGCGAAAAGAGTACTCCAGCGATCAAAGTACACCCACTTGGGTGGAGTACAGCAGCGGAAAGCCAGAGTTCCCACCCATGATTATCGACTACATCTTCGCCGCTGATAATGGTGCGTTGTCGAGAGAAGCGGCGAGCTGGAAGGTGGAAGGGGTCAAGATAGTGGACAACGAGTTTGAAATGGAAGGAAAGCAGGAGAAGTATAGATATAGTGACCATAGAACGATTGTTGCGAGACTCTCTTCTGTAAAATAGAGCTTCTTCCTGCGCTTGTCAATATGCACGGGTGTCGGGCGCCATCAGGCATGCTGTGCCCTGTCACCTGCTACAGGCGACCCACCCAGTGCGACTACTCCCTTCCTGGATGAGAGATTGAAGAGACGAGGTATGATTGAACTCGAAGGTTTCTTAATTGAATTGTCAGAAGACGAAGTCTTAAGCACAAAAGAGTCGAGATACGAGGTCGATCGAGCCTTGCCAGAGGAGAGCACAAGAAACATCAGTTTGCTCTTTCGTGTGCATTCCAACCGAGTATGAAAATTTCATGGCATACTTGAAACGAAGCATGGCCTATCGCCTCGCCAAGCTCTGCGCCTCCCTAGACTCTTCTCCATGCATCGAAGGCCGTCAACCGCTCGCGATCCTGCTTCCTCTGGGATTGAAGCTTCAGCAAGCCAAGTCTTATGCTTGTGGACACGGGTTGACACGGAGAAGACAGTGACATCTCATGGTGTTCTTGCAGAGTTACAGCACTATATAGCAGTAGCGACCAGACTATGACGCTATGCAAGTTTTGCACGCTCGCGTACAAGGTGCCCCAGACAAAGGATCCTCTTTTGTTGGGTTAGGATATGACCTTGCCGAGTGCTCGCTCGCTCGCTTCCTACGCTTTTATTCCCTACTCTTACACCTGCTTCGACACACTGGGTTTCGACGCACATCTCTTCCTTCTTACCTCTTGCGTCACTGATACTGAGTTTGCGAACCGGCGCTTTGCAAGCTGAACGTATCTTCCACCTAGCCCATACGAGACTATCAGCTTAGACCTCATCAATATTGTCCAGCTAATGACTTCAATCACTGACACTGAGCCATCCTGATACCAAGGTGGTGATGGTATCAGTCCATTCTTTATCTTCAACGTCTTAATGCCATTCCTCCAAATTTGCTAAAAAGGATCCGAAGTCCAACTTATTTCTATGGGTGTGGAGTGATCCACTAGTTGGACAGCGTTGTTGAAACTAATTTTAAAGGCATCCAACATTGATGCAAAATTGCTTGCTAAGACATGAGGCGATGCTCCTGCAGTAGAACCAAAAAACTCGAACACCTCGGTACGCATTTGCGCCACTGCCTTGTGCTTTCGGGTAGTCAAATGCGATTGATTCTCTATCCTAGCACTTATAACATAGCTACCGTAAAGATAGAAAGCCCTTGCACCCGGCGCTGGTACTCCCTCGAAGTCTAGCCCTGCCAGTATTACCTTGTCCGACGGGTAGGCTCTTTGAATTTCCGACTTGACAAGTTCCAACCATTGTTGCAATAGTATTTGACACAATCTGTCCCTTGACAAGCTGACGTATTTCTTGACTATCTCCTGTTCTATAAGCATCCTGCTCGCGCTTTATGAGGTCAAGTCTTGAAGTGTATGGACCCCTTTGGAACACTTTGTGAAGGAGGATTCCTATCGGTCCGCAATAAAGGCTTGAGTATCTTAAAGTGTTCTAAGAAATCAAGAGAAGTTTTATCAGATTTTATAGATGTAAATCCTCGTATAACAAAGGGTATTCCCATACCTGCGAATTTGAAGACGCTTATGTATAACGTGCTTTGAGGGAGAGGTTCTTCGAGATTACCAAGTCATCAGAATATGGAAGAGCGGAAGGAAGACCAAAGAGTAAAGATTAGATATTTAACGGAGCAGCAATGTTATCAAAATTGTAAGACGGGATGGTTCTCCGCAAAAGTCCCATTTTAGAGGAGCTGAACCCTATTTGAGCCCCACGCTCAGATAGTCTTCACCTCACTTGATCATTTGCCCCACTTGAGTCACTTGAACCCCAAGCAATCTAGACTGCGGTGCTCAGCAAGTATGCCTTTTTCCCGAAAGCGGTTTAGGTGGGTTAATATCATACTCAAGTGACTCAAGTTGTCAAGATGGCAAATGATCAGGTGGTTTGAAGGCTCTGAGCGTGGGGGTCAAACAGCTTCTTGCATCATAAGGTCTGTATGCATACTGGTAGAAACAGCTTCCAGACTCCCATGGCCACAAGCCCCACGTCGGCCTTGACCAACAGGTCAGCTGCAAGAGTAAAGTCTTCTCGGCCGCAGGAGTCTGACTTACTATTAGCGTCAGCCTTCCACGGTCTCATATGCTGGCCTCCAGGAGATAAAATTGTCTTTCCTGGCTGGTCGCGGAGGCATAGAATCGAAGACCTGAATGTGTATAGTGACAGACTTGCCTTGTCGAAAGATCCACAAAAGCATCCCTCCAATGTTCATCTACCGCTCTGCTTACCAGTAAATCTGCCTTCTGCCTGGCTCCCCTCTATGACGATACCAACAAATCGATGCAGCAATAATCTTTGGCATCACGATATTTGGCTTACCACACGCTTCGATATGTCTACACTGGCTTGAACGTTGTATCAGTATCAGAGGCACAGAGGCTGCTGTCAGGGTTGCCGTGCGTTCTTAGAACTATTTTGTAGCGATGCAGCGTGGGTGGACTAGATGCCCGGGAAAATTGAGAGGACTGAGTCTAATGACCTTTATTGAAGCTGATTAACGCTACATCGCTCTAGTTGGGAACAAGACTGGGTCATCTTGTTGTATTTGAGAAGCCATATTCTCGCCAACCTGACCTTCTTAAGCTCCAGTCAGGCCCATTACCAACTTCCAAGCATCAGCGTACTCTAAATATCTGTTGCGAAGCCTCACTAACTCGTCGGATTCCCTTATACAGATCTGCCTTGCGCAGATAGGTGGTAACTCGTAGGTGAGATGAACAACAGGATTATAGATATAGCGACCATAAAATGATTTGTCGCGAGTCTCTCTTCTGTAGACTAGAGCATCTTCCTGCACTTATCGATATACACGAGTGCCGGACGCCATCACGCATGATCTGCCCTGTCACCCTGCTACAGGCGACCCATCCAGTGCGACTGCTCCTTTCCTGGATGAGAGAGATTGAAGCGAAGAGGCATGATTTGAACTCGAAGATGTCTAAATATGATTACCAGAAGTCAGAGTCTTGAAGGACAACAGAGCGTCAAGATACCAGGTTAAATTGATCGAGCCTTGCCAGCTATGTAGAGCAGAGCAAAAGAAGGACGCTCTTCATATGCATTCCAACCGAGTATGAAAACTACATGGCATACTTAAGACGAAGCATGGGCCATCGCTATTGCAAGCTCTGCGCCTCCTGAGAAACTTCAAAATCAAATAGGAGGCCGTCAACCGCTCCCGACTCGTCCTGCTTCCGCTGCGTGCGACTGTCAAGTCATGTCTGATGCTCCTGGATATGGAACGACACGGAGAAGACAGTGACATTTTACGGTGTTCTTGCAGAGTTACAGCACTATATAGCAGTAGCGACCAGACTATGACGCTATGCATTGATGCAAGTATTGCACGCTCGCGTACAAGGTACCCAGACAAAGGATCTTCTTTTGTTGGTCAGGTTATATACCTTTACCGAGTGCTTGCTCGGCTCCCGCGCCATTTGTTCGCTGTCTTGCAGCTAACAGTACTTCTACGCAATGGCATGTCAGCCCATCGTACATCTCTTCTTTTACCTCTGACGTCCTTGTCACTGAGTCTGCGAAGCGCCGCTTTGCAAGCTGAACGTATATTCCACCTAGCCCATGCGATACTATCTGGTCTACAATGGCGACTCTCACTGTGGCTACGTTGAACATCAGGTTAGACCTCGACAATACTGTCCCGCTAATGACTTCAAGCACTGAGCCATCTTATTACAGGTACCAGCCCGATGCAATCCCCGATCCTAGCGAGCTGCCGTGGAGTCAACGAAAGTGAGCTGTGACCGTCTGAGCTGCATTTATCAAGGCACGCACGTAGTCCACTATCGCGCTATCAAGCCGGGTTCGGCTGACTTGACAGAACGAAAGCCAGGGACTCAAAAGCTGATGCAACTGCGTGTACACATGGAGCACCTCTTTTAGAATCAGTCCTGAAAGTGCGACCCGCTATCATTGGATTTCAAGAACCAGTAGGCGATGTACAGAAGGATGATCTCGTGAATGGCCTGAAGGAGCATTATGACCACGTAGCTGAACAGATACAAGCTCCCGATGAGTTTGAGGTAAACACCTTCCTTACCTTTTCTGATTGAGTGCGGTTAGAGCGAAAGAGCTTCGCTGATCTGATGACGATGTATCACTCTCCTCTTGATGTGCTTTACAGTACAACGTCATCTGCTGGGACAGGTGCGTCTCCCGTTTCTTTTCCTTCGAGGTTTGGCATTGAACAAGATGGCTTCTCCCACCTCTTCTTTCTTTCATGTTCCAGAAATGTCGTGGAATTATTAGACAAGACACATTTCTGGCTATCCGAGTGCGTATCTCATCTCTAATCCGGGGGACTATGACCCATTCCGAGTTCATCAATGTGTCGGCCCGTCTAATTCTGAAACTTATTTCCACCTAGAACACCAGATCAGCCCGGGACCAAAAGCTGGGGAGCGGTGAGTACATGTATGCTTGACATCACAGGAGACAGCTAGGTTCATTTCCCCTCGAAGCTTGACTGTGACCTGATTACTTTCCCTCGACTGCAACTGACTGCTCAGAAATATAGTCGAATGGCCATCATTGGTAAATTCAGATTACTACTCAAATCAACAAATGAAGAAGAGTACGTCTACGTATTCAATACGGTAAGTTTATCTGGGTCATGAAAACGATACTATTCCTTTCTCCCTCTTGATTGACCGAGTGATGAAACATTATCGTTTTCTTCCTTTCGCTTTCTCCTCGGCTATCCGTAAATAAGCACCTTGATTGGCATAGTGCTCAATCTCGCCATCAAGGTCTAAGCCTAGCAATGAAACAAGTTCAAGCTTTCGTTTCCTCTTCTGCTACCACCGCACTATCAGTATATTATTGCGACACCGCCGAAAGGATCAGCCAACAAGCGCCTCAAAAGAACGGAACTACTAAGACAGAGAAAGGAGGAAAGGTAAATGACCCGATGGCCTCGTCGAAAGCTCCACCTCTTGTTTTCGTACTTGGAGATTTTAATGAAGTACCTGATGGAGCAGCTTATAATCTCATAACTGGAAATCGCTACTACTCTCCTTCTAGAACTACCTCATCAGCGACTTCGACAGCTACCGGTATGATGAACGGCATTCTACCAAAGGAGCCTTCAAGTCCAATCAGTGATGATCAATACTATCTAGATCTCCGCCGTGAGCTGTGGTTATCATCTCCCGAAAGGAAGCTCAATCCAGATATGGAATATGTCGAAGATGCAACACCTACATGGGTTGAATATGCGAGTCCAGGAAGAAAAGCAGATGATCCCCCGATGACCTTGGATCATATATTCTTGCTTGATAATGGATCTCTCGTGCTTCCTGGCAGACTGGAAGAGGAGAAAGTTGCAAGCAGTAATGCTGGGAAATGGAAAATTGACGGATTTGAGGTCGTTGACAATGAGTTTGATTTGGAGGATGGGACTGAGGGTGGGAATGATGATGATAATAAGCAGAAGATGGGTAATAGGTATAGATACAGTGACCATAGAATGTTAGTGGCTTCGCTTTCTCGTTCTTAGATCTCCATTGATTTAGCGTAAATGTTAGTAATGTGGAAAGCCGTAGGAACAAAGGCTAGTTTTTAGCATTCAAATTAAATATGGCTGCAATTGCGACTCAGTGTACAGGAACATAACGATCTTGAATCGCTCTTCGGGATGTACTTCGTGTATTGTAGATTGGTTCGGCATCATAAATCCTCGATATTAGGGCTAGGCGATACGGACATGCGGGCTATCCGATTCTGACACATGACACGAGAGCGAGAGCTTTTGAAGCTGTTAACTGGTTGGAAATGAAGCATTAGCGTATTTGTTGAAATGAAAGAGTGAGAAGTGTTGGATGTGCGTAATGTAGTCTGCAGTCCGATGAAGTTTTCCAACTAAAGTTTAGGTTGAGTAGAAGCCAGGAAGCAAGCAGGCTGATCCGGAGTCGCCCACGTTGTCGCGTGAGCGGCCTGCTGTACAGTAGCGCATCGAGTACAGTACAGTGAAGTGAACGAAGAGGTGCATTGAGGAATACGATATAGTGATGAGTAGCTGACAGTAATACTCGTATATTGCCTACTTTTGTGTCTCGCCCTCATCCATTCTTCACGTTGCCCATTTTGGCCATCCACCTCAGCATCGACGTCGACCTCGACCTTGAACCACGCCGTTCGTTCTCTTGCTTCTCTCCCATCCCATCCTCGACAACAACCAGGCAGTAGAGCAGAGCCATACTCATAGGTGAGTCTCACACAGCTATGCCCACTCTCTCGCCCTGCCCTTCTCGCATCCCAAATCAAGCAACCTCGCACAGCCCTTGTGCTGGTGTTGAATGGTGCGATGGATTGAAGGGCAGGCCAGCAAATCACTCGCTCATTCATCGGGGAGGGGAGACTCCTGTATCTCTCATTCTATGACTACATACTGACATTACTGCTACTCCCCTTACTCTTTTATCCTCTAGCCTCTCTTCCATTCCCTCCCCATCCTCATTCATCCAGCTGGAAGCACGCAGCGCAGCGCAGCGCATTCAAGCGAGCGAGCAAGCAAGCGAAGTAATCAATCAAATCAAGCGAAAAGATAGGCTTGGATTCAGCGTAGACAGAGAGAACGATAGCTATACAGATACTAGGTAAGTCACTACATATACACACTCTCATCCCTTCCATCACGTCACCCTCCTTCCCTCATCCACTCGTCAAATCGCCCTGTCCAGCAAGCCCCCGTCCGTACACGTCTGACAAAGCGACGAAGAGAGAAGCCATCCTACTATTTGGCACCTACATCAAAACGATTTTCACTATGGTCTCCATATACAATGCATTACAAATTCCCGACAACGTTGTCCTCACCAAGGTTTTCAAACGATCCACGCGACGCAAAACGAAGGAAAAACGGTCGACAATAAGCCGGGTAGCGGGAGGGAGGACAAGGCAGCCCGTTCGACGGCGTTGGATGAAAAGTCTGTTCAGGGGCCATGCATCGAGAGGAGGGTATCGCTACAGCGTAGGAATACATACCCTGTCCTTCATGCAAAGCCCCTTCCGTTGGCTCGTCTCTTGAAGCGCTGCGCTCGGGCATCCATTACTGTTGAACGAGCAGCAGCGGCGGACGGGTCAGCCTGGCTGTCAGTCCAGTCAGCAAGATGCCATCGGAACCGAATCGACCTGCAAGAGAAGTGAACACCTACTAAGCAGGCAACCTCCAAATGCAACATAATGCTGTCATCACTCATCTACATCTGCAAAGTATTCACACCACAACTCAACAACGCATCACCCGTGATGCTTTGGACCAGGACAAAGAATCGCACGCGACAATTTGACAAATTAGCGCACTGGCCCTTGCTTGCACAATTGCAATGGATGGACAAACGCTAGAAGATCGGGTACCTGTAGAAGAGTACACATGGAAGAAAGCCGGAATTCCTATCTTATTGCGTCCCTCTACGCGCATCTTTACGCACTCCCATTTCGGACACCGACAGTTCCACTTCACTTTCATCACTGCAATTCGTACAATTACTTCATTCAACTCGATATACTTCCCCCTCTTCCTCCATTTCTTCATACTTTCACTCCTGTTTCTCGCTAGAGCTGTTTACGTACTGACAATTTTCATTCCTGTCCTGCTTGTCATCACAGCGCACCAACCGATATTGTCATACACCTTCCCTTTTTACAACCTAGCACACCTTGAGACAGAATAGCAGTTCCTCCTCAGTCGAACTCTTCCGCAAACATCTCACCTCTGAAGACGAAGCATAGATCTCAGTAATTCAAGATGGATCTCAGAGTTGGCGGTAAATACCGTATTGGAAAGAAGATTGGTTCAGGATCTTTTGGTGAGTTGGTCGTCTACATCCATGCTCATCTGATCATTTCAAAAATATTGACACTGATCATTACTAATCGTTTGCTGTCTCTTTGCGTGCTCGTTTTTCCTGTTTCTTCTTTGTCGCTTTCAGGTGATATCTACCTCGGTGTTAACATCATCTCTGGTGAAGAGGTCGCTATCAAGCTTGAGTCTATCAAAGCTAAGCATCCTCAGCTCGAGTATGAAGCTAAGGTATACAAGGTAAGTTGTCCTTTTCGCTGTGTCATTGTCGTACATCTTGCGTCTATATCATCGTTGACTCCCCACCTCTCTCTCCTAGACTCTCGCTGGAGGCGTCGGCGTACCTTTTGTCAGATGGTACGGCATAGAATGCGACTATAACGCTATGGTCATCGATCTACTCGGTCCTTCCCTTGAGGATCTCTTCAACTTTTGCAACAGACGCTTCTCCTTGAAGACTGTCCTGTTGCTTGCTGATCAATTGGTGGGTCATTCTCTGCCGCCGATCGCTTAACATGCTGTCATTGGAGAATGCTAACATCGCTTTGATGCTTTTCAGGTCTCGCGCATCGAGTACATCCACTCCCGCAACTTCATCCATCGCGATATCAAGCCCGACAATTTCCTCATGGGTATCGGCAAGCGAGGAAACCAAGTCAATGTTATCGATTTCGGTCTAGCGAAGAAATACCGTGATCCCAAGACACACCTTCACATCCCTTATCGCGAGAACAAGAACTTGACAGGAACAGCTCGATATACTTCTATCAATACACATTTGGGAGTTGAACAATCTCGAAGAGACGACATGGAGTCATTGGGATATGTTTTGATGTATTTCCTTCGAGGCCAATTACCATGGCAAGGACTCAAGGCAGCTACCAAGAAGCAAAAGTACGACAGAATCATGGAGAAGAAGATGACTACTCCAACAGAAGTCTTATGCCGTGGTTTCCCAAATGAATTTGCTATCTACCTGAACTACTGCAGATCTCTAAGATTCGATGATAAACCTGATTATTCGTATCTTAGAAAATTGTTTAGAGATCTATTTGTTAGAGAAGGATTCCAGTATGATTATGTCTTTGATTGGAGCGTCCAACAGAAGGTTCAAGACGAACAAGCTGCTCAAGCCCATCAAGCACAAGCACAAGCTCAGGCACAAGCTCAACAGCAGCAACAGCAATCCGCTTCTCCTGCCAATCAAGGCCTGTCCGGCTCTCTACAACAGCCTCTCTCTGCTGGATTGAGACAATCCGGAGCTGGTGGTGGTTATGACGGCAACAACGGCAACAATGGAAGTGGAGGCAACTATGCTGGAAGTCCTGTCTCGGGCTTGCCTGGTGGACCATCTGGTCAGAGAGGAGCTAGTGGATCTAATCAACTAGGCGGTGGTGGTGCTACGGGATCAGGCAATGTCAGACGTAAAGTCATCGTTGATGGCGATGGCGGTCCAAATGATTCAATGAGGACCACTCCTGGTTCAAGCGCTCAACAAGGCATTCAGACTAGCGAACGAATGTGAGTGTCTCATTTTTCGTTTCATCTGCTGAAAGCCGTGCGTGTATGGTGGGAAAATTTAGGTTACTGACTGGTCATCGCCTCTTTATATAGGCTTAGAAGCCAAACCAAGGCTTACAACGAGCCCATTGGCGGACAGAAGAACCATCAATGGAACTAAAGACAGTCCTATAAAACAGCTTTGAAAAGCTGCTACACCTTTTTTGTGAAGATGAATAGCAATTAGAAAGATGAAACATTGATGGAGAAGAGGTTAGGAGAATTGCGAAAGAGCGACGCCCTAGAATTTCTTTCATAATCGACTCTCACGATGACAAGCATGGATATGGCTCAGAGCGCAGGAATATGTACACACAAACTTCTTTTCGTGGAACCCTACGCTGTCGGGTCGTACACTCCTGTGTTCTGTTCCCTCTGCCTTCTAAGCACTTCATGCACAGCAAGCTTTCCTCTAATACTCGCATCAACACCTTCCCATAGACGACTGCAAGATGGATCCCCGAAGTAATCTTATGCAACACTCGAAGAATGGCGACTCACATTGATAACATCCGCCTCCACGCTCTCTTTGATCTGTATTCCACATTATCGTTGGGAAGAGAACAGAGCCGGAGAAGAATCAAGGATGAATTCCTTTGACGCACGCCCCGCTCGTGCATAAGGCGAGTATCTGTCGTCAAGGAAACAGTCTATTCTCTTTCGACCGTCGTTCTATGCATTCTATTCGCCTGGTTCTTCTTCAAGTCGTTCAAAATTCTCCCCATGAAGTTACTGCTATTCCTCCCACTTCCGCTCCTCAAGCACATCAACATTCATCGTTATTCCCCTACCTGACATTCAAGACCCTCCGACATTGCCTTTCACAGACTGTAATATTCAACTGTACACAGCTCGCACTCTATGGTTTCAACGGATGTTTTCTTTTCCTCCCGATTTTTCCAATTCAACGTCGTCATGCCGCTCTCTTCCTTCTCACCTGTGCTTTCATACTCCGCAAGCACCTCCCCGCCAGGCTATCTTTTTCCATGCCTGAATTCGTCCACATTCGCACGTCCTCAAGCGCTCACGACGCCAACACGACTGCCACCTCTACCGCGTCATTTCTGCTATCACCGCAAAAGGAGGCTAACCATATTTGCTATTCAAGAGTCCCTTCAACTATTCAAGACCTGTATTTGTATGCTCAAAAGAAGACTTTAAGACAGAATGGAAGTGATAGATATTGGAAAGAAGGAGTCAGAAGAAGAAGAAGAATGACCAGATATCGGGATGAAAGAAGGAGGATCCCAGCAGGAGAATTTGTTGATCAGCGGGTCGGAGCGCACCGCATGGTAGCTATATCTCTCGAAGGCATCTGCGGTATATCGGAAGCACAAGAAGACTCCACCTTCTACAGTCTCGCTGAAAGCATGAAGACCGACTTCTGAAGGACACTATCGTTAGTGAAGATACTGCACTGGTATTTCGGAGGACTTCACTCGTACTACATTACACTGGACGCCCGTAGAGAAGCGTGCATCCATCAAGCTGTCGACCTTTCCTCGTGTGATGACAATTTCCTCTCCCACCTTCCCTCGTGGCCGTCCCTCAATGTCATTACTCGTTCTGCAAGATTTGTGCTGCTCTGTCTGGAAACTTGCACATATACTTTACACATTTTCAAGGAATCGTACGGAGCCCGACTACTCAGAACGAGAAGTCGAAGATACTACTACTCGAATATCGTTGTCTTTCGTGTAGTCATATAGCTGCTTTTTCCTCGTGCTTTGCGATTTAGTCTTCAGACACATGCACCTCCCAACTCCCCAGGCAATAGGCCGTTCTATTGAATTTAATACAAAAGTTTTGAAATGCCTGGGCCAATGTCGCCTTGTTGCCTCGCTCTATGCTTGCAACGTCCCATTGCTGCCTTCAGTGCTGTCCTGGTGCTCTTCTAGCCCATCTTGTGGTTTGTGTGAACGCTCAGCTGGGACGACAAGCTTTCTGCGACTTGGACCACATCCAACTGACCAGACGCACACACGATGACAACTGCTCCTGCAGAGAAGGGCAAAGGGCCAATGGCATTCGGAGTCACCCGAAACAATGGTGCTCCACCTGCTTACGACCACCCATGATGAGTTATTGACCCGCATGCAAGCTCCGTCTCCGTATGCAAGGCATGGACGGCATGGACGAAAGCAAGAAACAAAGCAGCCGAGCAGCCTCCTGATGTTCGCCAGTATCAACACATTAGCCATGTAAGAGTGCAAGAAGTGCCCAGCTGACTGTTTTGTGTCGCCCGCGTGCCTTACTGCACTTTTAACATGTCCAGAGTAGAGAAGTACATACAGTCTTACGCACTCTCTTAACCGGACGGACGAACCCTCCACTCGCACCGTTGCTGCAACTCGTACAATGACTTCTATCACTCGATCTTCCTCTTCCTCCGTCGTAGACTCCTACTCCTGCTCATCGCAAAGCTGCTTTTACTGAGACCTCCCATCCTCTGCCCTTGTTCACTTTTCATCACATCACGAACCGACAATCCTTCACAAACTTCCCTTTCAGATTAGCACATCTCGAGACAACAGCAGTCCTCGCAAGCTACTCTTAGGTACTGAACTTCTGGAGACGTGAAACAGAGCTAGCGGTCCAAGATGGATCTTAGAGTTGGCGGTAAATACCGTATTGGAAAGAAGATTGGTTCAGGATCTTTTGGTGAGTTGCGAGCATGTTTTCTCTATCTGCACATTGCGCCGCAGTAAATTCTCATTTGGCTCATGCTGATCTATTACGATATATCCTGTCGTCATGTTCTTCTTGGCTTTCAGGTGATATCTACCTCGGTGTTAACGTTATATCTGGTGAAGAGGTCGCTATCAAGCTCGAGTCTACCAAGGCTAAGCATCCTCAGCTCGCTTACGAAGCCGCAGTGTACAAGGTAAGTTGTCCTGGTGTGTCTCACTCTAGTACATCTTGCGTCTGTATTATCGCTGACTTCCATCTATCCATGATAGACCCTCGCTGGAGGTGTCGGTGTACCCGTTGTCAGATGGTATGGCATAGAATGCGACTACAACGCCATGGTCATCGATCTACTAGGTCCTTCCCTTGAGGATCTCTTCAACTTTTGCGGAAGACGCTTCTTTCTGAAAACGTCCTGTTGCTTGCTGATCAACTAGTGGGTGCAATCTTTTCCAGCAATTGCAATCTTCTTGTATCTGTGAGCATGCTGATATTGTGTAATGTGTTCACAGCTCTCTCGTATCGAGTACATCCACTCACGAAATTTCCTTCATCGCGATATCAAGCCTGACAATTTCCTCATGGGTATGGGCAAGCGAGGTAACCAAGTCAATGTCATCGATTTCGGTCTAGCGAAGAAATACCGTGATCCCAAGACACATCTTCATATCCCTTATCGCGAAAACAAGAATTTAACAGGAACAGCTCGATATGCTTCCATCAATACGCATTTGGGTGTTGAACAATCTCGAAGAGATGACATGGAATCCTTGGGATATGTTTTGATGTATTTCCTTCGAGGTCAATTACCATGGCAAGGACTCAAGGCAGCTACCAAGAAGCAGAAATACGACAAAATCATGGAGAAGAAGATGACTACTCCAACTGGAGTACTGTGCCGAGGTTTTCCAAACGAATTTGCCATCTATCTGAACTACTGCAGATGTCTTAGATTCGATGATAAACCTGATTATTCTTACCTGAGAAAATTGTTTAGAGATCTGTTTGTTAGAGAAGGATTCCATTATGATTATGTCTTCGATTGGGACGTTCAACAGAAGCTACAGGACGAACAGGCTGGTCAAGCTTAACAAGCACAAGCCCAGGCGCCGGCTCAGGCTCAAACTGAACAGCAGCAGCAGCAGGAATTCACTTCTCCTGCCATTCCAGGCTTATCAGGTTCCCTACAGAAGCCTCTCTCTGCTGCATTGAGACAATCCGGAGCTGGTGGTGGTGTTGATGGAATCAATGGCAGTAATGCAAGTGGACGCAATCATGCCGGAAGGTCTGTTTCGGGCTTGCCTGATGGACCATCTGGACAGCCAGGAGCTAGTGAATTTAATCAAGTAGGTGGTGGTGCTACGGGATCAGGCAACGTCAGACCTAAAGTCATCGTTGGTGGTGATGGTGGACCTAACGACTTCATGAGCACCACTCCTAGTTCAAGCGCTCAACAAGGCATTCAGAATAGCGAGAGAATGTGAGTGCCGTTGACCTCATCTACTGAAAGGCGTGCATTCACGATGGGAAATTAGGTTACCGACTGGCCCTTGAAGTAATTTACATGCCCCACCCAAGAATACCAGATTGCCTCGATAAATCCGCCTCACGCTCTCTTTAACCTGATTTGAATGTTATCGATAGGGAAGAGGACAAAGCAGAAGAGGGAGTAGTGATGGAGCTTTCTGATGCACGCCGTGCTTCGTTCAACGAGGCGAGTGTTTGTCGTTCTCCTTCCCCGTCGTTTTATGCATCCTTTCTGCCTAATTCTTCTTCTTCCTCAAGTCGTTCACAACTCTATTGATGGAGATACTACTTTCCGTGTCATTCCGCTCCCTCATCACGTCAACATCTATCATTTTTTCCCTCTGTGACGTTCAAGACTCTAAGAACCTGCCTTTCAAAAGACCATAATAGTTCTAACTCTGCTACCTCGCATTCTATCTTCGAATGACGGTTCAATGGATGCTTTCTCCCCTTCCGGAGTCTCCCCTTAACGTCGCTATGCTTCGTCTCTCGCCCTCACCCACGCCTTCCTTAACTGTGCGATCCCCTGGCTACTAGGCTCCTTCTACATATACCGGAAGAACGTCCGACATCCGCAAGTCCTCAGCCTTATGGGTGTCCAAAACAACTGCCACACTCTGCCGCGTGGTTTCGGTGGACACCGCGGTCAGAAAGACGCCAGTCATGCCTGCTGTTCAAGAGCGTTGTTGAAACTGTTCAAGACCTGTATATGTATGTTCAGAACACGATTTACACAGTGAAAAGGGTTCAAATGTTGGCAACAGCTTTTGAAGCCCTCCTTAAGCAGCTTTGAGGGAAGGAGAGAGGAACATGAAGACAGCTCACCCTTCACAGTCTCGCTCGAAGCTCTTAGTGCTGCCACTGAAAAATACTACTGTTGTTGAAGATACTGGACTGCCACTCCCGAAGACTCTCACCCTCCAATGTGGCACCAAAGGCTGCCGCATAGGTTGCTATTGTTAGACAGACAAACCTCATGGTCCTCCTTTAGTCTCTCGGCCTGACATCGTGTGGGGAGAAGTTCGTCTTCTGTCTTCCCTTAGGGCCGTCCCTCAGAGTCAATATGCGTTTATGCTGCTCTGTCTGGACAGATGCATACATACTTTTACACATGTTCAAGTAATGATACGGAGCGCAATTGTGTCAAATGTGAACGTTTGAAGATATGATGATACTACTCGAATTCCGTTGTCTGTCGTGCAGTCATACAGCTGCTTTCTTGTCGTGCTTTGCGATTCAAGTCTAGTAAGACTGCCCACTCACTACAGTAGGCAATACGCCGTACTTTGAATTCAATAATAAAAAGTCACGAAGTGTTTGGCGAAAGCTTTCTATTGCCTCAGCCAGGCGCACAATGTCACTCTGTTGCATCCGTAGACGTCCTTGTGCACTTTCGACTTCTTGCCTGCTTGATGAAGTGAGCGCTCGAGGAGCTGCAACGAGCAAGCTTCTTCTTGCGTGAGACTTGCACTATATCCAAACCAACCACATCCTACAATATGACGACAGCAGCAGAGAAAGGCAAAGGGCCAATGACATTCGGTGTCACTGGCAACAATGGTGCTCCGCCTACCTACAATCAGCCATGGTGAGTTACCGACCCGCATGCACTCAACGCGATCTCCATGCAACGCAGACACGCGCCTGTGTGCCAGGGAAGAAAGCAAGAAGCAATGGACGGGCGAGGGGAATGCTGTCTCCATCTGCCAGCATCATCCAGAAGCCATGTCACTGTACATGAGAGCAAACAGCTGACTGGTGCTGCTGCTGCTGTTATTTTGCCTGTACAGGGTCGAGAAGTACAGACCTGTCCTGCTGGAAGACATCGTTGGCAATTCCGAGACTGTTGACAGGCTCAAAGTGATAGCAAGGGATGGAAACTGTCCTCATATCGTTCTTTCTGTAATGCTTACACGCCAAGTGCAATAACTTGTCGACTATCTCAGCTCACATTGTTTGATGTCAATCAGGGCACACCTGGTATCGGCAAGACGACTTCCATTCTCTGTCTAGCACGCGCACTATTAGGACCAGCATACAAAGAAGCCGTATTGGAGTTAAACGCATCAGATGAGAGAGGTATCGATGTCGTACGAAACAAAATCAAGATGTTTGCGCAGAAGAAGGTAACTTTACCTGCTGGTAAACATAAGATTGTCATCCTGGACGAAGCAGATTCTATGACTGCTGGGGCTCAACAAGCACTTAGAAGAACTATGGAGATCTACTCGAATACCACGAGATTTGCGCTCGCTTGTAATCAGAGTAGTAAGATTATCGAACCTATTCAGAGTCGGTGAGTGAACTGCTTTTTGAAGAGACGTTAGTTGGTCAAGACGCGTTCTAACGCATACAATCCTATCATGTCATAGTTGTGCCATTCTGCGTTACCGTAGATTGACGGATGAAGAATTATTGAAGCGTCTGACAGAGATCTGCGAGAAAGAAGGCGTGAGGAGAGACCTATCTCAGATATATAACGAGGGTATTCCTGCTGATAATAATGCAATGTCTCATATGAAACAGGTCAAATACTCATCTGAAGGTCTAGCAGCTATCATCTTCACAGCAGAAGGCGACATGAGACAAGCCATCAACAATCTACAATCGACTCATTCAGGATTCGGTTTCGTATCACCAGAAGCAGTTTTCAAAGTGTGTGATTTGCCTCATCCAGTGACTATCAACAAGATGATATCAGCCTGTGAAAAGGGTGATATCGACAATGCAATGGAGGCTTTGGGTGAGCTGTGGTCTCAAGGTTATTCAGCTGTGGATATTGTTAGCACCATCTTCCGGGTGGTAAAGAATAATGAGACTATGCCAGAGTATAGAAAGTTGGAGTTTATAAAGGTGAGTTGCGCAACTGCTTCTTCATGTTTCACTGTCTCAGTGCGAAGAAAGAACGCCCACAGCTAACTCTCATGTACTATCTGGCGCAGGAAATCGGTTTCACACACATGCGAATCTTAGAAGGTGTCAGTACGGTCGTTCAGCTTGGTGGTCTGTTGTCAAGGCTGTGCAAGCTGCAAATGAAGCCAGAGCTATTCAAGCTGTAGAATGTAGTCGTAAAAACCAAAAGGCAGTTTAAAGGTTTCTGCTTCGAGCAAACATTGCGATGCTTATCGACAGAGACATGAAACGGCAGGAAGGTGCCCGAGAGGGATCTCTGAACGCAGCTCGTTGCACTTTTGACCCTCTGGAGTGTCCTTCCAACTACTATACCAGCCAATGTATAAGATACAACAACAATATCACAAGACTGTTCCCACAGGCAAGCCGATAACCACCCGATAGAGAGAAGGTTGGAAATTATCTATGTCTTTCCGCCTTCCATTTCCAAACTCTCGCACCAGTTCTAATACCCTGTTCAGGTTTAGGTAATTTCTTCTTATTTCCATTCAGCTGTCTCAATTCCAATTCATCCAAATCATCTTCGTTCAATCTAGCTTCTTCCGCTGACAAACCTCCCTTTTTACCTCCAACTACCATTTTAGCTCCTTTACCCATTATTGCTCTTTGTACTTGCATCTCGCGATATGTTCGTTGTAAGGTTGATAATCTTTCTAAGCGGGCTGAAAGCTCTGCTGCTTTACTCGTTAGGTAGGCTTTACGCTCCGCTTTGATGGCTGCGGCGGTGCTTTCGGGTGTGGGTGATGATGTATCCTCGATGGCTCTGCCTTTTCCTTTAGCTTTACTAGACGAGGTTGATGAATTTGTCATGGATGAGAACAGACGAGTTGCTAGCTTTTGAGGCTTGAATTTCGCCACTGTAGATGCACAGACCCACATGAACAAATGGGGAGAATACAGAGCAAGAGGGCATGGATAGACGAGGTCAG
This sequence comes from Cystobasidium slooffiae, assembly GCA_019775285.1. Lineage (NCBI taxonomy): Eukaryota > Fungi > Basidiomycota > Cystobasidiomycetes > Cystobasidiales > Cystobasidiaceae > Cystobasidium > Cystobasidium slooffiae. Next base: position 899,120 of record JACWFZ010000010.1, read on the forward strand.
CATGGTATACCTTTCTGTGAAATGACATAGACAGGTTTCACCCTCACCCTCTTTTGCCGTATCTACAAAGACAGTCTTCTTGCCTTTGACGCCGCTGCTGCCCAGCAGTGACAGAATTGCTGCCTTCGAAGTGCCCTCGCCTAGATCGTTCTGTTCGTCTTCATCTTCGCTATCCAGCATGTCATTATCATCATCATTATCTTCCTCTTCAAACGCTACTGTAGCTCCTAGCTCGTCTTTGAGTCGTTGAATGAGCTGCGAACGAGGGAGTACACATAGAAAGTCAGAAATCTTGCAATCTGGGCGATGTCTAGAACAAGTAGAAAAGGACAAGCCGCACCTTCTCCTCAGTATTGACCAATGTCCTAACATAACCAGCATCCTGAGTCTTCAGCAGCTTAACCACATCGACCGGCATAGCTTCATTTCCTCTATCCTGAATGTGAATACCCTTCTTAGTCCTGCTATTGACCATTCCAAAGTAGAATTCATCTTTATTCCTATCAGCTGCCTTCTGGCGCAACTTCTTGATGCGGTCTTCTTTGCTATGATAGTCCTTGGCTCTCTTAACATAATCCTTGTGCTTCTCTAGCAATCCTAGCTTTTGACGGTTCACAAGCTGTCCTCGCTCGCGATGCTGGCGCTTCTGCTGATCTAGACGGTTGCGCATGGTTAACAAGCAGGCAAGCAGGTAGCAGAGATGTCTGGTTTGGCTCCTTGCTTGATGCTAGTATTATAACGGATACGGTGATGAAATGAACCCAACTCTACCCACTATTCCTGTCAAAGTGCATTTGCAAGGTTTTCTCGGTGTCTTTTGCCGATCATCCAATTTAAGGTGACCGGATCATCATCAGCATCATCGTTTTAATAACATTAACATTCTGCAGAGATTTACGTTAATGCCCTTCTTATTTGACAGCACTTAGTCCACTTCTTACTTCCACTCCGACCTTCTGCTCCACAGATGCTGGTGAGATATGCTGTGCTTTCACTAAGCTAAGCGGTCAAACGGTCAACCGCTTCAAGATACCATTACAACATACTGCAACCTTGTCAAGAAAGTGAAAATCCTCAAGCCGAGCAAGCCAGATATTCCATACAGCCTTCATTATCCAGCAGTGTTCACCAGGTCTACCATATTCAAACATCAAGACCATCACTACTTTCAGTTCCTGCAAGATCAGCTTGTAATATGGCGAAGTCACCACCGGCTGAAGATACCAAGTCTTCTCGAGGTCCTAGTCCACCTCAGCCGCCTGCTGTCCCTCCTCCTTCCACAGTCATCAGCAACATAGCATACAGCTCGCTAGTTACGACTCCGGCTGGATCTAAAGACAACTACTTCCCTGCTGCTCCTGCTTCTACTCGAGCTCCTGCTTCTTTCCAGCAGGATTCGCCACAGCCGGCATCATCAAGCACTAAACCTTCGGCAAACGCAAACTCTTCCGCGAACCATGATATTACAAGCGAGACTTCAAGAGACAATAGCTTAGATAAGAGCGTCAAAGATGTTCGTCAACCTGGAGCCGCAGAAGCGCTACGTGCCAAGCTGGCGGAACACCGTAAATCCATGTCTGCCGCATATGACCAAGAGCATCCGAGTCGTGTGAAAGACTATGCTTTCACTAGCAGGGGCGGTAATGAGCCTACGGAATTTGACAAGAAGACTCCACCTTTGGTCAGAAATGCAACCTTCGACCAGACGCTGTCGCAAGATGCAAGGCGACCTTTGGAAGGTGGTCAAAGACTGCTGCAGAAGTCGCATTCAATCATGACACCTCAAAAGCATATCCCGGAAGCATCTACATCTACAAGCACAGCTCCACCTTTACCATCGACAGTCAGCGAGATTCAGGAACCAAAGCTGCCTGTGGGACTGGCAACGGGAGAACATCATGCACCTGGGAGAATCCCAGCTATAGTGACAGCTATCGATCCTAGTACTACAAAGAAGGCTAGTCCTGCCGGCCAGCCAGTACCTAAGCTTGAGCTCGAAGAAGCAATCTCCGACCCGAAGAAACCATTCTACAAGCGTGCCTTTGGGACGCGTCGTCGCTTGTTGGGTGCTCGAGGTATGCCGAGTCAGAGTGGCTCGACGACGTCAGTCAATCCATTCTCGGCTGGACCGCCTAGACCGGGCTTGAAGACGAGTGCACTAGGTACAGGCAGTATGGCGAGCGCTGTGAATGGGCCACCATCTGCTATTGCCGGAGGAGGAGGAGGCTTCTCGCTGGGTGGAGCGGCACAACATAAGCCTTCCATGGCTCGCCAGCGTACAAAGGCTCCTCCAGTCGGAGTAGCGATACCCAACACACAAAGAAGAAGGGAGCCGACATGGTCGAAGAAAGCTAGAGAAAGACCTTTGTATTCACTTGGGAAACCATTGCCTACGCACGAAGAAGTACAAGCTCAACGAGCATGGCAAGAGCAGATTGAGCGTCTGAAGGAAATGTATCCGGAAGCTGAACCACCTGAACCACCTCCGCTTCCGTCGCAACAAGCTGCCGGTGCCATTACAAGTGGACTACAAATTGACAAGGCGCAATTAAAGGATATCATACGGACTGCGATTATGGAGTACAAGAAGTACGAAGCTGGAGAATTGGACCTTGATGCTGTCAGTGCTATCAGCCCAACAAGTCCAAGTATGGCGAGCACACGAAGAAGAAGAAGCACTCTTATGTCCGAAGGCTCGACCGCTAGTCCTCACAGGAGGACGTTCGGATCAGTCAATGCTACACCTCGAGCATTTGGTTTACCGAGGATGGATTCCGCCGTAATAGATGAAGAAGATGGACCACCTTTGGAACCTTTACACCTGCGTGCCAGTGGGTCAATGCTAGACGTGCCTCCTTCCGGTCGTAAGGCTTCCACGGCGGAAAGTATGGACAGAGGTCCTCCTGCAGTTGCGAACCGCGACGGACAGGAGCTCCATCGTGGATCAATGCTTTCACGAGGGCAACGTCAAACGAGGGAGCCTAGTCGCATATCAAGAGGAGGCAGGCCATCCACAATCACACAATCAGGCGCCGGTATGCCTGCAAATACTGAAGAACCACTGACAGACGAGGACGTGGCGCAGAAAGCAGAAGAAGAGAAAGATGCAAATCAAACGGATGGCGGACACAGTGTTGCCAAGAATAGTATCTACTCCCGCGATCATGAAACGGAAGGTAATTGGAGTGAAGAAGAAGCTACGGAGCTCGATTCGAATGAGGCCGCCAATAATCAGAGTTTTGTAGACGAGCAAGACGCAGAATATGAAGACGACGAGTACGACGATGATTATCCGAATATTGTCGCTAAATGGAGAGCGTATGCGAGAGAACCGCTAGCGGAGTTCTTGGGAGCTTTCGTACTAGCTGTCATTGGTGTTGGAGCATCTGCTCAAGCGGCACTTTCTTCCGATCCGAACATTCAGCCCACTGGCACAGGCGCTGCTGCTACTTCAGTCAACTTGTCCGCTCCTCTCGCTTGGGGTGCCGGAGTCGCCATGTCAGTCTATATCGCCGGTGGTATATCTGGTGGACACATCTCGCCAGCTATCACCATCGTCTTAGCTGTATTCCGAGGTTTTCGTAAGTGATTCGTTCGCCGACTGATGGCACGTCAAATTCGATTGCTAACCTCCAATTAACCAACAGCCTGGAAACGTGTGCCTTCGTACATTGCTGGCCAACTGCTGGGTTTCATTGGCGGCAGTGGAGTGGCATATGGACTATACCGCCACGCCATAACAATTTATGAAGGTGGTCCAGACGTCAGGACAATCGGAGTGGGCGGCACTGCCAACTTCTTCGCAACGTATCCAAGTAAGCGTGATATGCTATCTCGTCTACGGCACAACGGACGCCACACAACCAGCTAACCCTGATTCGTCTAATTAGTGGAATACGTCAGCAATGCCAATGCTTTCTTCCAAGAATTCACGAATGTTGCTCTCCTCATCATCTTGGTTCTTGCCATTGGTGATGCGGACAATGTACCTCCTCCAGCTGGCCTGAATCCTATCATCATTATGTTCATGATCATGGCCATTGGATTGAGTCTGGGACTGCAAAGCTCATATGCTTTGAATCCTGCTCGAGATCTTGGTCCAAGACTTGTTTCTTGGTGGGCCGGCTACGGTACGGGTGTCTGGAATTATCGAGATCAGGTGAGTCTTGACCATGCGATATAGTCACGATCCGATCAGCTAGCATGTGCTAATGAATGACTCTGTATCGTGTTCAGTATTGGCTTTGGTGCCCTTGGGCTGCGGACATAACAGGCGGTCTATTTGGTGCGTTGATGTACGATACACTCATCTTTATGGGCCGAGAATCGCCAATGAATAAGCGATGGCATATGCCTTTCGTCAACAAGACCAAGAAATCAGAAGAGATGAGTAGGAAATGGCAGGGATGGAAACTACACCAGAAAGCACGCAGAGCTGGATGGAGGTCGCGTTTGGTGCCAGAAAAAGATGCACCCGCAGAAGCGAAGGAAGTCGTATGAGCTGCTTTAGTATTGATCACAGTTAACGATGTAGCATATATCAATCCAATAGTACATAGACGAGCAAGTAGACAGACAAGTTTGCACTCGACAATTTGCAGATAGAGTAGTGTGGCGAATCTCGTGACTTGACCGTGAAGGTAGTTTGCACGACCGTGCCTTGCTTTCGTGTCTTATCACAAGCTGGCACAATGGCTGCAAAGAAGACAATCGGTGTGTTCGAAATGCCACAATGATTGCTTTACGAAGCCTTGCTAACGGAAATGCGAATTGCTACCAGTATTCGTAACAGGTGTGCATCAAATGACAGAAGCTTGTCCTAGGGCAGAATTGATGTATTTCGCCATCCTGTGACATAGGGAACGCCAACAAGCTACGAGAAGTTAAATCCATTTTACAGACAGGATCTGATGCAGCTATCGAAGTCCAATCACAAGATCTAGACTGTAAATGCTACACATCCTGAATATACGACATCGATCACGTCGATTTCATCGGTACTAATTTACAGTATAGCTGACCATATACCACTTGTGCAGTACCAGAGATCCAAGGAACAACTCAGGAAGTCGCTCGTGCGAAGGTGAAAGCTGCTGCTCAAGCGCTAAATGGACCATGTATAACGGAGGATACAGCGTTGTGCTTCAAAGCTATGAATGGATTGCCTGGTCCATATATCAAGTACTTTCTGAAAGAGCTGGGCCATGAAGGTATGTCCGGTGGTAGATTAGGGTGATCTACTGTATGAAGAGGTTCATTGTCGCCTATCAGGCTTGAACACCATGCTCAATGGCTTCCCGACGAAGGAAGCTACCGCACTATGTACATTCGGGTACTGCGCAGGACCTGATGCGGAGCCATTGTTGTTTGAAGGTGCAACAGAAGGAAAGATAGTGGGCGCAAGAGGCCCCTCGAACTTTGGCTGGGTAAGTATAAACTCAGTCGACTACTTGAAGGAGTAGTGCTAAATTCCGCCACCATATACACTTGTGTCCAGGACCCAATATTCGAAGTGCAAGGTACTGGCTTAACGTAAGTAATCATAGAGGCACCGTAGTCTGCTTCAGCCGTGAGCAGTACATAGAGATGCTGACTCAGTAGATCAACAGGTACGCCGAAATGCCGGTTGAGCAGAAGAACACGCTGTCCCATCGCTACCGAGCTCTCTCGAAGCTACGGGAATACCTGGAAAAGACAGAATAGCTATAGATATTGAGCGTGTTTATTAGTGCAGTAAAGCTGTCGAGCAAAGATCTTACACATCAACTGTTGCGGAAAACCTTGCCCTTGCCGTTCATGCCAATTTGCCACGTGCCTGATTGAGCGCCTGCCCGCCTCGCCAAAATTTTCAGAGCATCTGCTCAAAGACAAAGCCTCGCAACTCTGCTTTGCTTTCTCTTTCCGGCCAAGTCACATTCATAGCAATCCAGTGAGTAGAAGCACGCTACTGCAGCACACAGTCGTCGCGTATTCCAAGCTGACCGCGATCCCTCATTTTTTCTGCCTATTCAGCTTCAACCCACACTTTCCAAAACCCATCCAACAATGCTACTCTTCAACGACGTTCTCACCGGCGACGAGCTCTGCTCTGATGCTTACGAGCCAAAGGACATCGATGACATTGTCTACGAGATTGACTGCCAGATGCAGACCATCAAGGATGGCGAAGTCAACATTGGTGAGTTGATCAGTCTCATGCTTTCAAGGGCGCTGCAGACGAGCGATCTTGCAAACGAGCGCGGTGGGTACAGTAGAGCATGGTTACTGACTACTAGCTCTTGATTTTATCACGAACAGGTGCCAATGCCTCTGCTGAGGAAGCCTCCGAGGAGCTAGAAGAGGGTGCCATCCAGGTCATCAACGCCGTAAGTTCATGCACAATTTGGCGAAGCAGCAGAGCAATCGTCTGAATCCATTCTGACATTTATACTTTCCACTCCTAGGTCCACTCTTTCCGACTCCAGTCAACACAATTCGACAAGAAGTCATACCTCACATACCTCAAGGGCTACATGAAGGCTGTCAAGGGTTACCTCGAGAAGAACAAGCCCGAACGTGTCGAGGCTTTCGAGAAGGGCGCACAGGCTTTCGCTAAGAAGATCGTCGCCAACTTCAAGGACTACGAATTCTACACCGGCGAGTCAATGGACCCCGACGGAATGGTCGTCCTCCTCAACTACCGTGAGGATGGTACCACACCTTACCTCATCTTCTGGAAGGATGGTCTCAAGGAGGTCAAGATCTAAAGCACTTGTTTCGCAAAAAGCAACTGCCTTAAGGAAACATATAGCTTTCTTCGCCGTCGCATAGACAACCTTGTCACTCTCTGTTTTAATCTAGATATCAGGGTTCCCTTGTCACCTTACTTGTCAGTTGTGTCTGTACCCGGGGTCCTACAGTTATCCAGCCTCACAAAAACACACTCAAAAGCCGTGCTGCATGCAATGGCAAACTATTGATCTTAACCATAACCCAGAGCGCGGGATATAAAATCTCCGCACCCGTGGCCGCCTCTGCGACCGTTTCTGTAGCGTGCGCTGACTTCTTGCTAGCAACCTCTTAACATAAATATTGGTATGAAATAACGACATGTCGAAAACGCGAATATTAAATACTGTCATAACACCATGAAATGTCCTTTCAATACTAATTTATTACTCCCTCTGCTTTCGCAGTAGAGCCTGAAGCGCCCTATTCTCATTCTTAAGTTTTCTGCGGACAAGTATCGATTAGCTGGGCTTTGGCAAAGGTGGCTCTACCAATGCATGCGAGACTTACTTGACTTCAGCTTCCAGAGCTGCAATCTTGGTATCGCGTGCTAATGTTTCACGTTCTATGCGCTCGTTGGCCATCTGGATCGCTTCCTGAAAAGGTGAAGTCGAGAATCATCAGTTCCCTATCAACATACACTTCAATCTTGCAAGTCATACATTCATGAATGCATCCATCTCCGCATCTCTATCTTCGTTTCCGTGCGCCAGATTTCCCTTGGTGGCTTTCAGTAGATTTTCGCTAGCTTGCAAAGCCTTGCGCAAGGACTCTACCTCCCTTCGGAGAGCGCTGGTGTCCTCAGTATACTATCGGAAGCGTTAGCTTTATATGAGCCTTCAAAGCGAGGCCAAGCGACCTCACCTTTTGCTTGTCTTGTATACTCTGCTTCCGCAATAGATCGACTTCCATATCCAGCGGGGTGATGTTCTCGTCGTTTTCCCGAATGAATGGGTCGGCCAATGGCTGCTTCCGAGGTATTCTGTTCGTGCGCGAGGCGACTGCGGCTTTCGTCAAAGGCGAAGGCTTGACAATGGCACTCTCCACGGCCCCGCGACTTCGTTGGTACAGGCTCCGCGTGTTGGGAGAACGCGGTAAGCTTCCTGTTCGATGTAGCTCTTTCGGTCCGTCGAAGTCGGTTGCAGCGCGCGCGCGAGAGGTGTGATCTCGTTTCTGTATTAACAAGAGGCGTCAGTGTGATAACAATGCCCTCCTGTCATATTCAACATTATCGCACCTCATTTGTCCTGTTGTTACTATCCCCATATCTGTCAATGTGCTCCGGAGTGGCGGCTTTGCTATAGACTTCAGTCGAGCCGTCCTGCAGCTCGCGAAGAGCACGCTTCGACGAGAAGGAGTCGTCATCATTGATCTCGCTTTCGTAGTAGCGCTTCTTCCGATGTGATAGTGGTAAGAAAGGATCATCCTCGATTGGTGACGGCGTCTCAGAAATCTGGCTATCGTCGGCCGTGTTATCGAGAGGCAGGGGGTGTGGGCTCGCAGCTGGGGACTTGGAGCCAAGGTGTCGAGGCCCCATGGGTCTACTGATTGTTCCACTCCGCTGTAATGGCGGTGAAAGGACTCTCTCGGGGGTCCGAGTCGGCACGACTAAGGGAATGTGTAAAGTTAGGTTGGTAACATGTCCAAAGCGAAGTAAAGCGGCCTTACATTGCAAGACCTCCTCATCTTCCTCCTCAATGCGCATGCTCTGCGTACTGGTGCTCTTGGAAATGGTTCCACTCCTACTGCGCAAGAGCGATTGTGACGAGCTGCTCTTGTACAGCTGACCGTCGCTTCTGCTTCGAGCAAGAGCATTTGGATCGTACGCTTCATCGGTACTACGGTTGAGGCTTTCCTCCGTCTCTTCGCGCTGCATCGTACCCATGGAGGTTTGCGGTCGAATTGGTAATTTGCTTGGCTGTTCCGCGAAAGGCTGAGACTGTGGCTCTGCCGATGTAGCGCGGAAGTAGCGTGATCCTTCACTGTTTTGTCGCATATGATTTGGCTGACTGGAGGGCACCGATGAAGGTGGACGACTGAGGGACGAGATGGGCCGCTTGTATGGCGATCCGTGACTGTCTTGCGACATGGCTGATGTTTGTGCGGTTGACGCATAATCTCCACTGAATATAGATCCAGCATGTCTGCTGTCCAATGTACTCGCTTTGCTCGCTTTAGACAGTGTGCGACGAGGACTACTGTTCACACTTCCAACCGGACTGCGCATGAAGTCGATAACGCTTCTTGGGCGACTCGATGACGCGCTAAGGGGACGTGAGGAGGAAGATATACGCGAATCCTCTCTTTGCATGGGCATATGCTCCATGCCCGGTATGTTGGGCGGAACATCGTACAGTCGCAGTTGCCGCGCTACAAAACAAATCCATGTCAACTTGTTGACCACTACCAGAGTTGTAATGTCGCTTACCTGCTTGCAGGATCATACCTACGAGCTTGGCGGGTGTGGTATGCGTGTATGTAGGTTCCGCATTATTCCCTCGCAAGCGGATGCAGTAGCTGCGCAGATTGCGAGAAGCTATCAGAGACAAATATTCAATCTAATGTAATTTAGCTAACTCACTCGCAAGTCCCATCAGGTTGGAAGTACGCGGTGGCTACCGCGTGAGGTCCAGATTTGCCAGAGGGCAATTCCATCGGTGCTTCATCGCCAGCAACAACTTGTAAAGCAATCTTAGCCTTTCTGCCTTCCGATAGGTATGATCGTTTGTCGTAGATGTTCCAGTATGCTGATAAGGTACCATTACTCCATAGTTTGGTAGTTGAGTGATTCTTGCCTGCTTTGATGAGAGCGATGCAGTTCCAGATATTCGATAGGAAACGCTGCTTGTCTGATGGAGTTTCCGGTTTGAGAATCTGATACTTCCGCACTGGTCGGCCGTTCCAACGATCTGTGAACTCTTTCGGCGGGCGCTCAAGGAAGAGCGAGAAGCCTGAAAGGGACAATCTCAGTCACGGTAGTTCTAGCGATAATAGAGTAGCTGGCTCGTACCAATCTCATCGTCATCTTTGGCTACCAGCTCGCCGAGGTCGAATTCTCCTCTATACCTCATGCTCTTGGCTTTGCCCTTTCTTGGTGATTTAGACCTCGATAAAGCCGGATCGGGCATCTGCATTTCCTTGACTAGCTTATTGATATTATCTAGTCCAGCGAGAGATCGACCTGTTCCTTCTGAGCTTTCCCGTTTCGTGACTATGAGGCGGTCATTGAACAAGAATAGAGTGCAGAGTAGCTCTTCTTGATGGTGGGAATAACCATGACCGGGTGCTGACTCAGCTCGACTTCCTGAAAGAGGACGGTCGAAGACATCGATACAATCCACAAAGTAGCGGTTGCTGTTCATAATTCGAGCCTAAATGCACGATCTAAGCGCCTTTCAAGACGCGGTACTCTGGTCGAGACCACTTACCGGAAGACCATCTATCGATCTGCTCAAACCAAATAACGCAGCTGCCCGCCGTGTTTCTTCGTCCTCATCAAGCGTAGCTATAGAGCTTGCGATCTCAATAGCATTGAGCATAACATCTCGATAACGATCTTCCTTCTCTACTTCGCGTACGATGCCTTTCAATAAGAGTCGATAACGAGGTATCCGCTGAGCAGGCTCGATAAGCAGAGACTCAAGACTGCAATTGTCGCTGCCTGCTCCTGCTGATGCTCTTGTGCGCTGCGATGCAAAGCACATGTCAGTGCGAGTTCGAAAACAAAACACCAGGGATGTATATACACACCTCAATGAAGTTGCGGAAGACTGTATTTCGTTTCCGTAGCTCCCGCTCTAAGTCTTTAGCACGCTCAAGATTGAGAATATAGGCGGGGTAGATGGTCTGGAAGTGGTCGAGCTGGTGGTCGCAGGAGAGCATCAGTGTGTGATCCGGACTGGTGACTACCTGAAACCGTTCGCTCACATGTCTGACCATCACGCTAGCCCAATGTTCGAATGTTTTGCCCTCATGATTGCCATACAAGCTTGCTCGGAGATCCACTAGGAGTGCCTCGTTGGCTGGCAAGATGGCTTCGATGTTGCCAAAGATCTGTTTTGCTTCGAAAGCATTGATAATTTCAGTATCCTTCCTACGCGTGAAGTCTCGTAGAGGATGAGCATATAGCTGCCAGATTGTTAGAGATAGCAAAGTCACGTGTCAGTATTGCCCTTTCATGGACAACATACTATCGTGATCTCACCTTGTACAGGATGTTCAGTCTCTTAACATAAGTCTCTTCAGTCTTCAACAGCTCCAAGAGTAAGTTTCTCCTGCGTTCAATATCAGGTTGACGGTCCTAGAATGGCACGAGAACAGTCAGCTGTTTGAGATGTGGGAAGGCGATCGAGGAGACTCACAACATGACTGGCGAGCTCATCAAGACCTGCTCGAGAGGGAGTAGTAGGGAAAGCAGGCGAGCTAGTTGGCTTTACAAGTGTTGATCCAAGTGTAGGTAGGAATGTCATGATCTCTGTAGACTGTCATTCAGGACTTTTCGTCTCCGGTGCGAAACGATAGCTTCTCACCTGGAGGGAGATCCCATCCCTCTGCATTTCGGTCGACCCCTTCAACGACGACATCGCAGAACACAGCATTCATTCGACCACTCCCGCCTCCATTGCTCTTAATGCTTCTAGCTGCTCCGTTGCTGCTGTGCTGGCTGCCTCCACCTGGAGTCCGGTGGGCAGTGGGTGATTTCAGGTGATAGCTTGAACTGCCTGGAGCTGCTGATGTTGCGTTGTTGCTCTTCTTCGTCGACCACTTGAGCGGCGTTGTTGGAGCATCCATCATGTCTCTCTCCCTCTCTGTCTCCTTCAGATGCACCGTGTCACAGCATACGCTGTTTCGCCCTGTTCCGGTGCTGTCTCTCTACGAGTATCTCTGCAGGTTCGCAAAACAACAACATCCACACTCACGCGCCGCCTACCTTGCGACAGGCAAGAGGATGATCGGGAGTTGGAAAGTGTTAGGAGCAGAACAATGGCCTATTAATGCCAGTCATTACGTGGTGTGTATTGCCTATATAGTGTCCGTATTTTAACTTGTACAATGTCAATCCCCGTCGAAGTTACTCAATCTAACATACTCGATACCACGGAGCAGAGGCACGCCGCGCCACAACTACAATGGACAAGTTTCGCAGGCATAAACGTCAAGCGACGGACTTCCTTCATGTGTATGCTGTATCTGACGTTCTCGACCTTTCCATCTTCTTGCTCCTCCTCTACGTTGTCTTCCTCCTCTTCGTCGCCGTAGCTGTCGTACTGAGGTAGGTCGAAGGTCATCGCAGGCATAGTCGGCGTCAACGGCAGCACTGGTGAATCGCCAAATGAAGATGAAGATGACGAGAATGCTGGAGAGCATAACCCAGCCAACGAAGCTGCTTCCTCTGCTTGTTCCTTCTGTAAAAACCGAAGTCTCTCCTCATTCGCTCTCTTCAGCTTCAAGATCTCCATTGCTGCATCATCTACTTTTTTCCGGCACGTGTCTTCTTCCTCTAGTGCAATTCGAAGTCGTATCCGTGCTTCATCGATTTGACTACGCTCGAGCGCACTTTGTCCACTGACTGCTGCTTCATAAGCTTGCTGAGCTCGCACTGCTAGTCGTGCTGAAATCTGCCAGCTTGCATGTCGCTTCCTGTGCCTTTGACGCGCGGTAAGCAGGTTGTTTATCGGTGGGCCGAAGGTGTGTTGTTGCACACTGTCGGAGGAAAGAAGAACATGTCAATCATGCAATCTGAAACCTTTTCCTGCCCATTTAGTCACTCACGAAGATGCAGTAGAGGAAGAAGATGAAGACGAAGAGAGACCCGGGTCTATGCTGGATGTGCTCGCTGTGCAATTCGAGAAGGAAGAGTCCGCCGAGCTTGTACTGTCATTCCGCAAGAGGTTTGGCTTGTTCGCATCTGCAGAGGGTACATTCAATGTCAGGAGGAGTAATGATGCAATCCTCTTCAAGCCTCGATACGTACTCTTGTATATGCGCAGAGGGACCACCTGCAGTGGACTGCACTCGATGCCTTGCATGGTTATTTTGTCTTGATTTGAGACGCGTCTAAGGTAGAGGAAGCTACCAATGCTTTGTGTACTAATGAGTGCTGTCAAAGAAGGAATCGATGACACTCGAGGATCTTGTTTGTTTGTTTGATGTCTCTCGGATATAATTGACCTTGTGGATGATGATGGGGAAGTGTAAAGTAGGTACCGTAAGTCGACTCTGTTCTGGAAGGATGGGAAAGCGGTGATGATGGACACTTTGTTTACTTGATTTTCGTTCCTTCACGTCGTGAAAGTATTAGGGTGCGTCGCGTCTTGGATACAAAGCAAGAATAACGCGAATACCCCAGACAATTTGTGTCATGCTTGCCTTGATGCCCTTTACCGCTGAGAGGTTACTGTTATTTACGGTATGCTTGTGGAGGTATGCAGATCACGCTTTTTTCATGCATCATTGATTTTGAAAGACGCGTCGGCACACACTCGGCTCGATATGTCAGTCGCGTCTTTCCTAGATGCTTACGGCATGCAGACTCCAGAGGATCAGCGGCAGCAGCACTTGTTGTCATCAATATGATTGTCGTGTACAATGTCTCTTGCAGAGGTCCAGGCGGGTGTGTCTGATTTGTTACATGTGCCGAAGCCATCGTCGATTGGCGGCTTTCAATGTCCGACGAGAGACATACATATACACATCGAAACGGCAGTTCCGTTAGCCACTGTACGACCTGCTGGCATCTGGCTTTGTTTTTCACATCTATTTCTGCGCTGGAAGACTGTCTCTTCGGCGTACCGTACCATATGCCTGTGATGCTGTTTAAGATTGTGCAAAGTGCGGTTCGGTGCTGTTGATTTCCGATTTCTAGTGACCATCCAAGGCTGAAAGTTAGTATTTGGGAAGATGAAGTAATTGTACTAGTCTGTATCCAGTGAGGGGAGCATCCATTGATCCAGGAAATTCATTGAGACTGTACGGTACCGTATTCGAGAGAATAATGTCACTTGGCTATAACATACAAAGTCTGTGAGCCTTCCTGAGGGACTTTGAGTGGCTGTTTCTTGAACGCTCAAGTCTGACAGCCGCTATCAAAGCAGGCCAAGCTTTGGCTCACCTCTTTTCTTGCCAAACACCCTGGCCAAACAGTCAATTACCACAAGGCTGCCTTCATTCATCAAGAGATACGAACAAGACTGGCTGGTCCTGTCAACGTTCTGTCTGCACAAGGTCACACGTCCGCTACGCGCTGCATTGATCACCGTATCACACATAGCAAGCTAGTTTATGGTGACGCCCTGCATCGTAGGAAGACAGGAAGAAGAGCCACCAGCCAAACTACACGAGGACAGCAACCGATACATCCCGTTGATAGAGGATACACACATATCACCAAGTCAAAGGTAGTAGGCTTCAATAAACCTTACAATGGAAGGCGGCAGTAGCAGTAATGGAAGCACGACAGCAGGAGATAGTCTTGGAAGCTCGATACGCAGGAATCAGTTTAAAGGCGGCTACACTCCTGAAGTACTGCACGAGCCTTTCAGATCTAGTTATATCAGCTCCAGCAGCAATCTTGGTGATCCCAACTCCTCTATAAGCCGGCTTGAAGAGGTACCTTTGACATCGAGTGCAGCCCAGCAAGGAACGAGCAGCAATAGCAACCTGAACGAATCCGCATCATTGAGCTCGAGTGTGCGGAAACACGCAGCAAACAAGCGTAGCATAGGAGGAGCACATCAATTGAATGCTTTTCTTCCAGCAGTAGATGATCATTCTGGGCATTCGTCGCGTGCATCATCAGCTCAAAGCTCGCCTAAACTAGACCACCGCGATAGTGGATCTTCTTCTATCGGAATGGGTCCTGCTCCTGGAAGGGGCTACTTCAAGCACAAAGTAATTCCATCACTCACAAGTGGTGTACCACCCGTCTTAGCAGGTGGAAGACCGAAAAATTGGCCTTCACCGACTCCGACTACAGCCAACGCCACATCTCCCTCCTTATCGTCTTCCAGACCGAAATGGGACTCTCCACAGGCGTGGATAGTCTACTACTTTATCGCAAATCTTTCCCTCACGTTATACAATAAACTCCTCATGAATCGCTTCCCTTTCGCATGGACTTTGACTGCAATTCACGCTTTCTCGGGGTGTATAGGCGCTCAACTATGTCTGTCAAGAGGCATTTTCGTGCAGCAACGTCTGACAACGCGCGAGAACCTCGTTCTTATCTCCTTCTCTTCTCTCTACACGGTCAACATTGCCGTTTCGAATCTCTCTCTGAATCTGGTGACAGTGCCGGTGAGTCTTTGACCATTATTAGCCATCTTTCACGCAGCGTGACTGATACCAGACTACTATTCAGTTTCATCAAGTAGTCAGAGCAATGACACCTCTCTTTACCATCATTCTCGGCACGATATTCCTCCGGAAGCGTAGCTCACGTGCTACATGGCTTTCTTTGATTCCAGTGGTGGCAGGTGTAGTCTTCGCAACGTGAGTCTCCTTACTTCTCCACGTAGCGGCTTTCAGGCTGACTCTATGCAAATTGTAGCTATGGCGACTACTACTTCACCACATGGGGCTTGATCCTCACTCTCCTTGGCACGCTCTTAGCGGCCATGAAGACTCTAGCAACGAATATGATCCTAGTCGGCAGGCTGAAGTTGCACCCTCTCGATTTGTTGATTCGCATGTCACCTCTCGCGTTCGCACAATGCTTATTCGCAAGCTGGTGGACTGGTGAATTAGCGAAAGTACAAGAATTCACGATGAAGGAAATGACCTATGCTGGTCTTTTCGGATTGGCAATGAATGGAATCATTGCATTCTTCTTGAATGTAGTCAGCTTCACGGTGAGTTCCAAGCAACGCATACTTGAACTTGATGACAACAACTAAGCTTGATGTTGTACTTCACTTTCTCAGGCCAACAAGAAGACATCGGCTTTGACCATGACGGTAGCAGCGAACGTCAAGCAAGTACTCACTATAGTGCTAGCAGTGATGATCTTCCACCTCACTATCAACCTCACCAATCTCTTCGGTATCACATTAACCCTACTTGGAGGCGCTTTGTACGCCAAAGTCGAATTGGATCAGAAGAATGCAAAGGCTCTTGCGAATTCACCAGCGAATGGGAACGGGCTGCCGAACCCATCGACGACAGTTCCGCTTTCTACAGTTATTGAAGAGAAGTTGAACGCGTGAAATGTAGATCTGCCATCAGATGCTTTGAGCCTTCATCAGTAGAAACAAGGCTTCAGAGAAGAGGCTTGAAGTATGTAACAACATGTTGCGCGTTCAATTACCAAATCATCGAGTGTACGTGCAGTGTCAGCCGTCGAAGCTGCCACTTATGCAGTAAATTAGTACCCTTTTTCCTGCTTCTTCACTTTGCTTTCGTTCCTTTCCGAAGTACTCTCCTCAGTCTGCAGTACAGAACCTTTTGTATTTATAGTGAAAGCTCGCAATAGAGGCGGCGTGATCTGACAAGTAGATCTAAGCAGCAGCATAATTAGATAGATTTTGATAGATCATAGGTTCATCTGAGATGAAATGCATTGCATGCCATTCTCCGCTCCGTCACAGTCTGACTTTCTGCTTCATAATGACAATCCCAATCAAGGAATTTATTCCACCTGGGCTCATGCGGCTTTTCTACGTCCTGTCGCTTCCAATACGCCAAATCCATCACCTGACCATCCTTCTCCCAACCACATACGGTATCTCCACAGAGCCTTGAGCAGTGGTAATACACTTGCAGACATCGAAGGTACAGCAATAACAGCGCCGTCTAGGCTTTGCTTCTCCCTGCCCATCGCGATCAAGTCTGTTACAAGCTCTTCAAACTCCTTTCGTCGTCTTTGACACGCTTGCATTTCGCCCTCGTAAATTTGCATATCGCGTTTCTCCGATGCGGATGCTGAGTTCTGGTCGTGTACCAAGTCAGACCATATCGGTAATTCTCCTTCTCTCTTGGCGGATTTATTTGCTTTCTTGCCTGAAGTCGCTGGCTGACTCTTCTCGTCCTCCCAACTGGCTTGTTTAGGTGTCTCGAAGTCGAGCTCGAAAAGACGCGGTATAGAGTAGATTGGTACTCTATGCTGAGGGAGATGCTGTAGTTCATAGCCTTCAAGGACTGATGGTTTGTACGGTAACAGCGTTGAGAATTTGCCTTTCGGAACGAGACTGTCCTTCGAGGTGGGATCGGTAAAGTCGAGCAGGGCGGCAGGTAGATCACATGTTCCTTCAAAGGCGGTGCTTTCTTCGCCAATCTCTTGGAGTACATCCTGTCTTAGCGAGCGTGTCTCTTGGATGTTTGAGACAGTTTTCTGCGGCAACTGTACGAAGTCCCCTGTGCCGGTATTGGATGTGCTGGACTTGTTCTCTGTATCGGCAGCTTTGGCTGCATCGTCTCTTTCAGAGGCAAGTTCCTGCAGGATCTTTAGTTCTTGCACTATCCGTTCCCGAAGCTGGGACTCTACTTGATAGACGAGATATGGATTAGGTATAGCTGATTTGTCAAGTCTCTTCCATGCGCCTGTGTACAGCGGATACGAGATTCAATAAGTGGGCCCGTTTCGGACGAAGACATTCGTCCATACAGATGGAGGTTAACGCACCTTTGTTGGCAAAGTCGTTTACAGCGCTCTTCTTGCAGACCACATATCCTCTACTGTCCTTCTTGCCTCTGGATTCATCCGCAGCAACAAAAGCAGGGTGCAGCAATGCCCGTGGGAATATAGAAATACTCGCATCTCTATCCAGAGAGCTGAGCTTGCGTCCTGCGCTCTTGTCAGTTTCAGAAGGGAATAGTGCTGCTTTGATGGGAATCAGAAAGTCTGGTGTGATGTTTTTATGTCCAATCAGCTTTATTTCCTGACAGACGGAATGTAAACGGTAGTAATACGAACCTCTTGGCATTACTTTGTCACTCCACATGCATTTCCTGATAGGAGATGCTAGCATTAACACTATGTCGTACGATATATCAGCTGAATGACATATACTAGTCGAGTAACGTCAAGTCGGCTTACGGTAAGGGTTCGTCTGCCATGTTATGACATCGTGCCTCTCAAGGACTTGAGCAAGCTCAGGCTTGTCCTTGACATTCCATTCGACAAGATGTACCTTATGTAGCTTATGAGCTTCTTTGTTCGTTACTGGATTATCTTCATCGAACAGCAGTGACCGTGTTCTTCCTTTCGTTTCAAGCCATGATGGTTTACTTCGAGTTGCTAGTGGGTCTGCTGTGAAGAGCGAGGAGCTGAATGACCTAGTGAAGAGGCTCGTATCAAGGCGAGCATGGCGAGTGAGCATGCATGCGTGCGTGCGTTGCTGATTTGACCTGGCGAGAGGTGATAAGGTGAAGCTTTGACTGTTCTCTCTACGAGGCACGAGCCATGGCAGCGGCTAATCTTGCAGTGGGTGGCCAACTTGCTCCAGAACCGTCAGAAGTCAAGATACAGCGACAAGCTATCGCACAAGACATCAACGAGTGATTGATAGAGTGATTGTGCCTGTTCCTGCTGGCCTCGTGCACCCATTTACACCCACATGTCGGTCTGCATGCATAAAACTCGATCTCCGTTCTTTGATTGCCGTCCCAAGATACCCGTCTGTCTCTCTATCTTTTTGTCGGATTGCGCCTCTCTCTACCTGCCTCACCACCTTCTCGACCCCCTCCTCGTCGCTCTCAAGAGTCATTTCATCGACAATGGCCTCCCGCTCATTGCCCAAGCTCGTCCAGAGCACAGCTGCCCGTCGTGTCGCTGCATCAGCATCAAGCGCACCTCAACAGAGAGCTTTATCGAGCCTCCGTCAAGCTGCTGCAGGTGCCTTCAACTCAGCTAGCTCATCATCAAGCAGCAGTGTTAGGAAGACTGCTCTTCAAGCTGCTGGCTCAGTCACTGCTAGACGATATGCTCATTCAGGCGAGAAGAGCGAGTACATGGTGAGTTTACTGACAGCTATAGATGGGGGTGTGGATTGAGGATTCTCGGCTGCGTGCGAATTATATTGCGCAAAAGATATGGGGAAAGCCTCAAGCAATAGCACACCCTACCACCATGCACCCAGAGCATAAGCTGATGGCCTCGCGCAATTTCCTCAGATGACATGCAGAGATGCCCTCAACCAGGCCATGGACGAAGAAATGGCACGCGATCCCAACGTTTTCATTATGGGTGAAGAAGTTGGTTACTATAACGGTGCATACAAGGTGCGCAATTGTCTAATGTCGGCTACAGGACACTCGTGCACACGCTTACTTGTCTCCTTGTTCTTCTTGCATGCTTTCATTATGCATCTTCCCATGTCTTGATTTTACCCGCATAATCCTCTACATGTACCTCGATCGGTGAAACTGTCAAAATCACACATTCATTCTGCGGATGCTCAATTAAACACAGGTCACAAAAGGATTGCTAGACAAGTACACCGAGAAGCGTGTCATCGATACTCCTATTACCGTTAGTCGCACAGCCTTCCCTAATTCAAAAGCTGTCACCGCAGGAAAAGCCACTGACTAAATGGATTTGACTTGTCCGATATACAACAGGAATCTGGTTTCGCTGGTATGGCTGTCGGTGCTGCTTTCGCTGGTCTGCGACCAATCTGCGAGTTCATGACATGGAATTTCGCAAGTGAGTTGTACTGCTGTCCTTGTGCCCTTTTTACATATACCGCGAAACTTTTACTGACTGATACTGGGTCACTTCCCTGTCAAATGACTATCAGTGCAAGCTATCGATCAAATAGTCAACTCTGCAGGAAAGACATACTACATGTCAGGAGGAAACGTTCCTTGCCCTGTTGTCTTCCGTGGACCTAACGGTGCAGCTGCCGGTGTCGCTGCTCAGCATTCTCAAGATTACGCTTCTTGGTACGGTCAGATTCCAGGCTTGAAGGTCGTTTCACCGTGGAGTGCAGAGGACTGCAAGGGTCTATTGAAGGTGGGCATCCCATTACGCCTTCGACTATGGTTCATAAGCTTGAGTGCTGACTTTGTGAATTACCTTACGTTGCGTGTGATGAACAGGCCGCCATTCGGGATCCTAACCCAGTCGTAGTACTAGAAAATGAAATTCTATACGGTCAATCTTTCCCCGTTTCAAAAGAATGCGCAACATCAGATGACTTCGTCCTACCTATCGGAAAGGCCAAGATTGAGCGTGAAGGAAAAGATATCACACTAGTCGCACATTCGAGATCGGTTGGACACTGCGTTCTAGCTGCTGAAATTCTAGAGAAGGAAGATGGCGTCACCGTCGAAGTTATCAATCTTCGATCTATTCGTCCTATGGATCTGGAGACTATCGTCAAGAGTGTCAAGAAGACCAACCGGTGAGTCGAATGCTCGTTTTCTCCTGAATCATCTTCAGCTTGAAGGCTCATACCGACTCTGCTGTCTCCCATTGCTATTCCATAGTTTGGTCACCGTCGAAGGTGGTTTCCCAGCGTATGGTGTCGGTTCAGAGATCGCCGCCAACATGGTAGAAGGCGAAGCATTCGACTATCTAGATGCTCCAATTGAGCGAGTGACAGGTGCTGATATCCCCACACCATATGCCAAGAAGATGGAAGATGCTTCATTCCCAGATGAGAATGTCGTAGTCAAGGCTGCTCGACGTGCTCTATACCGATCATAGAGATATCTATGTTATACCGGTGCAGCTAGCTTCGAAATACCCCCAAACCGTTTCATCTTTTACTCTCCTTCAACTCATATAGACAACTCTGAAGGTGTGTGCAGGGTCAACAAGATTCCTATGCCGCGCCTTCACTGCATTTCTCGCCTTTCCTCGAGGTTGTGTGTCCTGTGTAATCATTGTAGTCCGTCGGGGCGACGTTCCACTTTCACCCTCTCATTAGCAATAGTATCAACTACACCAGACGATTGCCACGGCCTTTGCGTGTTTGCTGACTGACTTTCCGAATACACTGACCAAATTGGCAGTCCCCGCTCTCGTTATGAATAGAGTGTTTTATTACTATTTCGATCCACAAGAGCCGGCCTGTGGCCTTTACACAATGTTTTACAGAACAAAGACATAGTGGGGACAGAAGAGCCGTGATGGGTATCGTCTACAATACCTCTGGCGGAGCAGTCGTTCACTCGGCCATCTCAAAAGCTACGACTTAGGTAACAAGCAAGAACAATCTATGATTTTAAGCTGTTTCCGTTTGCTTCGACTTCCATTCAGCCAAGTCTCTGTCGTATTGCTCCTTCTCCCGTCTGTAGGCAGACTGGTATGGCTCCTGCTCAGCCTCTGACATTGCTTTCCACTTGTCTGCAATCTTAATCGCTGACTCGGAGAATCCAAGCGACAGAGCATCTGACACGCCTAGGACTTGTTCTGATAGTTGTGAGTTGCTTCGGACTTCATTTGCGAAGCGGAAGAAGCCATTAAGGGGTAGCTTGGGCTTAGTTGGATCCCTGTACACGATGACAGGTAGAGAGTCAGTGTCGGATACAGATCTCTCCTGAGCGGGTCCGCCGCGATTCTAAGATTGAAGGCTGGGGCTCTCGAACTTACCGTAGAAGAGTGTACTTGCTTGTGCGCTTGCCGGTCTTCCTCTTTGTACGTCTGTATTTGTTCTCCTCGGCAATCATCTCAGGAGTGATACCCTCCATGTACTTCTTCAACTCGACCTCGAATTGTTTCTTGTGTTCGGCCAGACGTTCATCTAGGGCCTGTAGATGAAAAATGGGGTCCTGTCAGTATGAGACTCCGGCGGTCAAACAACAGCGAAACACGCTACGTACAGCTCGCTCGGAAGCTGGGAGATTGCGGAAGTCCTTGACGAGCTCCACTGAAAGTTCGGCAGTCTTGGTCTTCTCTTCCTTGGGCATGGCCTGTACGAAAAGCGCACACGAAGCACGCGTCAGTCTCATGCGTCGCAAATATTAGTAGCAAGTCCTTTACGCACAGCCAATCGCTCTTTGAAGTAGAGGATCCAAGGGTTGTTGATGAGCTTGGGAGGGTGGAGAACGCGCTTTGGCGCTTCTGCGAAACCATTCGCGATAAAGTGTGTCAGTCGGGTCACGAGAGACAGGGCAAGGCTAAGTTACAACATAACATACTGGGCTTCGATGCAGCTTTAGGCTTTGCGACTTTAGGCTTCGTCGCCTTCTTTACGGCGGTCTTCTTGGTCGTGCTGCTCTTCGTTCCGTCGGTTGATGTCGCTCGCTTCTTCCTAGGTGCCTTGACAGCTGTTGTCTCATCCTCGGCATCGCGAGCTCTCGAGGTGGTGTGGAAGGCTGCAATGTACTTGCTTGATGCAGCTGCGACTGATGGTGCAGTGGCCCGCTTGATTAGGAAGGGAGTGGCACATGCATTGCTTGCCTGTCTTGCGAAGACTGAGCGTCTAGCGAGCGAGAGCACGACGTGACGTAGCATGGTTATTGACGAAGAAGCTAACGAGTGTGTTGATGAAGGCTTTCCTCTGTAGGTCTCTTCCCTGCCTATCTAGCAATTGGTGGGAAGGCAACCGGCGGCCGTGGTGATCTGCCTCTGGAGATGCAAGGAAAGTGCGCTTTGACAGCAGTTTGACAGAGTACCACTATCTTCAAAGTATGCAGGTAGTACCACAAAAGTAACTTGCAGTGATAGCACCAGTGGACACTCTCTCACTGCGAAAGTGCCTTTCAGAGCCTTCCTAACAGGTGCTATCCTGTCGACATGCATCGCTGCATAACAAGCCATCTCCACCAACACGGACATAGGCGTATCTTCGCAAATGCTGAACTCCTGGGACAGTCATGTCTCATCTACAGTGCCACACCATGCTGTAGGAGCCTGTGAATGTGCAGACATCTCCCATGTGTGTTCCAACTGGTCATTACGGCGAGGGTTATGCCACAATCTATCGTGCAGACAGCATGATCGAGTGACAGCATTCGTATGCCCGTTTCAAGCTTTCTGGATGGTAGTAGTGAATGGTAGAATAGTTCGCTAGAGTCTGTACGGTCATGGTGTTCTGCTACTGTCTGCCCATTAAGAGGTTCTGATTGATATGGCATCTCGTCAATTAGACCTGCATGTCTCGAGCGAGAAAACGTGACTTTCCTGGACGACGAGACTTCTTTCGCACGCCAATCCAGTAGGACAGAGCATCACTGCACTATCGCTGTCGCACATCATAGCTCAGCACAATCGCATGCTGTAGTGTATAGGATCAATCGTGGGCCTACCGTCGGTGACATTGCCTGGCTTGAATCATGGTCAAGGACTTCAAACGCCAACGGCGCAGGTCAGCTTCTCATTCACGAAATACGCGCATAGCAGTCACTGACTCTATCCATATCACAGCTTGAAGGCTCTCATAAGACTTTACAGTATCACTCTTGCATACCTTGTTCTTGTCAATGCCGTCCAAGCGGAAGTCATATCGAGAAACGATGCAGCTCCACCACCGCTTCCAGTCTCTCTCGCTGGTTCCTCAAAGCTGGCATGCAGGCCTGTAGGAGAATGCGAGACGTGTCCACCACATATGGTAGGCCCACTTGATTGACTACGCGACGCGCTACTTTGCTTAAATGTGATCTTCACGCTCTTGAACAGCGCTATGAACCAGTCTGCAAAGTGCATGGTAATCGACGGCCAGTTCACTGCGTTGTGCTAGATGAAACCGACCTTCCGCAACAGCAAAAGCATGGTGCTCCACCAGGTGCCAATGCATTCAAAGGTAGTGGGTCCTTCGTGAAACGTCCACCCAAGCATCCGATAGTCGAATTGCCTCCGCGGCCGGGCACGCATCCGCACCTCCTAGACAATCAAGACAAGTACATCGCAGCGAATGAGCAAAGCGGTCAGAAGCATGATGCGGGTCCACCTGTGAGGAAGAGACAGGGCAGCCAACAGGAGCATCACGCCGGCAATGGCCAACAGCAACAGACCTTCGCCACTTGGGAACCGTGTGTTAGAGCCATCGACCGGGAAAGAAAAGACTATTGGGAATTCGTGCTGGCAAACCTGGGCTTCGCAGCTGTTGCGTTGTTCATTGTCGTGGTCAGAGGCAGGATCATCGCGGCAAGACATTACAATCAGGTCGTCAACCTAATCGGTTTCAAGCCATTGCAGCAATTCTTACAGAGCGAAGACACAGGCAACGAGACGCTTGGCCGACCAGGAGCTTCTGGAAGAGGTATTGGGAGCGTGTAAAACAGTAGAAAAGAACGTCTACTATTTATGCAATGCTCAGACGCTTATTGGTGTATGTGGAGACAGAATAAATTATATTCGTAGACGACAACAAGCAATGTATCACTACCGAGGATCTAAAAAGCGTGACAAAATGAGCAAAGAAATATCTAGCGACCGCCAAAGAAAGCTGAGAAGTCATAAGGTTTAGGTGCAGAATCATCCAGTACCTCATCTTCTTCAGCAGTCTTCTCAGCGGCACCTTTGACAGCGATGCTACCGAAAGCATTCGACAGCTCATTCTCTTCACGCTCATTGTTGCGAACTTCCTTGCGCTGGTTCTTCTTTGCCTTCTTAGCAGCCTTCTTGATGTCCTTGTTGAGCTGGATTGGCGCCTCATCGGGGTTATCTGCAAAAGTCTTTGCTGTCGAAGTACCGACTTTGCCGCCTCCTGGAACGGTTCCGTCCTCGAAGTTGACACGCTTGCCCTTGATTTGAGGAGCAGTCGTGACAATGTTGGAATCGTGAACGTCGCTCTTGCGCTTCTTGCTCTTAGACTTGGCGGAGATGATAGCCGCCATATCGTCAGCTTCGTCAAGCTCGAGGTCTTCATCCTCCTGTTGCTCTTGCTCGCCCATAAGCTTGTAGGAGAAGGCATCCCCGTTCTCGGCACTTGCGTCCTCAGTTGCCATGCTTTCATTCATTCGCACGAAGCTAGAGTCCTTGGCTGACTTGACGCCATCGAGCGCAACAGCATCTGCCTCCTTGAACAGTCCATCGAGGTCAAATTCAGGTGCCAATGCAGTCGCGATGCTTGCTGAGCCAATGTCTGTACCAGTGGTCATGACATTAGAAGAAGATGCTTTGCCTCCAACTCCGTTGCTCTTCGAGGATACAGGAACAGCGGGTGGTATCGTGTAGTAAGGGATTCGGCCAGCGTTCCAGTCTCGAAGGATAGAGCGTGCTGTACCGACAAGGTCTGGCACACCTCCCTTCTTGATTCGACCTCTTGATCGAGCTACTGCAATCATGAAGTCTTTTGAAGCTTCAAAAGCAGGGATATTGTATAGCATCATCAGGTGCTCCTTCTTGCATTTGCGTAGGATGACTTCGACTGTGAGGCAGAGCATCGTTAGTCGACATACTACCACGGCAAGGAACCTGACAGATTCTTCAACTCACCAGAAGCAATAGGATCCTGCACTTGCTCAACAGCTACATAGTTGCGCAAAACCTTTTCAGGGCCTTGATCGCCGCCTTCGTACACGACACCAGGGCAATCCAGAATCTTCAAGCTACCGTCGAGGGAGATGATCTGGACTTCCTTGGTAAAGCCAGGCGTGGGAGCAACACCGCAAGCTTTCGAGCGCTTGAGTGTATTGATCAGACTGGATTTACCGACATTGGGGAATCCAATGACTCCGATACTAAGTGAACCAGCTCGAGAGTAGTTCTTAAGTAGTGTCAGGAGGGGTGCAGGAGAGCTAGATGAGGCGCCTTGTGGGACGTGAGAATTGTTGGACGATGAAAGGTGTTTGCGTTGTGATTGTGTGGATGACTTGAAGGGAAGGGTAGGGAAAGAGATACGGAGGTACTTCAACCAAGCTTCAACGTTTTCCTTGGGTACCAGGTCTAAGTACGGGTACATGCGTTAGCGGGCGGCCTTTGCTTTTGGCATATTCACGTAGCAACTTACCGATCTTATTCAACACGAGTACAAGCTTCTTGCCGTGCACTTGAATGACTTCTCGCTCAATCTTTCGACTACGAGTGCCTTCGGGATCTCGTGCATCCAGGACCTGTACAATGATGTCGCTCTTGCTGATAACTTCCTTCAAACTCTTAGCATGTAGCTTCAAGCTGGAAGAAACGCCATTTGCATCGACTACATCTTCATCGCTGTCCTCGTCTAGTGATTCATCTCCCTCGTCTTCGACTGAACCGTATGGGTTGACGGAGTTGGCTAGTGCAACAAGTGATGGATCAGGAAGACCGAGGGATGCTGCTTGATGAGCGGCTTTCTGCTTCTCTCGAGCCAGCAGGCGTTCTTCTTCGCGCTACAGAAACGCAGTACACAGACTTAGCAGCCTTTCACGGTATGTCCCTAAAATCTACTGTAGCCAACCCACCCTGACTTTCAACTCAGCAGCATCAGCAAGGATCTGATCCTTGAATGGGAATTTGCTGGGAATACCAAGATCCTTCTCCTTGTCTGGGAATGTACGAACACCGCCGAAAGTAAGCATTCTATCGAAACCTTCGCCACAACTGCTAGGTGAAGAAACTTACTGTGATTCTTCCATGTCACGTCCTTTTTAGAGTCGCGCTTTGACTTGCGCTTAGCTTCAGCAACCTTCTTCTTGATCTTCTCACGCTGTAGACGGGCAAGCAAAGCCAGATGGAGGGTGCATAGCATCGTCAGTTTCGTATACTCATGTGTAGATTATCGGAAAATTCATCGATCATGCTGCTTGAAGACGCACCTGATGCGTGCCGACTCGGTTGGAGGTCTGTGAAAGGCATGGAATAGATAAGACAGTCGACATTCAGCTTGTTGTTCACTGCAATGGGAGATAACGAGAGCATGCTGACCTTTTTGCGAATCTTTGGCATCTTGGCTTGAAATGCGGGCTTGATCGGGCAAAGAGCAAGCGGCGAAGTGCGAACGAAAGAGGCGAGACTGAGACGGCAGCTTTTGGATTTCGACAAGTTCGGGCACTTCGAAACAAGCTTCATATAACATACTACAACATGCCAGTTCCTTGGGAGGTACGCTTGACTCGCTCTGCCTGGACTGTGCCGCTGTTGCCATAGCTGACCGCTTTCTGGTGCATCAGGCGTTCATTCCATTCGGTGAGGGAGCATAGAGGGCTTCGCAGGATCAACGACACGCAACTAACACAACATAACTGCATCATCAAGGTCTTTTGACTGTCATGGTAAGCGATCCCCTCTCACGGCTGCTCGAGAAGAGATCTCAGCTAAACTAAACCCGACCTCTTCTTGCGCACACTCAGTTCGCAGGCACTGGTACTCTCTTCAGTCTGACGAAGCGCATACAGAACGATGGCAAGGTACTGCCTAGCGGATTCTTACTGAGTATGCTGTTCTGGAGCTGAAAGAAGCTCATTTATAGCCGCCTCGCTGGGGCATCGACGACTGGGATGCAATGATGATGGAGCGAGACAGACGATTGACTGGCAGTCTGCGAGGACAAACGGTAGGTCACCGCACGGTTGCAGAGAAGCATACGGAGAATACGGAGTGTCAAACCTGAGTCATGTTTTCCTCTCGCCTATCTAGACGGAAACTGTCGCGCCTAAAACGTTCGCAAGCAACTCAGTCTGGGGAACCGAGAAGATATAGATGTCAAGCTAGCCTTTCCCTTCAAACCCGGTTTTCTGCGATGCGCCGCTGTATATCGTAATGCAATTTACATTAAGGCAGACTAGAATTGGCATGTGGGCCAGTCACTGCTAGTTCTCGCCAGCAGCGGTGCCTCCGGTCATTGGCAAACGTCTAGACCAGGTTGCTACTACGGGCACCACACATCCTCCAAACCATTAGCAACTTTTCGGCGTCGAGTTTGACCTCTATTCTGCCATATCTCCGATAGTGAAAGCCAACAGAAACGGCTCTGCGTGCACGGAGGTCGATTTCGTTGACACGCGCGCGACTGCCGAAACCTGATTACTGTCACTCGACCTCTGACCACGGCCGCAAATGGCGCATAAAAGGCAGACGTGAAGTCTTCCTTTCGCTGCAAGTGTGCGTGAATGCATCTGTGGTGGATGAACAACGATATATATTGCAGATAGAGATACATAGTCACAACTTCGATGGCTGTGCAACACTGAAAACGTAGAAGACGCGAGACGCTGGAGAACCCTAAAAATCCATGACATGCTGATGACAAACATCGATATCCCTAGAAGCGAGGATCCTTGTTCTCCTTCTCCTCAGGATATGGAGTGTATTTGTCGGCTAAACCAAGTTCGATTTGCTGAATCTGCAAAGCCAAGACACGAGAGAAGCATCTGGCTTGGAAGAAGTTGCCTGCCTGGAGCCAGAAGCCCGGGACACCACTGTTTCTCCAGACCGTCTGAATCTCTCCTTGCTTGTCGAAAGACCAGCATGTATGCATCTTGTTGGCGGTATCCTCGCCGATAACGCGTCGGACAGTGTCTCTCATGGATCCGTAGCCGGTTGCGAGGACGATGATGTCGGCTGGCTTGAAGTCTCCATCAGCGAATTCGATACCGTCTGGGGTGATCTTCTTGATCTCCTGGCCCTGCTTGACCTTGATCTTGCCGTCAGCGATGAGCTGAGAGCATCCGACATCCAAGTAGTAACCGCCTCCATCTCTGAAGTACTTCATGAAGAGACCAGAGTTATAGCGGTTCAACTTGAATCCGACCTTCTCCAGGCCATCCAAGATTGGCTTATCGAGCTCAGCGACCTTCTTGGTAGATTCCAAGTGGAATTCTCCGACAAGTTCGGTGGGTAGAGAGGTGAAGAGGATGTCGGCGTCATCGATTGGTGGACCACCTTCCTGGTAGAATCCATTGAGCCAAGCGGGTAGACCGTGCTTGCTGGAGACGACGTATGTACTGGATCTCTGAACGATGGTGGTATTGGCGCCATGCTCGTAAAATTCAGCAGCAATGTCGTGTCCAGAGTTACAGCAGCCGACGACTACGGCGTTCTTGCCTTTGTAGCCTTCTGCGCCCTTGTGCTTGGAAGAGTGCATGATGGGGCCCTTGAAGGTATCCATGCCTTCGATGTTTGGCATGCGTGGCTCGCCAGAGAACCCGGTGGCCTGAAGTAACATAGCAGATTTAGGTGACGGACTGTGCACAGACGCCTACAAGTTGGCAGGCTTACAAGAACGATGTGGTTGACTTTCAAGTCGCGATCTGGGTGACCCTTATGCACGACCTTGACGCTCCACTTGCCGGTCTTCTCGTCGTATTTGGCACCACCTTCGATGGTGGCCTCGGTCCAGACATTAAGCTCCATGGCCTCGGCATAATGCTTGAACCAGCTGGCAAGCTTATCCTTTGGAGCTGTGTGTGAATAAATTGTCAGCCAAAGGTACTAGACAGCCGTGATTCTGACCAGCTTACTGAAGATAGGCCAGTGTGGTGCTGTAGTGCATCGAATATATCGGGCGTCAGTGTCGGTTCTCTCTAATTGCGCGTGTTCAACTCACGATATGGCAAATATGGGAAGTGGTCGGCAAAGACGGGATCGTGCAGGACGAGGTTGTGGTAGCGGTTCGCCCAGTTGTCACCAATGTTAGGGTTCCTCTCAACAATCAAGTTGGGGATTCCAAGAGCGTTCAGGCGAGCAGCAATCATGAGACCGTTTTGACCGCCACCGATGATGAGGACCGTAGGATCTGAGTTTTCGAACTTAATTTTCTCCTTGCGCTGTTCCAGGAAAGAGAACCATGTTAGTCCTGGGCTTTATAGATCCTCATGTATTCCTTACCAATTCAAGCCAGTTTTTGGCACCAGGTCCGCCCTCGTGCACCTCGGCGCCGTTTGGACGGCGCTCGTAAGCATGCTCTTCGTGTCCCTTTACTTCCCAGATGGTCTATACGTGAGCAGGAATACATCATCAGCTTTGAACAGGAATTGCCTCTCAAAGGCAGCGACCTTACCGTGAAGAACGTATATGCCCGCTTGAACTTGCCATTTTCTTCCTTCAATCGTAGTAGACCTTGTCCACGGAGTTTGTCGGTCTCGTAAGCTAGATATGCTTGAGCCCATGTCAAGTTGTCGTTCACGGGAACGATGCTGGCATCGGTAGGTCGAACGACTCTGAGATTTTTGATGGCTGGAATTCCATGCTTCTCGAGGCCTTCCTTGAGAGTGCTCTCTACACGCAGGAAGGAGCATTAGCACTTCTCGGACGAACCTGGGCAAAGCGGGAACTAGTGTATTGCAACTCACTCTTAAATGAGTTGAAGTCGAATGCGAAAGTAAGCATGTCTCGCCACCAACCATCCTCGGTGAAGGCTTCGACAATAGCGTCTACATCCTTTTTGTCGATGGCAGCTTGGAAGTTGCTGCACCATTGATGAGCAGCTTTTGCTGCTTCCATGGGCTTGATGGATGGGTCATCAAAGCCTGTGTGTGTGCAGCGCACGTGTAATGGATGATTGGACGGGATCGTCGGACAAACCAGTGATAGGGCAGCGAGACTCGCCAGATCAGCTCTGTATTCACATCGAGCGAACTGGGTAGTAGTGGCTTGATACTCACCTGGAGCGCTGATAGGCTCATATGTAGGCTGGGGAATGCCTCCCTTGCCAGAAACGTCCGCGGCAGCCATGTTGATGAGATAAGGTCTTTATAGTATATGGGGTATCAGGAACTTTTAACTGATGAACAGTAACACAAGTGAGTAAGAGGGAAAGAAGAAGATAAAGATACGGGATCCGACAAACGCACCTTGTCTCTTGCAGCTTCGCGATTCGCGATTTGCAGGATGGCAGCCACAAGCAATCTGCGGAGACGTGGCAAAAGAAAGGTCGGGCCTCCAGGTTCACCCGCGCAGGCTATTCACGGGCCGGAGTTACGATATATTCTCTGCATTCTCTGAGACATAACTGCCACTGCCTACACGCCCTGCCGCTTCACTCAAGCTTGCTTGCAACTGGGCAAAGTTTAGCTAGGGCTGCATGTTTCGGCAGAGGCAAATGCTGCATATCACATCTAGACGAGAAAGATCCGCGGTGCTCGGCTAATTACCTCGGGGCACCGCGTTCCTCCTAGCTGTAGGAACGTACGTACTTACGAGGTTTTCCTGTCATGTGGAGAAGATAGAGCGCACCAAAGAAGCTTTCTCCCTCCGACTGGGCCGCGTTAGCATGTTGTTAAGTTGTTAACGCGTCCTTCGCTGTTCCATAATAAGTTAGAGCATATACGCGCTAGGGAGCTCGCGTCTGTAGAGAAAGCTGCTGAAGACGGGCGCCATACGGTGGTCATCAAGTACTGTAGCACACCTGTTCGGTCCGTACCATGCTAGACTGGACATAGGTAGCCGTCGGCAAGCTCCGCGAAGCACGAGATCTCATCTTACTTCCCTTCGCGCTCGCGCGTGAACCTTGTAGCTGCCGCATGATGTCAAGACTGTGTACATTCACGTTTAGCCGACTTGCTAGGTGTCGTTGCACGTGATGCCCGTATTATTACTATTTCTATAGAATTACAGTAGCGGTAGCCCAGTCGATACCAGTACCATAGCTTGACAACTGCAAGTTAGCGTATGGAGTCACAGATGATACATCGTAACCACCGTACTACCTATAGCAGGAGCATGTACCTGGGTCCATGTTTGAGAACGACACTCTACGCCGGCTTCTAGTGAACTTCTTGTTCAGGTTCTGTTGCCTTGACTGGCTGCCCTACATGCGACTTTCCGAGTACGGTACCTCACTTGGGAATGTAAACAAATGTTCAACTGGCACTACGGTAATAATTGTAGGTCCCAGTGCTGCCCGTCCAGCACTGTCTCTCGTGTACTTGTGCGAAGCCCGAGCCTTGGGCTGTTTTAGCGTTTTTCAGGACAATAGCTTTTTGATGCCACGCGGCATTAGACGGCGGAAATAATTGCTCCCTAGATCTTCGGAGCACCTTCTTCTGTGCGTAACGGCCTTTACGTGTGGATTGCGGATCCATGAGAAGCTACATCCAAAGGGAGTGGCAGGTGTCTAGTCTTCTGTATGTATCTCGTCATGGCAGGTGCGGTGTGACGTGGTAGTAGGCAGGCGGCGTCCTGGCGTTGTGACAGGAGAGTCTCGTAGCAGCGACACTTGGGAGTACAGCTGCGTTATATGGCAAAGGCAGACCTAAGCGCACATCCAAGCGATCTTTGAACTGTGGTATGTACGGTATCTCGCCAGATGACGCCGCGCAAAAGGTCTCCTGACCTTCCCCTAAGTTGGAAGGCCAAATCTGGTGCCCCGGAATCTGACGATCGCTTCCCCACATAACGAGAGTCAGATGAGCAGGCCACTACGTAAGAGCCCGCTACGGCAGGCAAGCCGGTGCCCCAGCGCGGAAACTCTCAGCATCATTCGTTCGTGTCGCCCCAAAGTAGCGACACGGACGACCGGCACGACGTGGAAAGGCAGCCGTAACGGTGCGTTACGCTAGGGATAGACAGACAGATGGATGGGATAGGATCGCCTCGGATAGAGCTGAATGGGAAAAGGATCGTTAAGTACGAAGGAGAACTGCGCTAAAAGAGGGAGGGGAAACTATCCCCTTCCACTGGAGCGAAGGAGGAACGAGGAACAAGGAAAGAGAGGAGAGAAGAAGAACAAGTCTCCTTTGCTTCCTTCGCAATAATTGGAAAGACCCTGTGCATTTCTACTTCACAAATTCTCGCCTGATCTTACCACTTCTCGCACTCCTTTGCCAGAAGACAGAGCGCGACCTTTTGAAGAAGGGACACTGGTAAGCTTCCTTCTCCTCTTCCATCTTCTCAGCACTTCTTCCGTCTTCCTCCAGCTCTATATTGACAGTCCTATCCCCCCTTCTATTTTGCCTCTGCTCATCAGAACCTCTAGAAACACGTGAATTAGACTCATCTTAAGATGGCACATACAAATACCGCAAACAGCAATAGCAACCCAGGCATGCACTTGGAACCCAAGGCTGCTCATCAGAACAATGGCTACAACGATAGCGAGCTTGGACAGTCTACCACCGCTCATTCAGGACAAGCTTTGCTTAACGGCGGTCAACCTATTGGAAGACAGATTTCAGTAACCCTTAGTACGACCAAATCTTGGCTTTGACCTCGCGAAGAGCGATGTGTGCTAAAGCTGACTTTCCGTTGCAGCACCCGAGCAATTTGAGCAACTGTACTTGCAGCCCGGTGGTGTAGGAGGTAAAGGTGACCTAAGCAAGAGGCTTGGTAACCCCACTCGTGAGTGAAGATCGCAAGTTTGGCAGCGGCAGGGTCACGTGACTGACTCTACTTTGCATTCACTTTTCAGCACTGTGAGCTTTGATGCGGATTCAGTCTTGAAGTCTTTCGGTTGTGTACTGATGATACATACTCCACGCAGTGGTATCGCTGGGTTCTTGCTGTCACTCACTCCGCTTTCTATCTACTTGATGAACTTTGGTTCCAGTAAGTTACAGTCATGTACCGCACGTCCTACGGAGTAGTTGAAACGTGTCACCTTCACAGCTACTGCTGCTTCCGCTACCACCATCATTGGAGCTTTCTATGTCTTGGGAGGTGTCTGTATGATCTTGGCTGGAATCATGGAATGGGTGAGCAGACTAGGCGATCTCAATGACAGGGCAGCGTACTGACACTCTCTTCTGACTGCGCACAGATTATCGGCAATACCTTCCCTTTCGTCGTCTTCACCAGCTTTGGAGGTTACTGGATTGCATTCGCTATCCTCAACGATCCTTCTATTGGCATTGCTGCGGCTTACAGTGCTACCGGTACCAATGCCGTCGAGGGTCAAGCCAATCCAGTCTTCGCTGAGGCCGTCGCTGTTTATCTGGTTGTCTGGGGATGCTTAGTCTTTATCTAGTAAGTTCCGCCGCTCGTTATTCGCGTAATGCGGTGTCATTGATTCTGTTACTATGGTATTAGCCTCCTTGGATCGCTCAGAACAAACATTGTTTTCGTCATCCTATTCACGACTCTCGACATCGGTTTCTTCCTACTTGCTGCCGGCTACTTCCGCATTGGCGAAGGACGTGATCCATCTTCTCTCTTGAAGGCAGGCGGTGCCTTCACTTTCGTCACCACAATTTGCGGATGGTGGCTCATGCTCGCTCTAACCTTGGGATCTACCGGCATGCCGTTCAACGTTCCTGTGGGCGATCTTTCCGGCTTCTTGAGCAAGAAGCACTAAGGAGCTCCCCATCTTGAAGATCCTGCTGCATCTGTCGCCTAAGGTGTTGCAGTACTAGCTACGCCGGCGGTCCTGGCATGAAGCACCTTCATCAATCCAAACTCTGCATTGCTTACTACTAGCAATTGACCTCTTATTATCAAATGTTAATATCCCGCCTTTATCTATGAACAAAAGTGTACTCTTCAATGATTTCCTGGAATCACCATTCCCTTATCGAATGGCTCCTGCGTTGTATCGGAGACCCGTCTGTGTCGGGACGGGAGTTTGTGTCCTGGGGAAAGTCG
Organism: Cystobasidium slooffiae; assembly: GCA_019775285.1. Taxonomy (NCBI): domain Eukaryota; kingdom Fungi; phylum Basidiomycota; class Cystobasidiomycetes; order Cystobasidiales; family Cystobasidiaceae; genus Cystobasidium; species Cystobasidium slooffiae. The sequence continues at coordinate 933,210 of JACWFZ010000010.1, forward strand.
GCTGTAGCAATGTATGCCAAAGTTGAGCAGAGCGGTGGTCGTGACATGTTCTGCAGGCTCCATAATGTACCTCGTGTGGTTGGGCTTGATTCAGAAGGTTTCCTATGTCGTGTTGCGATTGCAGTGAAGTCAAGCAATGTCATCTTCAGCAGGCAGCACGCAAGGTTCTACTTCCGTCACATTGAACGCCGACAACATTCAGAAACATGGCTCTTCTTCCAGGCAAGGTAGCAAGTTTTGGTAGATTTCTCGCGCTCACTGGCCTGGTGCTCCTGCTGTTATCAGCATACCATCGTGGTAAGTTGCGTCGTCAATCCACTGCCACATGATCGCGGTAGAGCTGCAAGGTGACATGCTCACGTATCTATTATAGCATTAACGAAGGAACCGCTACGTGTACTCTCAGAGGTGGGCAATTGTATTCGTATTATTTCCGAATGCAAGCCCTAATGATGCTGTGCCTCTGCCTTCTCGCAGGAATCATTTCAGCTAGCTGGCTCTTTCGTTCTGCTGAGCGTCGGCATAGCTCTCACCGCATCACCCCTGAAACCGATAACATGGCAAGCTGAGTTACGGCGGCAGTGAGTATTCTACTGGTTAGAGGTTACTTGTACTGTTCCTTCAAGCCTGACACTTTCCACTGCAGTACCATCGATCAAAGCGATTCAAGGCTGGGCTTTGCCAATATCCATCACAGAGGCACCTTGCTGCACAAGGAAGATTAAGGCTGGAGCATATATGTATATCATTGACTACCAGGAGTGATGTAGAAGTACATTGTTGTCACACTATGAAAACAGAATTCTGAACGACTGGGGTAACACTGTACTGCATGCTTTTTTGCTGTCACTAATTTGCGAGAAATGGCACAAGAGTCCGAAGAATCACTCTCTGGCTAGATTTTTGAGCTGTGGGATTGCAAGATTGCTGTCAGTGCTGCACTATGCACCAAGTGAGGATGAATCTACTCACGATATCTCTGTCCGACTCCGAGATACCGGCATATAGCTGTCGAGGTGGAATGAATTCCTCTAATCGAAGATTTGATGGCAATTCTGTCGAAGATGCTTCCGCCCTTGTAACGACAGCTTCGATAGTTGCAGTTCCTTTATTCGTTGTCTTTGCTGCCCTGTAGCCTTTAGGCGGCAGTCGTAGCTCTCCTGCTGGCACTGCTGATGCTGGTATCGCTCGTATCCGCGTGAAGAGTTGTAGTGTCGCACGCATGTTGGATGGAAAGGCTGTCAAGGCGGACGTGTTAGAGCGTGGTCCTGCGCGAATGTTATCGAAGCGTGTGAAAGATGCAGCGTACCCTTTGCGATTCTCAGCTTCGGACAAGTCGAGCGGAAGGCAATGTACAAGTCGATCTGGCTGTCAATCCAAAGGTACATGAAATAGCCACCACTTCAGGTGATGCCAACTTCACCAACGCAACAACAGATGGAGACGTGACATGGACCGAGTGCAGCTGAAGCCATCTCGCTCTGCACCTGACCTTACAGACCTACTCGAGGCTCGTTCCCATGAAGAACGCCGGCTGAATGGGACGTCTGAAGATGTAGACGGCGACGAAGACGAAGACGACGTGGGCGGCAATGGTAGTGCGGATGGTCCACATCACCGCTGGCGGAGGAACAGTCACCTGCCAACACCATCGCCGAGTCGTTCACCCACCCCGGACCTCTCTCGTCACAATGGCGCAGACTACGAGCATTCTATGGATGATGCCGACACTTACTCTTTTCGATTACGCTCGGAGACGCCAGAGGTCTATGCTCGTGGCAATGAGCGTGAAGACAGCCAAGGAACACCATACCTAAGGAGAGCGTACTCATCTCGGTTAGGAGAGAGTCAAGCTACCTCTGATAGCGAAGTCGTGCAGCATTACGAGCAAGAAGAGTCTGCAAGTCCGCGTCCTAGTACCCCTACCACTTCCAGTACAAGAGCACGCCGGCTGTCGAACGTTGGCTCCCGCTTCTTACCAGCCTCTTTGTGGGACTATCTACAAGAAGAAATCAGTGCAAGTGAGCTGGATGGCTCGCAGGAGACGAAAGCCGAGCGGGTCACGAACTTCTTTTCGGTACCTATGGCAGTGGAGAAGGTGAGTGCATTCAGTTGTTTCACAGAACAGAAACTCATAATAAGGATCGATTGCTCGTGCAGATCATCATCTTTGGCTACTTTGTATGCTTGGACTCTTTCCTGTACACCTTCACAATCCTGCCCCTTCGCTTCGCAATAGCCCTTAAACGTTGGGTAGCGAGCTATTTCAAACCTGGAAAGCGAAAGTCTTTACCTGTATCAGCCAAATGCGATCTGGCTAAATTCTCCATATTCATCGTTACATGCTGCACGCTGCATCACATCACCGACGCTAGCAAAATGTATCATTCTGTTCGTGGCCAGGAGGTCATCAAGCTCTATGTCATTTTCAACGTTTTAGAGGTAGGCCTTCTCCAGGTTACAATGTAATTTGCCTTGATCTGACGTAAGCTATCCATCAGATTGCAGATAGGCTTTGTTGTTCTTTTGGACAAGATCTTCTGGATTCTCTTTGTTCGAGAGCTACGCTTGGACGGCGCGAAGATGGTTCACAACCCCGCATCAGGCCAGCAGGTCTGTTCATGATGTGTGTCGTGTATACCAGTGAGTAGTTGCAATCAAAAAAAGGTGCAAACCGAGCGGTCAGAGCCTAATCTTCAATGCTTGCAGTCACGCATACTTTAGTCTTGTTTTACAGTCTTGTATCGCTCAATGTAGCTATCAATTCTTACGATAATGCTCTGCTTACGCTGCTGCTCTCGAATCAATTCGTCGAGATCAAAGGCGCTGTGTTCAAAAAGTTCGAGAAAGAGAATCTCTTCCAAATGAGCTGTGCAGGTGGGTCCGCTCCTGCTATGGAGCATTCTGCATGTCTTTTGGATCTCTATAGCTCACCCGAACTGCTCTTTACCAGACATCGTCGAACGCTTCCAGCTGAGCTTGATGCTCTGTATCATCGCAATGCGCAATCTTATCGAGCTCAACGGATCGACTTTCTCATTACTACCTACATCTTTCATCCCGGTCATGCCGTCAATGACCATCTTACAAAGCATCTTCAGTCCCGTCCTGATCGTAGTGGCATCGGAGATGTTCGTAGATTGGCTCAAGCATGCTTTCATTACCAAGTTCAACCATAGTAAGTGACCTCGGCATGCCGATATCTGAGCATGACCGGCTGACCAGTCTATGTCATCAATACAGTTCGGCCTGCTGTTTATGGGCGATTCATTGACGTGTTATGCAAAGACCTCATCATGGGAAATCCCAGTTCGCCCGACTCAGTACGTCTGTGTGCTCGGAATATCTACACAGCATTGCTGATTATGCTTGTAAATGCAGGCCTTCGCGGATCAGTCACCTGCTCTGGCACGACGACTTGGCTTCGCAGCACTGCCAGTTGGCTGTCTGACCGTCAGAGTCATCTTCCAAACGATTGAAATGCTCGCAGACACCTCGCATATCGACGAGTGTGCACCTCCAAGAAAGCTTGCGGTAGCACGCGGTTTCTTGAGCTATATCAGCATTGGGCCGGAAGGTCAAGCCCGCATATTTAGCTGGTTCGTGTTCTTGCTCATCGGAACCATCTTGTGGTCATGGTGAGTGTAAAAGCTGCCGATTCCCTCGCAACTTTATCCTGAGCATCTGTCACAGTCTTGTCGTTATCAAACTATTGATTGGCATCAACCTCCGAGCATATGCAATGTCCCGCTACGCTAATATGGAAGATCGAGCTGTCGAAGATCAGCGCAATGACAGGTCACGGCCGCATATTGGGGTTGGTGCAAGTGAGATGGTGAGTCTGCTTGGTCTGCTGCTGTTACATCTTTGCTCATCTTGGCCGGGTCTGACTTATAAACTACTCGCAGTTCCAAGACAGCGAGACAAAGCGAATGATAGAGAAGAAAGACTATGATTCTCCTGGTAGGTTCACAGGAAGAGTCGGTAACGGTGCTCCAGGCGTATCCATGGAAACATTATCGCGCTTCTCTATGATCAAGAGTCGGATATATTGAGCAGTATGATACCGAAATCTCGACTTCTGTCAGGCAGTCTGTTGTTGTACAAGTGCAGGTCATGAAAGATGAGCTGTAGCAAAGAAACGATTCTATGGAACAAGCGGATGGCTAAGACGAGAAAAGTAAATGGAACCAGAAAATCACTTCTATTGAAACGATTGTCACAAACAGTACAAAAAGTCCGCTAACGAATGAAATGACAAAAAAGACTGGTCCTCCATAGCTGTAGTGAAATGACTAGAGTCCCACACAAAGTGGAATACCCGGGAGAAGGCATAACATATACTTTAGGAGGAAAAGATGACTAACACTACCTCGGTGGGGTAGAAGATGGGAATTTAGGTGAAGAAGTAGGGTAAATATGGGTACAGATCTAAGCTTAATGATTTTTGTGTCACTGACTAGTGGGAACTGACAAAAAGGTAATTTGAGGTAGTGCGATTGTTAAGGTATCGCCTCTCAGAGGGAGGAATGTACAAAGCGGACTGAAAGCCGAGACGCTGAAGATATAAATGTAGTATGGCTCCCATGACGAGATGCCTTTGAGAGCGATTATTTTTATTGTCCGTGTAGCTCCACATTCAAGTCCCGATGCAGTCAAGCGTTCCTTCCGTGAGGTAGTCTAGAAGAGTTTGGTAATAAATCATGAAAAAAGTGTATTGTCCATTGGTTTTGAAGTTGCTAAAGATGTTGAGTAACAAGCCAGATCGTTTTCCAACTGTCCGAGAAAATTGCAAAGCTGTCTGTCTCTCTGTTTTTTGTTTTCGCTTTATTATCTTCATTAAGTTTTCGTGATCGCGTTGCGCTTTTCGTTATTGCTAAAATGTGGCTCCTTAATTGCAACCGTTCTCGCTGAGGCTGTTCTTTGGCCACAAGTCTTCGGGATAAGTTGTGATGTTCGGATTTGTATACAAGTCGATATGACGATTGATATAATCGGCAGTAGGATAATCTTCAGGATCACAAGTAATGCTTGTTTTACCCTTTTCTTGCCAAACTCTGACATAGTCAATTCGCAGTGTACCAGGGAACTCCAATCTATCGAATTGAAGAGATTGGAAAGCGGCTGATAGAGCCAAGTTGAGAACCATATACATGGGTTCGACCGAGATGAGACGTTGTCCGACTTGAGTGACTGGATTGGGTGGGAAAGCACCAGCTTTCAGAGTCCATGTAGGTACACCGCCGATAGCCCAAGTAATTTGAGAATCAACAGATGAACCAGGAACATACTCGAAACCGAAGCTTTCATATCGTTCACCGTCGTAGCAATCTTCGAATCTTGAAACAGCAGAGGCAGATTCTTGATTGACAGCACCCTTCCATAGATTGAGGTATGTCTTTGTAGAATTGTAGATTTCCAATCCGTCAGAAGACGTATTGTCCCATTGATATCCATCGTCGAAGGGAGCGATTTGAATAGATTGGGAAGCAGTACCGTATCCTCTCCAGTCTACCTGAGCTTCGTTGATATCGATTTCAGGAGCACCTCGGCCGACGCCAACATTTGGTCCTGGGTGATCTTCGCCTCTGCATGTGCATGCTGAAGTTCGCTGTCCCTGTAGGTATGAGAGCTGACCGCCATATTCCTCAAGTCCAGAAGTGCGTGCGGCAGTGGGTGTATTGTTGGCGAAAATTTGACCAGGCAAGGTACCGACATCGCAAGAGTCGTAAGAGTATGCTATTAAAGGGGAAAAGAAAGTGTCGGTCAGATGTATTCAGTGAATGGTGGTGGAGGGTAGACTCACGCCACATGCCGTCATTGGTAGCACCGAAACCAGCACGACCAAGGTTACCCATAGTCCAAGCACCAGGCCAGTATCCAGAAGCACGAGGATTTCCAGGCATAGACATTGATACTTCAAAGTAAGCACCACCATTGAAGCAGAGTTTGTTCCATGATTGAAGCATGCCAGATTGGAAGGAGAGGCCGTGGATGGGCTACGAATTGTGAAGACGAGGTTAGATCAGTACTTTAAGCTGATCCACTGCACCGTTCAAGTAGAGTATTCTTACCTGCTCAGTCATTGTAATATCTAGATATCCGTCACGTGTAGTAGGGACGCTTGGGTCATACCATTCCATATCTCGCGTTTGCCAGTAGTGAAGGTCAACAGCCTCCCACTAAAATGATTCAGTTCCAAAAACTATCAGTATATGCTTTTCGCAAGTCGAGTAGCGGTATCGAAGTGACTCACGAAAGGATCATCACCCGGGAAGAAAGTCCTTCCATCGGTATTGAACTCATCAGAGAAAACAAGTTGATAATCTCTTCCATTGAAACCAGTTCTAACCGAGTTCTTAATTTCATCTGGTGTATCATTATCAATCAAAGAAGGTAGATTTGGAATGTCTGGAACTTGTCCTGATGCATTGACATGACCCATATTCCATCCCCAATTTGTTCCTTTGTGTTGTACGAGGTCTAGGATAACATCGTAACCGAAACAGAGAAGCATAATGAAGAAGGCTTTAGCAAAAAAAGATTAAATAGCTGAGACTTCGTGAATAGACTTACAAGTATGAATAGGCCAACCCATAAAGAGCGCCAAGAAACCACCGAGCAACAAACATATTCCAAGAGCATTGAGGATACCTCTTGTTGAAGTGGGGAAATTCCACCATCTATCAGATCTAGCAGTCTGGAGTGTTCTAGGGTCGTGTAGGAAGCTGTTTTCATTTGATACGGGAAGTCGCAGTTGGCCGATGGCGGTGCGGGAAAGAGGGATTCGATCGAAGTGAAAAGTGCGGGGGAGAGAAAGTAAGTTGTAAAAAAGCAATTTGACCATGGTCAGCATCGATTTGCAATATATGTAGAGATGAAGAAGTGTAAAATAGTTATAAAATGTGCACTCACTCGTCTGCTTCTACATTCTTCTCATTCCAGAGCAATGAAGTATCCTCCATGCTCTTACCCGAGTTATAAATTGAATCATGTCTGTTGCTCGATTCAAAGACAGCGGAATCTCTAAATGAAGGGCTTTCGGAACTCGAAGCAGTATCGTTCAATCCATACTCTGAGAATCTAGACCTTCCACCCATAGTGTTCTGATTGTTCAATGGGAAGCCAGGACTTGATAAACCAGTTGTGTTACCGGCGTACAGTGTTTGAGGTAGGTTATCCATTTCGACTTGAATACCGTCTTCAGCAAATGGAGTATGTAGACCACCTGCACTACCGCCAATACTTCCAGCCATACTTGAGCGATGACCGTGTCCACCACCATTACCGAAAGACTGGGACATACGATTATTACCCGAGTTTGCAGCAATAGGGGCGCCTCCATTGGCAGCTGATCCTCCAATACCAGCCGCAGCAGCCAAAGCAGCCAAGTTACCAGTTGAATAACGAGAGTAATTAGCGCCCACTTCGCCTCTTGCAATAGCAGCGGAGGTAGTATCTAATCCAACTGTGTTACCAGCTTGACCCATGAATGAGTAGGATGAATTGCGGTTGGAAGGTGATAGGAAGGGAGTTGCATTGGTAGATTGGGGGTGGTTGTTGGTGTATAATCCAGGTGATGAGGGTGGTACGTAACCTTGGTGGGATGGACCACCGATGGCCATGGGAGAGGCTAGGATGCCTGAATTGCCATGATGTTGATCGATGGAGGACGAGCGTGGAATGTGTGAATTGACACCTCCACTGGACGATGAGCTTGATGAAGCAGTACCACCTGATCCAGTTCGTTGCTGGTGTGTGTTGTATCCTCCAGATGTTGATGATTGCTGCTGTTGATTGTGATGGGAGGACGAGAATGGGGAAGCGCTATTCTCGCCAGACGAAGGGGGAGTGTTGGACATGGTGGAGGGATAACTATAGCTTGATGTATATGTGTATGTGTATATCCAGTTGAGTCGTATCCAATGTAGGTATAGATAGGTCGATGTCCCGTCTTACAACTCTGCTCCTCTCGGCGGGCTGCTCTTGCTCGTCCAAACTTGGCTCTGCTTGAGTGGAGGGTGCAGTGTAATACCACCTCAGCAAAGCACACGATCCAATATACCCAAGTTAACGGAGGACCAGAGTGAGTACAGTAGTGAGTACGGTAGTAACTACTTGTATACTCTCCTCCCTTGTTGATCTGAGTGGAGCGAAGACAGTCACCCTCCTCGCTGGTGCAGTGCAGGGTCTTCGAAGAATGTGTGCTGATTTCTTGGAATGAGAGACAGGGCAATATCGCGCACTGCTTTCAAGCTGGCGGATCGAATACCGCGTGGTGGATTTATTGGGTTGTGTATATATGAAGATAAAGTAAATGTATGCGATGCAAGGTAAGGTAAGTAAATGCTTTACTATACTAATCTACCTATTCACTTACTACTGCCCTTTACCAACTCTCCAAGCCCTCCCTGGTCATGCATGCTTTCAGCCACACACACACCTTATCCGAAAACTGAACATCCGCGCTTCGATCGCACTCGCTTGGAATTGAATCCTGCAAAGACGACACTTTCACCCCTTGCACATAATGATAATAACGATGCGTAGCTGACTTATAACTATCCTGATGGGACCAAGTTCTCAATATGGGGTGCTGCACTCCTCAGACTGCGTGCAACTGAAATTACGGTATTCCGCTACAAATCCCAAGCGACCTCAGCAAGCTGGCGCAAGAATCAAGGCCGTTTATTAGCGAGTCTCTGATACGATGCATACATGCACAGTCCAGTGCCAAAGAACATTGAGTTTCAGTCACTCAATCCCCGACGAGATAGCTTGATGCTCATAGTCGGCGGAGGAAATTATACTGCCGTCGTGTTTCGGGTCTGACATGCATGAGCAGCTCAAACGGATTCGCGAGGCTACTACTGGACAATCGTTCTCAATCGATACATACACTCGCTGACTACATACTGCTGGAACTTCTTATGACGCGAAACAATGTCTATGTCTTCCATCTCAACGTCATGTCGAGGCCTGAATCAAGATCAAGAACGAGTGCTGCGTGTTTAACACGCCTAAATCGTCCTCACCAGCTGAGCTACTTCTCAAGACATATAGCGCAGAACGCCTGCAACCGCCTTACGACGCTTTCCATGACTATGACCACGTGCGTGTCGCCCTGTCTCCTTCGATACATACGTCGTGTAATAAGGGGGTTCAACTTCGACGGTTCTCGGAGCGGACTCAAACACCTGGTGTGTATGCGTAGACCCCTGTACGTTGAAATACGATTTCTGTCCGTAAAAATCTTGGCCCGTTGGAATGCCGTCATCATCGTAGACTGTGAAAGAAGCATACCCGCCGCCTTGCGACGAATGGCTGGGCCTACCCGAGAAAGGCGTGATTCCTGGAGGTGTCGTGTATCCATCCCAATGGCGAGAGGCTGGACGTTCGGTGTACACGTACTCGCGACCACGCTCTTGGGTGTGACTGCTCGTATTCGTGAATCGCCTACGATCTTCGGGTTTACTTGAGCGCTGCTCAGTTCCTCCACTTGTGAGTTTCTCAAGAAATTTCGATTCTTTGAGGAAATCTCTAATACCATCTATTTCGCGTAGATAGTCCCCTCGATATCGTGTTTCATAGTACTCCTTCTCGACTGAAGGGTATCTCGCTCTCGTGCATCCATTCAAGTATGTCCTCGCCCTGTCCACCCCTGCGTAACGGCCAGTCAGCCAGGAGCCTGAGGAGCCATTGGGATATCTGACTTCTTCGATTTTCGGCAGTGAAAGAGGGATTACGTCCAGTTCTATATGGACCAAGAATATATTGGCGTAGTATCGCAGTTGGCGATATTCCCCACTAATGTGTGTCCTCTTGTCGTCAAGGTGACGAAGGTACTGCTCTGCAAAACTGACAACATCTCCGTCTTCCCCAACTTTAACCAGCACTTTCGGGTGAGCGCTCGTCGCCTTCATATACGATTTTAACGACATTGCTGACCTGTACCTATCACTGAAGCGACTGCAAGACAACCTGACCAAGGGAGTCTAATGGATCGACCGGGAGGCGCTAACCTCACGAGTCAGTGAGCAGACTTGACAGGATCACGCCTCAGGACGACTTTGAAGAGGTTTTCACAGAGAGAGAGAAAGAGACAAGACTATCCGACCAGCCTGAAGGAGGCTCCTCACTTGGCTTTACTCCTTGGGCACAGGCCAGCACCGCTTGAACAGCGCGCGTTCGACGACGTTTCACGAGACCTCCCGCACCGCCCAAGCCAGATGACATCCAGTGGAGAACAATAATCGCAATCCAGGTTTGGTCCCAGTAGGAGTGCATACCACTTTGGACTGCCGTCTCACCGATTTACTAGCGTCAGATGGAACAAGTTCCCAGAACAGTCAAGACTTTAGCGACGCCCTTGCACCTTTTCTTCACTTGAACGAAACGTCAAGTTCTCGAGCTATTCAAACAGTGTAGGCGCTCTCACGTTTACGAGTCAAGAGGAAGGACTACAATTCAAGGCGTAAATCTGTTGGGTATAGGTACGAGAAAACAGTGACGGTAGCTTCTATGCGGCCACAACGCGGGCGCAGCTCTTATTGCGGTATTGAGAAAAGGAACAGATTGCATACCGACAGGACATGTCAGAGCTGTCTTCATATCAGCAGAAACGAAATGACCAGCAACATCACTTCATTCGTTTCCTTCACGCAAAGCGTTCCGAGCGGCCCTTCGGCCGCTTTCGGGCGGTCTTCATACCCTCGAATACGAAAAGGTGCGATATTTTTAGCGAACCGAATCGCGAAAGAAAGCCTGTCAAGGTTGACGACCGCATTCCGTTTCTGCGAGACGGCTCCTTTCGATTTTCTGGACAAAGCTGATCAAATGCGCAAGAAGCATCGGCTGAAAGCGGGACCAACAGAAGTACACCCAATTTTTCAGTGGAAGTATTAGGCTCGACCGGCAAAGAAGGTAACTCACAGTGCTCTCGATGCTCAAGGTCGGATTGTATGCGCTTGCTGAGCTGAGCTGCTCCATCTACACCTTGGCGATCCCCTCGCTTGCTGGCCAGCACTGATTCTGAATGGCAAATGGTCTTTCTGGTGACGATGCCCATCAGACTCAACAAGCGAGCAACCCTGTCATCACAATTCTCGCTTTGTAGCCCACCAGAGCTCAACGACTGCTTCTTACGATTGCTCTGGGCAACGCGGTCGGCCCTGTACTGAATCTTGAACATATGTGTTGAATGGGGTGTGACCTGCACAGGCTGCGGTCGAGATTTTCACTGTTTCGCTAAGTCGAGGGGATATGTTTGTAATCTGGTGGATAGGATATGCAAGACTGGAAAAGAGATGCTGGAGGTATTTGACATTAGCCCATGATGCTAGGGTTCTATCTGTGGCGGTCTCAGCAGTGCAGACACAGCCTGAAGTCGGGATACTCGCGAGGGACTGCTTCCAAGCTCAACAGCGTATAGAGGTGACTACGGGGTTTTGGCAAGAAAACCAACGCTAGCGCCCAAGTTGGCAGCAAGCCTTGTCAAAGAAAGGGGGTCAAGCAAACATACGAGCGAAGCTATCAAGATTCGGGCTGAGGACTATGCTACTTGCCTGGACTGTATCGCGGCCCGGCGCGCGGAAGCATAGAAGTGTCAGACTGTCTGACCTGGCCCATCTATGTTTCTAGCATTACTCAAGAACGCTCATTTTTGGGATCTCGCAGACGCCGCCCACTGGCATTGAACGCCTCGATTAATGAGATCCGCCCTGAAGCGTGCAGTGACCTCCTCATCCACGGCCGATCAATCTATGGAGGCGGCGCGCCGGGCAGAGGCGACCCTGGGCGCCTTGTCCTCCAGCGCCGTCATCATGCCATTGAGATACTTTATAGCTAAGCCGGCTTTTCTATACGCCTCCGCGACACGCTCTCCAAAGTCATATCCACAAGCAGAGTGGGCTGCTTTGAAGTAGTATTGGTCGCAGAGCAGACGCTCACGTAGGACGCGTGCGAAAAGGAGCCGATAGAAATAGGTATCAGCCAACCATGTGGCGCGAACTGTGCCCATGCGTCCCTGCTGCTCCTGTTCATGTTGTATTGCTAGATCGTTCACCATGGTCACCACACAGGCCTCAACCTCTCGCTGATCAGTGCAGCGGTAGAATGGCGAATATCGCAGGCAGGCGCTTGCATGAGTAAGGTCATCAAATGGCATATTTCGAAAGGCAACTGCGCACAACATGTTAGGCTAGCGATCTTCGAAGCGTCTGCAGCTTACGTGCAGGCCTAGCGTAATCCGAATGTCTTCCGCGGATTTAAGAAGTGTTGCAAGCCTTATTGGACTGACAATGCACTATTAGGGTGCAGGACGATAGATTCAGTTGGAGAGAGTGAAAGAGGCCGGGCACAGAGCGCGGAGCCACGTGGCGAGAGATAAGACAGAGCATGCGGCCGTCCTCCGGATCGTGGCTGTGCCTGAGCGCAAATGGTACGCTGACCATCGCAGGTCTAGCCATAAGGCTACTTCATGATGCCGCTTTTTGCGCTGGTCAAGCAATGGTATGTCGTATCTGGAATGCTGTGGAGCTACATGACAGTCTGACTGCTTATGTGATGGAGTATCTGAACGACGAGATAGCAAAGGCGTCAGAGAAGTAGTCGACATTGAAAGTTGGGTGTACACGCACTTGGGCCCGCCACCGCCTTCTGGCACTGTCCATGTAATATCATGGGTTGGCACTTTGATTGAGCAGGTCCTGGTAGCCATAACGAGCATTAGCTCATGCCTACTTTAGCATACATCCGGTGATTGCCAACTCACTTGCAATGAATGCAATTCTGCGAATTGATCACAAATCGCATCCCGTCCGCGTGCTCTTCTCCCCCCTCTTCCGCAACGTTGACGTACTCATATACTGCAGCTGGACAGACTTTATTTAACAGTCCAGCATAAGGTTTTGCGTTCTCCTTCGTATGTCTAGCATAGTCTCCATCCTTGACAACCAAGTGAACAGGCTGGTTTTCCGTATGATTTGTTCCCGTTCTAGCTACCGAAGTGAGGATATCAAAGCTGAGTTCTCCATCCGGCGCGGGGTAGTCGATAGGCTTAAAGTTCTCTGCTTTCTTCGTCATTGCATAGTCCTCGCCTGGATGATGGAATGTCCATGGCACGCGTCCTTTCAGAATAAGTGAGTCGAGGCCGGAGTATGCGATACCTCCCCACATTCCGAGTGGGTTATGGAATGATGGACGTAGATTGCGTACTTCCTTCAGCTCTTCCATAACCCAGGAATTATCGATGGCTGTTTGATACGACGAAATGTCAAGTGGCGCTTCGGCACCCGCTTCCGCTTCTGGATTGCCCTGAATAGCTTCAAAGGTTGATTCGGCAGCTAGCAGGCCACTCTTCATTGCTGTATGCGTTCCTTTGATCTTGGGGACGTTCAGGAAACCAGCACTGCATCCGATGAGCGCACCACCGGGGAAGGTGAGTTTGGGCACACTTTGGTATCCTCCTTCATTCAGTGCTCTTGCGCCATAAGCTATGCATTCACCTCCTTTGAGTACATCAGCGAAGAAAGGATGGTGTTTCATGCGCTAGAATCGGGTGTATCAGCCTAGCACAGTCCGATATTGGCGCGCCTCGACCCACCTGGAACTCCCTGAAGGGTGAGATATATGGGTTGGCATAGTCTAGACCGATGACGAGACCCAGAGACACCATTCGATCCTCCATATGATATAGCCAAGATCCACCATAGGTAGTCCTGTCCAGTGGCCATCCAAGCGTATGCACGACCTTGCCAGGCTGCCATTTCTCTTCGGGTATGCGCCAGACTTCCTTGATACCGAGGCCATAAGTCTGAGGATCTTTTCCTTCTCTCAAGTTGAACTTCTTCTGCGCTTGTAACGACAGTGAACCGTGTGCTCCTTCCGCTAGTAATGTGACTTTGGCATGGAACTCCATTCCCGGTTCAAACTGCTCTTTTGGCTTGTAATTCTTGTCCAGGCCGATTTCATTCGTGATGACACCTCTTATGCCTGTGCCATCCTCATTATATAGTAGCTGAGCACCAGCGAAACCCGGATATATCTCAACACCCAGCTCTTCCGCTTGTTCCGAAAGCCACCGTGTGAGCTTCGAAAGTGAGATTATATAGTTGCCTTTATTGTTCATTTGAGGCGGATGTGGTAATGGTATACTGCCTGTCGGTGTCAAGTATCGCATTGTATCGCTTGTGGCTGGCTGATTGAGAGGTGCTCCCTTCTCCTTCCAGTCTGGTATCAGCTCGTCTAGAGCGCGAGGTTCTATCACTGCTCCCGATAAGATGTGAGCACCTAGGTATGCAGACATAAAGCATGAGCCGACGTTTAATGACCAGAAAAGAGACAACTCACCGACTTCACCGCCTTTCTCCAAGACTACCACTCGGAACTCTTCGTTACCTTGCTCTTTCGCAAGCTGCATGAGCTTTATTGCAGCAGACAATCCCGCAGGGCCACCGCCTACAATGCAGACGTCGACTTGATCACTGACTCGCTCCACTGTCGATAAGTCGAAAGCATCTTCTTCAGTAGTACTTGGCGGATCGTCGGTATGAGTGGCAAGATTGCGCCTGGCGGAGTTGGAAAAGGAACGTCGAGGAGCGGCTACTGCTGCCAGGCGAGAGGTGGAGGCTATAGGAGAAGTGTGTCGGGATAGGCTACTGCGTGTCGATAGAGTTGACGAAGAGGTAGAAGGTGTGCAGCAGATCGTCGATGCAGCCGTGAGATATGTCCGCTCTTGAAGGTGATGGACCTGCTCGAGCTGGCGACTCAGACATCTCGCGCTCTTCTTCGCGCTATGGCGCAGCATGGCTGCGTTTAGATGTACTTAGGTATGTAGAAGCACACACGTGTACACCTTCTCCGAGTATGAACAGTGAGATGCGGTTATCCAAGATGAAAGCCGGTCGTGAGCTTGCCGGAAGAGTAAGGCAATGGCCAATCGAGCACGAGGCGTATCACCTGGTTCGGACGAGGTAGCTTTTTGTGGTCATCAGGGAGTAAGAGTCCAGTATGCAGTTTCAGGACTTTCCAGTATCCACCGAGTAATATTCTCACCTTTCAAAATGCACGTAGAGCCTGACGCGAAAACTGCACGGTCTTCTCGCCACTCGTTGCCTGCAGCTTCTTTGGAGCACCGCGCCCTGTACTGACGCTGGGTCTGCTTGCTTCCACCGCACCTTATCGCATCGATTAAGCATCCACCCCATACACATTCTCTTCTACACTAATACACAATGGGCAACGGCGCCAAGGTCAGTCCAATCTCTTCCGCTTTGTGCACCTTGCAAATCCTGAGTGTCTGATCGGACGCTTCAATATCGGAATGTACTATGAACAGGCTCAACAGAAGCGAGACAGAGCTGCAAAGGACGGCAAGAAGGAGCCCAACTCGCAATTGAAGACAAATGAGAAGGCCATGAACAAGGTTCGTCGAAGAATACTTGAGTCAGGGGTGTGTTGAACTTGGAAGGCTGATCACGTTTTTGCCTCGCTCTTCTCGCCTCGTTTTTCTGCTGGAAACGCAGAAGTGCAACGTTTGCATGTCCACCTTCCTACAAACAACAAGCAAGAAGGTGAGGTAGTGCTTTCTAGTTCCTTGTATCTGCCTCCCGCCATAACTCTGCCATGACTCTAACGGTCCTCTATTTGCTTTGTACTGTAGGGTCTCGACGAGCACGCCCAAAACAAGCACAGCAAGACTGGCACAGAATGCTTTGGTGCCGACGTCTACGAAGGCTCGAAATAAGGAGTATCTCCATGTCTTTCGAGGCTCGTCCACTCCTTCTCACCGCGGTACCAGTCTGACTAGCAGTGGCAAATTCGTTGTTGTCTTCACAAGCCCTCCACACACTTGAACGCAGGGCATTCTTCATATCGGTGTTTCCGCACAAGCAATATAGATTCCGTCCTATAAAAAATGCTATGACGCTTTCTAACAGGATGTCGCTTGGCCGGCATTCACCTGAACGAGAATCGACACGATCTATACAGCGCCAGGCTGGCGGGCGTGTTTCCATTCTCTGCGTTTCTAGCTTTGGCTTCCAGTGAACCAAGTAGTTGTCTACAGTGTACATCTACTTGCCTGTCCTCTCCTTTACGAATTGAGCGAATTCATCCTTATACTCCTTACTCCATCTTGATAAAGCAGGTCTATTCTGGGCCACATCGTTCGCGCTCCATTCCATACGAGCTTTATCGAGGTCCTCAGTCACATCATTGTCTGGGCAGATTATATCTGGGATGAAGCAACAAGAGTCAGCTTGGCTCCGGAGATCGAGAAGAAGCGACTTCAGTCGGTCCCAACTTACAGAAATCGCCCTTCTCGATGCGGGGCATTGCATAGTCGACAACCTGCTGAGGCCACCACGCTCCCTCTGGCTTTTCTGTCTTGCCTTGCGTGTTTGTGAGCTGGTCAAAGGAGAATGCGCATTAGTTGTTTACGCTGCAAGCAGAACTGATCAGCTAACCAACCTTTGTGAAAGTCCAGCCAGGGACAAGCATGTGTGCGGTGACCCTGTCACCCGTGGCTTCTCTCAACTCGTGGGCTACTTGCTCAGCAAAGGCTTTGACACCAGCCTTGGATACGTTGTAGGCTGGGTTGCCAGGTGGACAAGTGATACCTTGCTTCGAGCCGGTTATGACGACGAGCCCTGGCTCGTTGCTATTGATTACGGCCTCGGCGAAGGCATTGCTGCCATTAATAACACCCCAGAGATTGACGTCCAAGATCTGACGTGACAATGAACACGTCAGACTGGCACAAATGGTAATTGTCGTACAATTATAGCGCTGAATTACCTTCTTCCATATGTCCATTTTGCCGTTGAAAGTGGACGCACCAGTGGCAGACGTACCTGCATTCAAGCACAATACATTTATCTTCCCGAACTTATCGAGGACAGTCTTAGAAGCCTTCTTCATGTCTTCGAAGTCAGATACATCCGCTTCAATAGCCAGAATATCCGCTTGTGGCAACTTCAGTTTCGAGACGGCTTCATCAAGCGAAGAAGCCGAGTTGTCGATGAGGGCTAGCTTGATCTTCTGTTGAGCAAATGTGCTTGCCAAAGCATAGCCTATACCGCCGAAGCCTGTTGTACCGAATGTCAGCATGTCGTTCCAGGTGTGGGCGGGAGATATGAAAGGCAATCGAGGAAGCGTGAAGCCTCACCTGCACCCGTTATGACCGCGACGTTGCCAGCTTTGATGGCAGGATGCATTGTGATATGAGATTTGTCACTTTGTGCCAGACGCGGGAGAGTACTCTGAGGTGATTGGGCAGACAAGAAGCCAGGACGAGCTCGGTGAGGTTGTTGCAGCAGCGCATCCTGCCGAACCGCTTCCGCGGAGTCTGACGTATCTTTAACGAGGAACTCGGGGCGATAAACATGTACGAGCACGACATAAGTGGGCAGCAGTGCACTCAAAATGTCAATTGCACTATAATCCGGCCACCAGCGCAGCTCGACTGCAATATCAACTAGGAGCACTTGTTCAGCCGTGGCAAGCGTCCAGACCCAAGAGGACAAAGAAGCAATGGCAACCAGGTGATGAAGCCTAAGGCTTTGATGTTTGAATGTGTCTGAGATAGCTGCGATTACTAGGGAAAGCCAGGTAGATTTCTTGGGGTTCTAAACGGAGCACACGGACCGCGTACGGGGAAGTCACAACATGCTTCCACATTGCTTAGAACATCGGAGGCATTGCTGGTATCGGGAAATCGAAAGGAAAGTCGAAGTCGGGCGGGAATCCGGCACCTCCAGCAGCTGCAGCCATACCGAGGAGACCACCTAGCGCTCCGATTGCCCCAGGCGGTGGTGGTGTACCATCAGGTCTCCAGACAGCTAGGTGGCCAGAAAGCGGCATCAGCCAGTCTGCCGTTTGCCTATCTTTTGCATCAGACTTACCCGTTGGAGAGTAGTATGCCCAGTGCACACACGCCTTCCTTTGCTCAAGCACCTTGTCCAGATTGCGCATCATCGACTCAGAGAGCATGGCACCATCGCTGCGCGCAATTGTGAAGCACTGCAGCTTAGGCGCGACAACGGGGATTGATTTCTTTGTCCCTCCGTTTGTCACAGTTTTCTGTAAGGGTCTATGGTCAGACAGCTGACGGCTTGCACTCAATCCTCCGCACTTACCTTCTTCTTCAACAAAGCGAGTATTTTGGGAACGTCTAATCCCATGTTGTCTTCGAAAGCGAGGACCGTAATTGATTTGGGAAGTCTTGCAAAGAGGATGGTGCTCGCCAAGCTGCCGGAGAGTTTCAATTCTGACAGGACTTTCAGGTGGCCTATTAGTCCGTCCATCAAGTACTTGCTCTTGGCCGCTCTATCCTCCGTCAAAGCTGCGGTCTCCGCCGGAGGAGCCATCGCTACCACGGGATGCCAGGCTCTCGTAACGTCCAGCTGTAACGATACTAGAGTGGCACTATGGTCGATGATGACTTTGGCGACGCCGCTTCTTGTGAGCTTGGGCGAGGGTCTGTGCAGGTCGAGCTGCTCCAAGCTGCCTTTCGAGCCTTTGAGAAGGTAAAAAAGATCTGAATCCGTAATGTCTGGATACGCCAGGCTTAATCTGATAAGTCGAATCTTGGGTGCTGGTATTAAAGGACCATTGATGCTGTGTTTGAGCCATAGAACTTGCAGACTGTCCAACTTGTTCCACACATTCAGGAGGGGCGCCAAATTGCGCATTTCCCAAATCAAGTCTTTCGCTGGAAGATCGCCACCTCGTAATTGAATCGATTTCATGGAGCGACAAGCCGCTAAAGCTGCTTCAAGTGGCTTTTGCGCACTTCTCGTGAAGTCTGGGCTGTATGCTAAGCGCTCGAGTCTCGGACATTCCTTGATCAGGTCTATAAGCAAACTACCACCTCCTCTGCCAAGGGAGATCTGACTTCGAATATCGAAAGCTACGTCGCGCACGAGATAGCTCAGCATTTGTTGCTGACGAGCTTCTTCGTCATCTGCATCAGGCTCATCATCGTACACGCTGACCTGGGCCGATGTGAGACTGCGCAGCAGGAGGTGCGCTTGATACACGTCGCTCAAGTGAATGTGCCGGCCGTACAGAAGAGTGCGAGCTGCGTTGAGGAAGGATCGATTGACGAGGGCAAGCGGTAGGTAAGGACAGGCTGGCAAACCATCGGGGTACGCAACTTGTGGCAATGATCTTGCAGTGAGAGATGGTGTGACTTCCGAGGGCATGGTACCATGGCCTTCGTCTGTGTCTGCAGCATCTTCGTCGTCTTCCTCATCGTCCTCACCGTCCTCGTCGCCACCGTCATCTTCACTAGTCTCCACATTCCCGTTTAGTAATGCAGCAGAGGTAATTTCTTCCTCTTCCTCGGTACTCCAATCCTACACAATGCCTTGAACGTCAGACAAGGTAGAATATGTAGGCTGAAGCTATACTCACAGAATCATTTTGGACAGCAAGTGGAGCATGGACTGAAACGACGGGCGATTCCATGTCCGGCATGTCTTGCAGGTCTTCCGAAGTATAGGGGTTCGTGCTTTGCTGTAAGTGCGCAATCTCCGAGGCCAGATTGCCGGTCAGAGGTGCGGACACAGGAGGCGATATTTGGTCACCGAGCATAGGAAAGCCGTCCATTGCAACAAGTAAGGCAGGCGACGCCGCTGGACCAGGTGTGTGTGGAGGTGGAGGTGGAGGTGGGGTCTGAAAGCTAGCTTCGAGCGGCGGCATTGCCTCATCATCGTCATCTTCGACTTGTACACTCGGCGGCGCCGCAGCACTCGCCGGTAGCTGGCTTGCGGCTAAGTATCATAGTAAGCGACAAATTTTAGCTCAGGATACTTCTGTGCACTGTCTACCCTGAAGCCCTAGTTGCTTACCAGATGAGTCGCCTGCAAGTACGACCGGAACCGTCGTAGTTCCACCTGCTCCAGTGGCCGACGGTACAGCGGCAGATGGGGCAAGGGTAGGTGAATTCATTGATTCCAGCGCTATTGAATACACGTTGCGCATTTAGTCAGACCGGTGCACTGATTTAATCGTCCCTCGCTACAAATTTGCTACTCACGTGGCATTTCATCGTCTGTTCCTTCGTTATCCACGGGTGCATTGTTGACAATTGGCGTCGTATTGGCCAGATTGCCGAACGTTGGCGGTGCAGGAGCACCAGGGCCATTTCCAAGGAATCCGAAGAGATTTTGCATGAATGGTACGTCGCCAATACCTCCATCATCGTCTTCAGCATCTCCAGGTACATTTGGCCCTAGTCCACCAAGGCCGTTGAAGTCGATGGGAGGCATTCCGAAGCCCATACCGCCTCCAAAAATGGCTTCCGGGCCGTCTGGATGGCCATGAGCATGTCCATGATGAAGATTATGCTCCTGTTCGTGCTCTCGTCGTTCCTGCTCTAGTCGGTCTTCCAAAGTGATCCGTGCTGTCCATTCCACAATTGACAGGATGACTTCGTGCGGCAACGAGTGAAGGGTGAGTGCTGTTTTTCGCCGTTTGTCACCGGCTACCGGCGAGTTACCCATCTTGCGTTTAAGCATGCAATGAGTTACAACTGCTGGTCATGCATTGCTACAAGATCAACCTGCATACGCCACTCCCACGCGCATGATGTCCTTTTTTGGCCGGCGCGCCGCCACAAACAGCGGAGGACGTTGAATAAAGCTATCAATACAAAGTAGCTACGCGTCTACAACAAGACACCACCTTATGCTGAACATCGTGTTTGCCGTAACATTCCGTATCGTCCCGTCACATTCGGATGGTAACGCAACCATGAGCGGCCGGTAGGCATGTTTCGTGTTTGGGTGGAGATGGACGTCCGTCATCTGCAAATGCGCTGGCGCGAATGGGCTGCCACTGCATTGTGAAACGTGCATGTGCCTAAGTTGATCATCCTGTCACGGAGTTGACGGTTGCCTTTTGGACCGCGGGGCTTGACAGGTCAAGTGTGCTCGAAATACAAGCTTGTCGATGACCAGAGGAGTCCACTCCGGTCCAAGTTGCGCGTTACGTATCTTCCTTGCGCCCATCAATGGCCAAAGTCATCTTTCGAACGAGATTCGAAAGTGTCCAAGTTGGTGAATCGTAGGCAAGGTCGTACCACCACTGTTGTCTCAGGAATGAAATAAGCACCAGTATCCGCTTCTTCGGTTTTCTCTTTCAGTAACTCACGTTGATAGCCACAGCCAAAGGCGCTTGAGGATCTGATGATGCTTTCTGACTGACCCTATGGAACCATAGCGCAGGGAGGTACAAGATATCTCCTCGTTCCAAAGTCGCCGTCAATACTTGTGCGTGCTTGAAACGAGGATACTTTGCAAGGTCGACGTCTTCGGCAGGGTCTACAGGTATCCACGGTATTTCTGCGTCGTTGTTATCGATTGACCAGCCTCCTTCTTCACTTAATTCGTAGGATGCAGTTGCATACATTTGTTCTGCGGAGTCGAGTATCGGTCAATACGCTTGTTTCATGAACAAGGTAGGCTGTCCATGTTCTCACCGTGTAGGCAGTAGAGTTCAGTTGGAGGCAGCAAATGAAAGGTCTTTGTGCCATGAACTACAAGATAGAGGTTCTCATAAGGATCTGCCACAGTATGAAAGGCTTCAGTACCAACGAAGCCAGTCTACGGCACTATACAAACCTTTATGGATGCTCGTTACGCTCCTATCATCGCCTACCCAGACGTTCGCGACATCTGGTTGAGCGCCGAAGACTTCACTGGCGAAAGGGATGTCGGAGGTTGCATCTTCAAGTAGATCTTTCAGTTCCTCATGCAGGTTGTCATTCTGCGATTGCAGGTAAAGGACCTCATCGATTTTCCTCTGTTTCAGACGGTCCAGGAAGGTATTCATCGTCATATTTAGGTCTAGAAGGACGCATATATCAGTCCCAGATGTAGCAGAGCACACGCAGTCTGCGCTGCGAGGAGCGTACAGGCAGGTTCCACAAAAGTCTCATTAACGAGGGAGTCTGCATTGCTAGCGGGGTACGTGAGCAAGATAAGACGACACAAGTGATAGCAGTGCTGTCTTTTGAATTCTAGCTCACCCTAAAGGTGTAGCAGCTATCTTCACATTAGTATTGCCAAGCTTGCTTCTGAGGTAGCCTTCATTCCATCGGCGCAGAGCAGGAATGTCCAGCTCGAAGCCAAGTCCGCGAAAGACGACAGGTCGATTGCGCTGCACATAGCGTGCAAAGTCGAGAGCAGTGAGAGGCTCATGAAGCTCTTCAACATAGCTTGGGTTCATGTCTGAGCGGTCGCTTTAGCACGGCATTGTTGCTGGGCGAGCCGCGTCTTCGGCCTCACCTTGGTAATCCTTGATGATTTGCAGCAGAACATCTTCCATACCGCTGGGGGCCGGCATCATTCGCGACTTGAGCCTTTCTGCGTCAAGGTGTTATCTTCGTATCATGATGCAGACCACGTTGGGCAGAAAAGTTGCCCTATGCTGCGAAAGCTTCAAGTGTCTTGTGAACGGCCGACGTGATCGAGCACAAGTTGGACTTGCACTCGGTCAATGCCATGGCATTCACGTCGTGTCACGCCAATGTGCTGCTCTAACCCGTCTTGCCGAACGCAATGGATCCTCATCAAGTGCTTCCCACCATGGAAGGTCCGGTTCGCCAACTTGAGCTTTGCGCAGCTCGACAGCATTGCAGCAAGGCGTTCCTCTGTTACCGATACAGCATTAGTGTATCACAGCGAAGTGCCATCCCACATGTGCTGTTGCACCACATGAAGAAGAGATATATGGCCCTACTGACTACAGACTCAACATAGATACTGCCAGAGGCGAGGAAGTTTCAATGCTACCATATTTCATCTTACGTTACGAAGTCTGGCTTATTTGTGCCTAACATGCAATTCTATTTATACAGAGAATGCGAATTCCCCAGACCTCTTGGCATCAAGCATTCGCGCAGCTTTCGCTGAAAAAGAAAGCAAGAAACAATCGGCACGGCATGGTCGGAAAAGTCAAATTATCGAACTTTTGTATCAAGGTGAGGCGCGAGCAAAGAGAGACCTTCGTTTGCTCGTATGTAATACCACCCTGAATCTATCGTCAGTACCTATCATAAAAACGCAGCTGGCTTACAAGCTCAGTTCTCATCGCTTCATCAACACCGCGTGCTTCAATCCTGGAGGCACTTCCCTATCGGTACAGTCCTGAGTACAAAGCCAATCGGCGAAAAAGCGAATACGTATTCGCGGACAATATCAAAAGCACACGTTACGCCAGCAAGGCGCTTCAATCATTGCAAGAACCTCCCTTACTTTGAAGCTGCGCTTGTAGCTGTGGATGTGTGTGCCTTCCTGCTTGAGTCCATCATAAGGTGAGTTCGAAGAAGCTTGTTCTTCCCAAAGTGCACGCCGTTCCTGCGAGATCTTGTCCCGATAAGATGCGCTATTAGATGGGTTGCGCAGGCTTATGGGAGGCGCTCGGATCAAGAAAACTTTGTGTGTCTCAACGTGCGTGCAGGATGGACAGATGCGCTGACTATCTCCTCTATCTCTCTTTCTTTTCTATCTCAAACATCAACATCATCTGCCAATGATGGCCCCCTATATTTCACTAAAATCTCGGTTAATTTCCATCTTGCCGCTCCTTTGAAACTTTTGGCTTCAACACATCTTGGCTTTTCTGGTGAAACGGCAATAAACTACGGCTCTGTAATCCTCCCTTGTGTGTAAACATTTCCACCTCAATAACGCATTCAACACTCCATATTGTCCAGTTCTCTACTCCGTATGACCCACCTCAAGTCTGTTATCTGTTTTGTGACCAAGATCTCCAGCAGGACCAAAAAGCAACAACGGTGAATGCCGACGATTATCAATCATGCCGCGCAGGCAGCTGCAACGCTCTACAATGCAGTACTTGGAAGAGACAACAACGCTCTATACTCCCGTTTGCCTCTCACAATAACCCGTACCTCGAGCTCTGCCGTTTCTTACGAGCTTGGTAAAGATGCCGAAGAAGATTCATGGTGGCCAAAGCTTGGAAGTGGCGACAATGAAGAGGGCAGACTTGCCGAGATTTGGACGGAGCACAAACGGAAAATACTGCTCTCTATTGGATTGCTGTTGGCAGCGATACTTGCCGTCATCAGCACTACAATAAAACGAAGTTCACCAGTGGGACCACTAGTCGCTGCTGCCCTTGCCACTACCTGCGAGGGGACAACTTGGACAGAAGTA
The DNA here is from genome assembly GCA_019775285.1 of Cystobasidium slooffiae. NCBI lineage: Eukaryota > Fungi > Basidiomycota > Cystobasidiomycetes > Cystobasidiales > Cystobasidiaceae > Cystobasidium > Cystobasidium slooffiae. Next base: position 957,395 of record JACWFZ010000010.1, read on the forward strand.
GGATGGTATCAACATCCGACGGTGTATCCGGTAGACAACAAGCAAAAGACACCAAAAATACATACAACGCTACAGCCACTTGAGTTCCAGCGAAGGACATCACAAGCTTGCGCTGATCTCTGGATTTCGAGAGGCGAGCTTTGCGAAGAACTTCATGTTACCAAAGCTGGCAAATCCGTTCTAGGTGACAGCGAAGTCGATGTTGCCTGGTCTTTTGTCGAACCAAGTCCCTTCTGGAGGAAATGGCAATCTGCGTATGCAAGGGACACCGAAGAGAGTCAAGAAGAAGTCGGCACTGGCGATGGGCACTTTCGTTCTTTCGATGAGATTCGTTACTCTATCCGATCCGTGGTGCAAAACTTGCCTTTTGTGAAGAAATTGACATTATTAGCTACAACACTGCCCTCAGTACCTCCCCCTGCTGCCGCAGAAATTAACGATACCGATGCATTCAGTGCACAATTAGGTTGCAGAGTAGCCCAAACCCCAGATTGGATGGGTCATAACAGTGTCAAGCTCAGTCCACATGGCAACAGCATCAATGATACGCAACTGGAGGTCTTGTCCCATTGGGAACAGTTCGATCCACAGACAACGGACCAGGAAGAGGCGTTAGAATGGAAGCACTCGGTCTTGCCTACCTTCAACAGCCATTCTATTGAAAGTCAGCTGTATAACCTCCCTTCACCATCCGAAACTGTGCTCTACATGAACAATGATAACTACATAGGCAGGCCATTGACACCTTCGGATATATCTACGCGCATCTTAGGTCCGGTCTTCAAGATCTATCCCCATTCTTGGTCAACCGGTGCGCTGACACTGGAAGACGCAATGGCAATAGACGGTGAAGGCAATGCAAGAGTTCTACCGAACACCATTAGACACCTGGATAATCGCTTTGGTCGACGAGATAGAAACTATCCTGAGCACGTAGCTGCGGTCTTGCCGGCTTTTGCAATGGACGAAGTTGCTAAAGTGTGGGCTGACGAGCTCAAAGAGGTGTGTCGACCGCCACATACGACCCTTCTGCAGCTATTTTGCTGACGCGTCTTTGTTATCCCTGTAGACGGCAGGTGTTAGGTTCCGAGGCAGAGGTGCTGAAGTCTGGCTGCCACTCATGGTCATGTACTACATCATCGAGAAACAACGCGAGGCGACACTTTGGTCGTTCCTGGTAGCTCGCAGTGATGTCGATGCGTCCAATTCGTACCGTTTGTCCGAACGACAGAAGATGTTCGAAGATCTAGGAGGAGAGCGCGAAGGAGATGGCATTCGCTTCCGAACACCGAAGCGGACATGGAGCGATGCAGCACACAAGGCGATCATACAGAGTGCAGGAATTACCGTGCCTAACGAGACGCAACTCTATTGGACAGCCATGAATGGCTACCCATACGTATCGGGCGAAGAAGGCAACCACGTCTTCCCGAATTATGATGGAGCCAAGCCTGATTTCTGCACGATCAACATAGGCGAGTGCTTCGGTCGACCTGGATTTTTCGATGATGATTCCGAACCGACTTTAAATCCTGAAGAGGTACTCAAGCGGGTCGCCTTCGACAAGATTAAATGTGGCGACTGCCTAATTGCTGCATTACTAGCAAAGAGTGGGGAAAGAGGATTCGACGCGTTTCTACCTGATAAAGAGACGCACCGGAAACCGAGCAAGGTGAATACGCAGAAAGAGGTGGCCCTTATCGGCGGGTGGAACAAGCACTGGAACGACACGGGATTTGCCATTCGAAAGATAGTCCCTAGCGGGTGGAACAGACGGGACTTTGCAGTCCGCTTGATCCAGAGGTATACGTTCTCTTTCGGTAAGCCTTTTGCTCATTCAGAGAACGGCGAGAAACGGGCGAACTTGCTGACATCTCTGTTCGCACAACTCGCAGGCGAAACACCAACGGCTTTCAATGAGCTGAATGACGACCCGGGCTGGATAGGGTGGCTTCTATGGCGATGGTCAGAAGATAAAGCTAGTTTTATGGCTCTCAATGATCACGTCACAACGGACAATGTAACGATACAGCAAGGTATACAAGAGCAAGTGAGCAGATTCCAGGAAAAGATGTGGCCAAATGCGACAGTGTACGAGAAGGACCGCAAGACAGCAACAAAATTGTAATGGACACTGCAGATAGACGTATGTATATTTTTGGTACGGTCAGTCGCAAGGATGTCCTGAGTGCTGTACCAGCCTTTTCAACGCGTAGTCATGAGTGATAGAGGTGTACCAAACATGGAAAGCCTCCCAGAAAGTCTCCCTCGAAGGATGAGTTGTACAGTAGTGTATAATATACTGTAATATAAGGTATATAGCAACTTTAATTAGCTTTCTGTGCGACAGGCTTCAGCAGGTTCGCCACCTTGCCAACTGGCCGCGAAAAAGAGCGGAGTTCGAAAGCGATACCGAGCTTCTTTGCTTCTCGCCATCCACGTATAATTGACAAGAGAGCAACAAGAAGGAAAATAGTGGATCCTATTTCACAAGTCGAACATGATGCAGCGACCCTCTTTCTTGTCTTGACCTGACCCAACAAACACCCCTGTCCTGCTCGCAATGTAGCCAGCCTAGCCAGGGCAGGAATGAGAAAGGTGATGCGATGCGATGCGGCTTGGACAGGAACACGATTGACTGCTGTTGCTGCTTGGACTCTGCCTGACACGAAGAGCGGTGCGGTATTGCTTATCGCTACTCTCGACAGCTGTATACTCCCACCGTCACAGCCCTCTACACCTTCGCCTACGCTTGAGCGCCTCGACTCGCGTAGCGTACAAGACGACCTCCTGTTCCAGGCCATTCATTGCGAGAGACGTGGAGTACTCGGTCAAGCGGATCAGACTCCATCAACACGATGTGGTGTGACAATTGTCTCCTGCTCTTCCCTCTGAGGACCGGTGGTATCGCTCTACTCGTCTTGATCGCTCTGTATCAGTGAGTGGGACACATATCTCCCCCGGGCTCGTAGGCCAACGGTTTTACTTATGCTGATACTTGCGTAATCGGCAGAATTGCTGGCGGTATATTCCTGTTCTACTATGGCACGCTCTTCTACTTCTCTGTGAGCCGACTGCACCATTCTGCTGCTTAGCTCGTCAGGACTCGCACTGATGCTCGCCAAAAACTCCAGCCCTACGAACCGTCAGTACCACGATGCAACAGGGTCCCCTTTTCCATCATTGACTTAATCTCTCTATCCTTACGTGTTTGCAGGCAGATCTACGGAGGCATCGCTATCGCTATCGCTGTCACAATGATTGTTGCCATCGTCGGTTTCTCGAGAGTAAGCTTGCACCTTTCCTCCTGTTGTTTTCGCACCTGACCCTACCTGTGCTGATCATACAATCACTTTCTAACTCCTGCTCAGAGCTCGTTCTTCGTCATTCGGATCGCTTTCGTGCTGTTGCCTATCATTGTTATCGTGGCAGCCGTGCGAGCAGCATTCATGGTGGGTGTTTCCATAACGCCTGCTTTGCAATGCACTACAGCTAACTCCATCGTGTACACGTGAATGTGGGTTTTCAGATCTTCCAAATGAACTACCACGACGACCGCATTCAATGGGAGTGCGATAATGGCGGCCAACAATGGAATCAGACGATAATAGACGACGGAATGACATTCACCAACGATACAGTAACAGGAACGCTTCTACCGGACAAATTCTGTGATATTGGCGTCCATCAAACCTATCTCACTTTCGTGTTCTGCCTGCTTATCGATTTCATCCTCCTGTGCTATGCATGGTTCTTGGATTGGAGAATGTTGGCTCGCATCAAGCATGCTTATTCCCTCATTCGAAGAGAAAGCTGTAAGTCGCTCAATCACATCCGATGCTACCGTCTGTTGCGTGTATATCTTCCGTGTTTGTCGTGGTTGATTACACTTCAACTGATTACAAGCTGATGTCTTGACTTGTTTTCTACCCATGTCTGCTTCTTTCTCGCTTCTATCAAACTCGCTTCTTGATGACAGTGAGCCCATATGGCTATGCTTGAAGCTAGACAGCAAGACACAAGGCTATTCACGTACACGACTTTCCTCACATCGCCTGCAGGGCTTCATGGCTTTCACCAAGATATGTTTCGTCTCCTTCTCTGGAATACTATCGGTTCATTGGACATAGATCTTGTATCAGATTTCACCTCCGCTTCAAACAAGGCTTGGCCTTTACTCTCCTGGTTAGGAACGATATGAAATAAATAAGGTCAAACGACAGTGCTATTGACTGATCCTCACTTCATGTACGATCTAGCTGTTTGGTTTTGCTCGTTTAGACAGGGCGATTCGACCTTAATGACACGAGCCCAGTCAAAAGTTTGCAAATCAGTCAGACCAGATTCTTGCTTGGTGGCAAAGCCCTTTTGATTTGTTGCCGGATCAGTTGCGCAAGAATAGCAGTCGCGGGTTGCATAACTTCTGAAGCTCCACTTGCAAGCATCTGAACGAGGAAGTAGCAAACACACCTAGCGCAGTTCTCGTATCCGAATGTATGGCTGTGCGCTTTGTGCGCGAGCTGGCTGGCTTACAACACAGGTGTGGGCTTGCTGTTGACCGGAGCGACGGCCAGTGCGGATCAGGGTGTATGGCAGTTTGTTGCACCGATCCGAGTCATGTCAAGACTGTGCAAGGCTGCTCATTTGCCTCTCTCTTTCGTATCAACCACTCTAGACACACTTGTGTGCTAGCTTCAGTCCTCAAAGCTTCTTTCAGCAAGTCGAGTTGCGATTATCCAGGCGCGTCGGATGGATCGTTTCGATGAAGAGCATGATTTGCATGGTGAGTCTCGAGGGATGGCCATCTATGTATTACTCCAGCCGGGATCGCCGCTCATCCCGTCGATGAGCGCCCTTATCACTTCTACACGCGTGAGAACTTTGCTGCAGATTCGCACTTGACGTCGGCTTTGGCGGCATCGACAGTGCGTAGCTTTCGGGAAGCTAGCATGTCTTGTCAGACAAGAGTGTCGAAGGAGGTCCAACATGACATCCTTTGTGATCCAATGCTGCGTAGAGCAAGCGTCGATGTTCGCAATCTCCGACCTCTGCTTGGATCCTTCTCAACTCTGTCCTCACTTGCGAACAATCACAGACAGGATAAATTGACCTGACACATGCTCCTACTGCAGATGGTCCCTTCCTCCACTCTGATAAGATAGACTCCGAACTCGACCCCTTCGAGTTTCTAAACATGTCCGCTTTCGATGAGCGCTCTCCAGGCGGCACGCCTCCGCATGATACTCTTGAAGGACAGGCTTGTCCGACGACAAGCGTAGAGCAGGAGAAGGAGGAGAAGGCGCCCAAGTCGCCGGCACCTTTGATGCTACCACCTCCAGTGGCATCAAATATCCTCACTTCTCCCACGAATTTCTCCAAGCCTCGTCCCACGTCCTTCCAGTCCTTCAGCATGTCCTCCTACGGTCCACATCGCACCTTTCCCGCACCCTTCCTGGCACAGCCGAGCGTTCGACATCGTCAAGATAGCGATGTCCACTCTTCAAAATACGACTCGGCAGCTGAATCCTCCATCTACGAGTCTCCGTGGTTCTCCTCGTCCTCTCAGTCCCTCGTTAGCCCTGGATCACCTCAATCCGGCTACTATTCTACTGGAAGCGTGAACGATCTTCCTCGAGGCCACTTCGTCCGACACGATGGCCGCACTCGTCATCGTGCCACTCACTCCTACACCTTTGGCGCAGGCATGATTGCCCCGCCTCCGCTAGGCTTCTCCAGTGGCTCCAACCCTGCATTCAAAACTGCTTCAAGCTCGCTTGGCTTGCGAGCTTCTTCGGAGGAAGCGTCTGTTGTACCAGTGAAACAAGAGTCGCAAGGAGAAGAAGATACTTTTGAAGGTGATATGGAAGTAGTAGGGTCGGAGGACGATTCGGAGTATCTTGAAGGGCATCGAAGCTTGGCTGGTGCGGTGCGAAAACGACCAAGGAAACTGAGAACAGCAGGAATCGTAGATGATGGAGAGGAGTCGGTGCGCGATTGTATGCAAACCCTGACCCTCTTCATTGCTGACGATGCATCCCTCCAATATATAACAGGAATTTGCCGATATGCTAGGACCTGGCGCACCGAGGCCGCCTTCTTCACGTAACACTCGCTTGCAGTCCGAGCGCAAACGTCGAAATGCACTCTCTTCTGCTTTCCAAGAGTTAAGGTCTCTACTGCCTGCTGATGTCCAGCGGGCCACGAAGAGCCAGGTCGTGAGTTTCTTGCTTGGCTTGCTCTCTCGTTCATAGACCTTCCTGTAGCTGACTTTGGATAACAGCTTGAGGGCGCAGTAGATGCCATAAAGAGGGCTCGTATGGAAAGAGACCGATATCGACATCTCCTTGAATCTCTTCGAGCGGAGTAAGGCATCGCCAATCAAGCCGACGAATTCCTACTACCACCCATGCCGACACCGAACTGAAGCTGGACTAGCAGTTCGCGATTAACTAGTATGATGTCATGTTGACTTGCTGTATTAACTTGCTTATAGCACTACCATATGGCACTAGCTTATCCTCCATATCACATTGTACATGCCATTATTCACCACAATGTCCGATTTGAGATCTAGCAGAGCTTTGGGAGGTACTGGCGTACGAGCGGCTGCGTACGAGCGGCTGCGTCTCGTAGCAACTGCTCATCGTGGTAATACTATGCGTCATTTGATATGCCGTAGCAGCTCGTCTGCAGAGTCTCCCCGTGAATCAGCTATGTTGACTGCTTCGTTTGGTTGGATCAGAGGTAAGTCGAAGCCGTTCCCCCCGCTTCGTTGCTGCTTGCCTTTGCGGCCGTGCAACTCGACATCATACAAACTTCTTCATCCGTGCGAGACTGTGAAAGCTCCATTGCTGCTGTTAGAGCAGCAGGAGTATGCCACAAGATGCGCTGCCATCTCTACGGGTGACTCTGTCCCATGTTGCTAATGGCAAGCCGAATCCTGGGCGTCATAGCATTGCAGCCATCCACCACGGCGAAGAGAGCAACGTAGCCTTCGTGAGCAACCTGAACAGCAAGTCTGCCAGCTCGTCCATGTACAATGGCTAATCATTTCCCCATATATACCTTGCAGGCCATTGCATCAAGCGATCACCTTGAACTCGTTGACCGAGACCTACACTTGCAATCGACCTTGCTGTTCTCGGATGCGTTTCCCAATACCGCCCAGCGAAGCAGTCTCATCCAAGCCATAGCCGTTGATAACACTACACAGAGGGTATGTCCGCAAGGCCGATTTGGGAGACCGGGCTGAGCAGCTGTGACTGTGCAGATTGCCGCAGCACTAGAGGATCATGTTGCCGTGTGGCACAAGACAACAAAAGATACCTACAAGGTCCATTCTACGTTCTCGACTGGCTTTCCCGTTCAGTGTCTGGACTTCTGCCAAGGTGACTCTGTCCATGGCGTTGTCACAAAGAGCTTTGTCGGACTGACAGCTTTCTGTAGACACATTTATCGTCGGTGGCTCGGCCATTGCGCTCTACCGCCTCGAGGACTCTTCAGGCTTGTCGGTTTGGTCAAGACAACGCATCGAATAGTGTGTCTCCTCTTTCTGAGCAGCGGCAGGATGTCAGCGCTGAGCTTACTCACCAACCGTGCCACAGCTCGCCGACCGAAGTAACAGAAGCCAGGCTTTCCTCTAATGGCCAGTACGCTGTTACGCTGACGAAGAATGCAAATATTGCACAAGTTCATCGACTAGAGACACAACCACAACCGTCAAGCCTTATACGAGTCTGTGCTCCATGGCATCCCACTCGCATTCGCAAAGCATACTGGTTAAATGGCGGGGAAGCAGGTCTCAACCAAGCCACGCTCGTAACAGAAACAGTAGATGGCTACCTTCGCCTGTGGAAATGTTTCCCAGACGAGCCCCATTACTTCGTACTCTGGCTCACTGTAGGTCCGGGAACGAACGACCTAACGCCTGTCGCCTACTTCTGGCTTGCGGAAATTGGCCAAAACAAGCTTCTTGCGGTACTTGAGGACGGATCACTGCGCCTGCATACTATCGAGGTCAGTACGACCGTACTACAACCTGCAGCGTGGATTCAGTCGTGAGCGAACAAGCTGACAGTTATCGATCGTCACGCAGCATATTGGAAACTCTTCGACTTCCGCCGCTCGATCATCCAGTGTCGTATACAGCAAGGCACGGCTGATCAGGCAGCAACTGTTGACACTCCGATACTCTGTTTCACGCCTCGACGAGTCACGCGCGGCAATACTGGGGTTGTCAAAGTCAGCCGGACTGGGCTTGATACGATTAGACAATGCCTCACAGCCTGATATGGCTGTTGTCCAACCGTGGAAGCATGCTAGGATCAGACACCGGCAAGAGATAGCGATCGTTGCCCCATCTGAAGATTCCTCAGTGGTCCTTACAGTCGGGATTGCTTGTGAAGCTATTCTATGGCAAGCGAGGAAATTGCACGACCGGACAGCGCTCATGCGAGCGGTCGCTGTGTACCGGCCGACTACGGAAGCCTGGCCCTTGAAAGCTGCAATCTCTCAAGATGGTCGCACAGCGGCTATAGTGACATCAGAAGGCGCTCTCCTCCTCAAGCTCGCTGGACGCAGACTTATCGAGCAGAAACTCACATTACCGGCATTCCCGCTGACCGAAGAAATCCTGTCTGTAAATTTCGACAATTCAAATGATGGAGCTCTTTTCCTCGTTGTGGTAGATGCTTCAAGTGCCATCATGGTGTGGCGTATCGATGCGTCCTCGGCGGAAATCCTGTGCCAGTCTCCCTTGTCTTTCCCTGCCACCAGGGCAACAGTGACCCCTCAAACCGCAAGCAGTGCCGCTCGGGTAGCTTTCATCAACAGCTGTGGTGAGATATGTCTAGGCAGCCTGCTTCTGGAACGAGGGCGGGCATCTTACCGCGACAGCACAAGCCATCGCACACAGTTGTCGCACATCAGCTTGCTGTGCTGCTCAACGACAAACTACATAGCAGTTGTGGGCAATTTCGAAGCGCAACAACAACTGAGAATCATCAATACACAATCATCGCTGTTTACTACTGGACTCGAATACACTTATCGTTTCCAGTGAGTGCTGACCTTTCAAACGATGCCATATACCCACACCTGCTAATTCTGTTGCGTTGCCTAGGGATCAGGATGCGCCGCAAAGCATTTCCTTTATCAATAGTGTCGAAGGTCTTCCGCTCCTTCTGGTGACAATGAAGGATACGATCTTGGTCATTTCCCAAAGAAGATTAAATTACTACCAGGAAAATAGCATGTGGACCCCGGTAGCTTCTAATGATTTAAGTCGCTTCGCACTACCCCTTGCAGGGGCATCCATTACTTATGGAGGCTCAATAGCCTTCGCCCTCGGCAACCAATTGCACCTGCTTTCTAGAACGTACACTACACCACTTTCCCCCGAAGTGGATGGCTTACGATCGAATTCGCACGAGCTCAACAGCGTACTGCCCGACTACCACCCGCAGCTCCTAGTTCAATGTCTTCTATCTCGTGAGCATGTGTATGACCGAAGTCCGCCAATCGTCTGTAGCTGATCGTGACGTACAGGCAAGGACAAACTTGTCAACAGAATCTTGCGGCGCCTTTACGACTGCATCAAGCAGTCGGAGGACTCCGATACCAAATTCTGCTATAGCCCCTTCTCGCTAGATGACTATCTGTCATACTCCGGAGATAGGCACGCCGTAAGTGGATTACCTGCTCCTTGGGACACTTCATATCTAAGCCTGGAGACTACACACAGAGGGATCAAGGTCAAGGAGATAGCGTATTTGTCCGGAAGCGCCATTCGTAAGCTCTCCACCCGTCTTAGAATCGCCAGATCTGAGGAATTCTCTTTTGATTCCATCAGATTATCAGAAGAAAGTGAGATCCTGACGCCGGAGCAAGCGGAACAGCTCATACAGTACCTCGATAGGAAACCCCTTCCTCATCTGTCTCATTCAGACGCAGCACACCTCGCCGTTATCGTACAAACGCATATCCAGGTCGATGCTCAGAGAAGGGCACTAGATAACAACGGAATGCGCTTCCTGTTGTCCCTCAAGTCATTCGCCATAAGTCATCGAACACAGTCTACTTCAGTGACGAGAGCACCGTCTCCGAGCCTGCCGCAGAACACGAAAGGTACCGAAACAGGCCAACGCTTGCCCCAGATGCGATGGCGGGACGTGTTGTGGGCGTTCCACAGCGAAAGCCAGGAGATCCTGCTATCGGCATGTGACGAAGTCTGCGGCAAGCCCGTTCTCTGGGAAGATGCAAAGCAATTCTGTCTCCCGCTGTGGATCCGGTCTAATGAGTCTCTCGTGCGTATCTTCGCTGCGAGACGTTCTGTGAATGTCTGCTAACTCACGGAATTGCATACGTCACAGGCGCAGCAATTGGAAAGCATCGCTCGCAATGAATTTACGCAGGGTGATACACGCGATCCCAACTCCTGCTCATTGTTCTACTTTGCTCTGAAGAAGAAGCGTCTGGTGCAAGGCCTTTGGCGGCAAGCAACCTTTCATAAAGAGCGAGGAGCTATGATGAAATTCCTTATGAACGACTTCGAGGAAGCCCGCTGGCGTTCTGCAGCAATAAAGAATGCATATGCCCTGATGAGCAAGCATCGCTTCCGTGAGATCGGTCTGCCCCAAAGTCTCATACGTAGTTTCTGACAGGGTACTTTACTAGATGACGCCGCTGCCTTTTTCCTGCTGGGCGATAGCCTGAAGGATTGCCTCGGTGTATGCCTGCGACAGCTCGACGACTGGCAACTTGCCGTGATGATCGCGAGAGTGTACGACGGTGACGAGGGCTCTCACTTGAAGTCTCTGCTGTCCGATGCCATTGTCCCGATGGCGTTCGCAAAGGGCTATCGCCGCCTGGCAAGTTGGGCTTTCTGGATGCTTAAGCGGAGGGACTTGGCCGTGCGAGTACTCGTTGTAAGTGCTTGAGAGTCCTTCAATTATTCGGCAGTTCTGGCGCTGAAGCCCGTTGTCAGACACCCTTCGTCGAGCTACTGTCTAGCGTGAACAATCCAAATATCAAGGAGCTCGGCGTTCCTGGGCAGGAGGATCCGAGTCTCGTGCTACTGTATGGTGATCTACGAGATTGGTCGATGCAGACGATTCGAGGAAGTTGGGAGATCTTGCCGATCCGGGAGACGCAGGTATGCGCAATGTACTTGTGACTTGTATTGCTGAATTGTGGCTGACGATTTGCTGCCTTGCGGTTGCAAGTTCATCACACATATAGCAGAAGCATTTTGCAGGATGGGTGAGTTACACTTCTAAAATCTTCCGCAGGAAGCAGCTAGGCTAATCTCTGCCTGCAAGGATGTCATCCTTTGGCACTTGACCTCGTCTGCACCTGGAGGTTCACCTCTGCCGAGCTTCAACTGCTGCTGTTGTCACACAAAGGAAGCGCAAACGGTCACCAGAATACCGAGAGTGCATCCACAAATTCTTCCACGAGGCCAGCTGGCCATCAAAGGAGACGGTCCTCCATGTTCCAGCCTAAGAAACGAAGGTGCGAGCGTAGCGTACTATCGCCACCGGCCGGGCTGACTTATCGCTTTCCGGCTGAACAGTACCATCATCATGGACATCCCCAGCACGTTGCCATCGCGTAGCGTGTCCCCAGCCCCCGAAGACACGGTCAAGGTGGAGGCCCCTAAACAACTGGACAATGCGCACCGTGAAGGCTTGAAAAAGGTCCTTAAAGAAGTCAAAGCACCCCCACCTGAATTCGACATGTCTTCTTTCGGCTTCTAGACCACCGGAAGTTCGACTTGCGAAGTTACTCAAGTGTCTCCAAAGGCCTGTGGCCTTATTCACTTGGGTCAGGCATTTAGCAGACAGCCATGTCGCCGTGGCGACAGCGAAGTGCATTGCAGGAGCAGACCGTAACAGCTCTCAAGCAATTTCATGCTGTTATACTGAAGGAGTAATCGTCTTCGAAGATAGCATCAAACTGTTCCTGCATTGAGACGTTGTCCGTTCCACCCAGAGAGGCATCGATTACCTTTGTCTTCTTGCTCTGTAGCTTGAGCATGCCAACTTCCACCGATTTCTTTATCAGGAATCGATGCACCAATACCTAATTGGCCGTCTATCAGCTTCACAAGCAAGGCTGAGCAACCCAAGCAATCTCTCACCTCTCTCTGCTGTCCAAACCGATGCACGCGGTCTACAGCTTGATCCTCGATAGCTCTATTCCACCAGAAGTCCAAGAGGTAGATCCGATTGGCCAGCGTCTGCAGCGATGCATGAGTAAGAGCATCTCGGACAGTACAGGCGCCGAGGATTTCGCCTACCAAATTCAAGCCTGTCCCACCCGCTTTCAACGATATCACAAAGACGCAATGCCGCGTCTTGTCATGGAACTGACGGACAGAGGCTTCGCGCTCCTTACGAGACATGCTCCCATCTAAGCGGACTGACCGAAGTTTGGCGGCCTTCAAGCCATCTTCGACCAGATCAAGGAAACTAGTGAATTGAGAGAATACCACAGCATGGAACTTGGGTCTGTAGGATCCCACGAGGTCAGCGCCTAAATTCGGCTCGCGCAGCCGGTTGACATGCTTACTCTTCTTCCTTTGCCTCTAACAGCTGCTGTATCAACGCCTCCACTTTGGTACTGGAAACAAAATCGGTCTTCTGAAGCCAATTTTTTGGCGTCAAACCGTTATCTTGCGACGAAGTCGACTGACTCCGGGCAGACTTAGCTGAAGATTTAGTTGACGATGAGGACGAAGTGGAGCTAGAGAAGGACAGTCTTCAGCATGCCATTCGAAGGGAGGTGTGAGCGCTACGGACCTTGATCTGGAACGGGCCCTGAAAAGAGGCTTTCCGGTGGTTGAAGGCTTGTAAGCATCCGAATCAGAGTCCGAATCGTCACTCAGGTCAATAACATCATTTTCCTGTTTCTTGGTAGAAGGGGCATCTTGTTTGACGGCTTGGCACAGATCTTTGGTGGTGTACGCAGCGCCTTCACCGCAGGCAGGACAGATGGCCTTTTTGTAGAAACGATCAGCTGGCGAGTTAGTGATAGGTTGCCACAGATCGCACATACACTTCCATCGTGCTCTTGAGTAAGATATGAGAGTATGCATTGCTTGCACGCGCCGTGCTCACATGGTAGAAAGACTGTGTCTTCACACACCTGGTAGCGGAGCGATTCAGAAGTGTCAGTTCAGTCCTTGGAAAGGCATTAAGCAGCAAGAGCCTTACATCTCCGCAGATCATGCATTGTGGTTGCAGCTGCTCGTCTGCTTCCTCCAACTTTGCTAACACCTCTTCTGCAGATGCTTTCTTGCCACCGTCCGCAATCCATCGAGCGACCATCTTTCTCACGGCGACAGTAGACGGATCTGCCTCCTTTGAGCCAGCCTTCAGAAGCAGCGCTGGATGTAAACAAGCTTGACGCAGACGGGTGATCAGAGCTAAAATCGCGATTGTATTGTTCTTCACAGTTCCACTGTCGGCGAATACACGGTATTGCTTCTTTGCATCCTCTTTTACCTGTTATATGATACAGTGAGACGTGATTGCCAAATAGTCGCCTGGTGACAGTACTCACTTTGTCATAGATGCGCTGCTCCTCCCTCGATAGCGATATCTCGTGCTGACGAAGTCCTTCTGCGTCAGCAATGCCACAACGATAATTGCGAAGTAGCTTACCATGATGAACTTCTTTTCAGGCAGCGGGACAATAGGGTTACCGTGCTTGTCTTTCATGCTCTTTTCCCGTCTGAGTAGAAGGTTTCGCATGATCTCCAGAACGATGCCACCAGCTGAGCTGTCCTTGTTCTGAAATGGGATAGTCACAAAAGCTTTGAAGAAGGCCCATATGCCGTAGGGTCTGTCCCAAGATGTGCATACAATCAGTAAGGAGTCTCTGAGCTGGTTTATGAACGTCACTTACTCTGCTCGAAGGAAGTGCAGCAGGGAAAAAAGGTCTTCCAGGCGATTGACGATTGGCGTGCCGCTGAGGCACCACCGACGCTTTCCTTCGAGAGCATAACATGCTTTCGCAGCTCTTGTACTTCGAGACTTGATATTGTGTGCCTGCATGGAACTATCAGCCTCAACATTATTGGGTAGACAAGCGACGACAGCGGACACACACCTCATCAAGAATGATGCGATACCAGTTAATAGCGAAGAGGCCGTCTTTTGGACGACGCGCCAGCCCGCCTGTCACTTCACTGGCGTGTTTCTCGTATTCAATACCCATCTTTCCATAGCTTACAATCACAACGTCTACGCCTCCATCGAGCTCGTCGGCCAAGTGGCTGATGTCCTTCGAATCATTGTATATCAGCACAGAAAGGCGATCTTTTGACGTGCGCCGCAATTCGTCCTTCCACTGGGTAAGCAAGCTTGTAGGAGCGACGACCAGAGTTGCGCCTTCGCGATTGCTAAGTCTCTTGCCGTTGCTCCTGTGGCCAGTCTTGCCATTCTGGGTGATGACAGCTTGTTGATTCCGACCAGAGGACTTTTTTGTCTCTCTTGGCTTCGCTTCTTCCGTTTCACTCTCCCCCGCTGCCAGTTCATCCTCTGATGATGATCCACTGGAGCCTTCGGAAGATGACGGTGAGCTTTCTCGGCTAGAGGTTTCGGTAAGGAAATTAGTGTGAATGAGAGCAGCAATCATGATCGTCTTTCCAAGTCCCATCTCTGCAGTGGTGTTGCGTCAGCCAGGACATCCGACTCGTGCTGAAAATAGACCCACCATCTGCAAGTATACCTCCTGGAACTGTCGACCCTCCGTGCGGGAAAGATAAGGACAGTTCTCCGGCTGCCGCATGAGCATCAAATCAGTTTATCGGCCTTGATACGATGTTCGGGCAAGCTTACAGAACTCGTTGTAAAAGAATGGATCATCATGCGGCGATGCACCATCTTCTTGGTCCAGAGAGATTGTGTCTTTCGAAGTCGGGAACGCGTATCTAGTTTGGCAGAGTGTCAGCAATCGCAAAGCTTGATTTGTGGAGTTGTGATTACTCTGCCCAGAGGGGATGTATTCGTTCCTGCTCCTCTTGATCTTCAACGCCGCGCTCTTTGTCGGACATCCATCTGGAGAATCGGCATTAGCCCTCTCGCTTGCTATACGATAACTGCACAGTACTTACTTCAGAGCTTGCTTTTGATAAGATCTCAGGTTCAAGCTGAAATGAGCGGGCGGATCCATCTCTGGAAGGTCCAGATGAGCGCGACTAGCTTTTGCCAGAACACCTTCGACCTCATTTTTTGCTAATTCGCTGCCCTCCTCCTCTCCATCTTCTTCCTTTGCCTTCCCTTTTCCTTTTACATCGGTCTTTTTAGCTGCGACTACCTCGCCCTTCTGCTTCTTGCTCTTTTTTGCCTTCTTCTCGTTGTAAAATTCGAGTACACCCGTCTTTTTCCTCATTCTTTCAACCGCATCGCCACGCATAACTGGTTTCATGCCAATCTTGCTCAACAGCTTCTTGATAGCTACCTTTCTTCGGCGTAGCAGGTACTCCAGCTCGGTGTCTACCGCTTCGTCTACCATGTAAGCTGTCTTTCCTTCTGCTTTCTTTTGCTTTGCTTTTTGAACAGAGGCATTGCCTTCAGCTGCCTTTTTAGTATCTTCCGCGGCGGCTTGGTGGCTAATGAAGGCATCCCGGTACACATATGCTCGAACACTCAAAGCAAACTCCGTCAGACCTGTGCTTATCAGTCAGAAAATGTACGGTGAGGACGGAGTTGCATCAAAGCTTACCGCTTGAAAGCTCTTTGGGTGGCTCTACGACCGTGGCCTCGAACCTAGCCAATTTGAGATCCATTGCTTTCGCCATCCATCTGCAAAGATGCTACAGGTCAACTTGAACCCATGTAAAACACGTTGATACGTGGAACGCCATACTCTGAATCCTTTTGCACTATTCTACCAATCTCACGGTCTTGCGAGTTGCGAAGGCGGACAATTGCATCTTCTGCCTTCTCACGGACGCTCACAGACGCGTTAGCAAGCTTCTTCTGCGTTATGGCAGATACGACTGGACGTTCGACTTTGACGTTTAAAGACTGCTTGAAGACATCCTTTGCAGAGTTCTTCGACGAAATGAGCGCGTAAGCTCTTGTCGTGAATGCTGTATCATGGATGGAATCGCAGATTAGCCTGTGTGTCAACATTCGTCCATGGTGGCGATCGGCAAGGCTTACTTCCAAAGTACTTCTGACCTTTGAAGTCCTTGCCGTCTCTAGCTACGTATGGCTTCTTGACTGGCTTAGGTGGCCTGGCCGTTGATGGTCCAGCCAGGATGATATCGTCGTCATCACTATCGTCTAGGATTTCCACCACCTCGTGCTGATCTGCCGCCTTGCCCTTGCCCTTGTCGGCTCTGCTGCCATTCGTAGGAGCAGTACCATTGAGCTTTTCATCCTTGACCTGCGCAATATCTACCTCTTGAAGCTCATCGTCGCTTTCTTTGGCAAAGAAACGTCGCCTTTTCACCTCGGGTGGACGTTCTGAAGGCGGCGGTGGTGTCGCGTCTTCGTCTTCGCTCTTTTCTGGATCTTCTCCCTCTAACAGTTCCCTCTTTGCTGGCGTTGACGAGTCAACCTCTTCTTCCAGCCGAGGGGAGGATGGCTCCTCAAGCCTCTCCTGTTCGTCTACCTCCATCGCCGGGACTTGCTGCAAGTTTTGCTATGCTTTTGCAAAGAAGTAGACGCCTGACGAGTCTGTTGACGTGCAAAGTGAAAACGACTCGATCAGACATACAGACAAGTCTCGAGAAAGGAGCTGGACAGAATGATGCAGGAGCTAAGTGTTTCAGGTGTACAGCGTGTTGAGTTACAAGGCACTAGCAACTATGATACATGCTAACGCGGTGCTCGAGCTTCATCATGACCGGTGGCGACAAACTACTGTCAAGCGGATCCCTTGATCTTTCTTCCGCCAATCTCGCTAGCCCACTCTTGAGCACCCTCAAAGCCATTTTTTCCCTTTTGATAGTCTTCGAATGCTTCATAGACTTCGCTCTGACTGGTGACTACGAATGGACCGTACTGAACTATTGGCTGGTCAAGGGGTTCACCAGCTATCAGTACGAAATGGACCTCGTCGGAAGCGCTCTCGATGAGCACTCCGTTCTGTCCTTCTTTTGATGACAGTATGAGGGTGTGGTGTGGCTTCAGAGGCGTCACCATGGAACCTGATGGACCTAGGTATATGTTGCCGCTAAGGGTGTAGATGAAAGCGTTCCATCCGCTTGGTATAGCTTGGAACAGGCTATCGCCGCTTGTCTTCATCTTAATCTCATAATAATGGCATCCTCCAACCGGTCGTATGGGGCTCTCCACTTGACCTTGTTCTTCATTACCTTGCGCTGAGCCGCTGATGACACGTATGGAGATGTTCTCTGTTGGATTCGCTACAGGGATCTTGTCTGCGGGAAGCTCTTGGTAATCAGGCTCGTCCATCTTGTGCGCTTTAGGTAAATCAACCCAGAGTTGCAGACCTTCCGGGTCGGGTGATCCTTCTTCATGAACCGGCATCTCGGCATGGACAATTCCTTTGCCAGCTTGCATCCACTGAACGTCGCCGGGTCCGATGAAACCCGAGTGACCTTTCGAGTCTTCATGACGGAAGTAGCCTTTCTGCATCAATGTGATGGTAGCTTGCCCTCGATGCGGGTGGTCTAAATGGAGGCCATCGTCAGAAAATGTGCCTTTTTGACAAGCGGTTTGAACTCTTACCAGGGAAGCCTGCGCCTTTGCCGACTTTGAAGTGGTCCAGCACTGCAACCAGAAGTCAGCTATGCTCCAAACAAGCAATATAGCATGTTACTCACTCAAGAAGGGTGTCCAGTTGCGAAGATTCGGGCCGCCTATCGATCGTCGGACGACAGCTCCGACACCTTCCTGCTGCTCTACAGCTAGAACAGGAGGCTTTGCCAGCTTTCGTGACACTCTTGGGCTTGACATGGTGCTGCTATATGTGGGGAGTGTTGCGTTAGAAAAAGTGGCGATCGAGGCCGTGCTTGCGAAACGAGAGCGTATGCCTTGCAAAGAGTAAGGCAGAGCGGACGGCCAGCTGCGAAGATGGTATGCGAGAAGTATGATGGTAAAGATTGAAACAAGTGAGAAAGGAGAAAGAGCTTTCCTGAGCATTTAGTAGGCAAAAGGTCGACAGTCAGAGTCGCGTGAGAAGCAAACTAGCTAATTAGGAAGTTCGACAAAGCAGCAGGCGGACTTGCTTACAAATCTGCGGGGATGGTCACTGTGATGCTGACTTAGAACGGTCAGCTAACACGACGCTTACACAGGTGGATTTGACTTAGCGAGGCATGTATTAGTGTGTCTCCCAGGGAGCAGGCTTCCATGGTAAGAAAATGGCAACGACAATGCTTGAAAGAAACAATATTGTCAAGCATGCGAGAAACGGTAGCGACCCAGCGCGATACAAAGCTATGGAGTATGAGCTAACGCAGCAGGTATCCAGGAAGTAATAGGGTGAAAAGGAAGAGTCCACAAGCTTACTACTCCTAGCCTAAGAACATGTACGACAGAATAGGCAGCTCTTCTGCACGACCGGGCTCGATGTCGTTCCTCTCCTGAGTTCCGCCGAGGCTGTCATAACCTAAGCTTGTCAGCCGCATGGCCCAATCTCTTTTCGCTGGAATATCAGAATCTCCGCTGGCCACCGAGAAATGCTTTTAAGCTGACCACGATTGTCATGTTTTGTATATCTGTCGCTAACCTAGGAAGGTGTATGATAGCACAGCCAGATCACCTGGGTTATCGGGTTCAATGTCGTTTCTCTCTTGAGTTCCGCCCAGGCTTGCCCATCCGGCGGGATCGATGTCCATCGAATAAGGTCCATATTCACCCTCTTCGTCGCTACATCTCTGATCGGCAGGAGGCTCTTTGTTTCCTGCACCAATACGAATAAGCGCGATCAGCAAACGCTCCGTTTTCATGCCCGATAAGTGATGGTCGTACTCACTGTCTGTCACGACTGCTGTTATCGTAATGCCGTTGTCTCCATTGGTAAGATTGACTTGAGTGCCGCACAAAGCGTTCATGTTCGGGTTGAGGACACCGAAGCTCAACGGTGTGTACGGATCGAAGATCCTCTTGGGCAGTGCAACGCCCGGTAGCTCATTGGTATCAATGGGCCCGCACGCTCCATTCGTGCGTGTGCTGTTACTTCCTAGTGTCAGACAGACCTTCCCGTCTGCAGGCAGGTCGAGGCGCTGAGCTAGGTGCTTGAGGGCTTCATGGACACTGCCGTCAAGCGGTCGAGATAGAGTATTTGCGACCAGTAACAAGCCCAGGAGGATGAGAAGCTTAGGAACTGACATGATGAGCGCGCTGTGCTTGGATGCTCGAGTTTTGTGCGAACCAGGTTGGAGGAGCTACGGTAGGGAGAAGTCGATGGAAAAGGACGGTTAATATTGAGCTAAGAGAAAAGATGAGTGACTGCATGCCGATACCAACAACGGCAGATCAAGGTTGTAATCACAACGTATCAGGGTCTGTGCGCGTGTACGCCTGGCGCGTCATAGGCCCTTTCAGCTCTGGTTGCGGTGCGTCATTGGTTTCGGCATGGCGTGCGCGACATGGGTTCATGTCAACTGTCCGGTTGTCTCACTGATGAGCGCTCCCTGCGAGACATGAGAAGCTTCATCTAGGTTTGTATCAGCGCTGAATTGAGTGTCCCGAGTGTGCCACATCTCGGTGAATGCGACACTGCACATTGTCATTTGAACACGAAAGGACAGCGAGAAAACCTCCCAGAATTGAAGCATTGTGTTGGAGGGCAATGCAATCTTCATCTGAGAGGGCGACTGACTGGTATTGCACATTGAGAGCAGCAGTCCAACCACGTCGAGCGACTCCGAAGCATGGTAGGAAGCCTGTCCATCGCTAGTGCACTCTCCGAGGGCTTTCTACTGGTCGGCACCTGTAGCTGGACGATTGTCTGCGAGTAATAGCTTTACTACGCCATTGCTCGTAGCGGACTACCTTGCAAGGGCCTGACTGGCTGTCGTAGCTGTAATGAGCGACGGATGAAAGCTTGCTATCCAAGCTGCTCCAGATTGGCACCCTATAGCACACGGCAACTTGCTGACTTCATAATTCATAAGGGCGGTCTTTACGGTGGATGAAAGGTATTGCGCAGTACGAGCAGGCATAAGAAGTGATTATACGATATTGACGGTACTTGCGAAATAGACCAGTTTGTAAGTATGTGGTCAATCCATGTCGCCCGATTGGCCGCCACCTGCGTGTGCGAGGGAGACGAGATCTCGGATCTCGAAGTTGGGCTTAATTGCAGCAAAGGCCTGACTTTCAACCATCGAGGCATAATTCCATCTTTGGCATCATTATCCTACAAGATCATCATGCTGTCTCGTACACTACCATCTAGCTCGCGGACGGCAGCACGCTCACTCGCTCGTGGACCTGTCCGATGTGCAGCTCCATCAGTCGCAGCTGCAACAACCAGATCATTCGCATCGACGAGCAGCAGTAGACTTGCTGAGGTTCAAGACGCTCCTCAACCTAAGAAGAGGCAATATGGTGGATTGCGAGATCAGGATAGAATCTTCAGCAATGTGAGTTTGCTCGCCGAAGAAGCTCGATGGCTAGGCCAGATGTAGCCGAGATACAGAGAGAAATGCCAGGATTCTGATTGCTTTGTGTTGGCCTCGATCCCGATGTACTTGATATACTATACAGGCATACCTAGTACATGACTGGAAGCTCAAAGGTGCTCAGGTTAGTACTTCTTTCGCTTCTTACACCACTTCTGCAATCAAGACTGATATCCGATCTCTTTCTTGCTCAAACAGTCTCGAGGCGACTGGCATAGAACGAAGGATATCCTCGATAAAGGCCATGACTGGATTATTTCACAAGTCAAAGCATCAGGTCTACGAGGACGAGGAGGTGCCGGTTTCCCATCCGGTCTAAAATGGTCATTCATGAACAAGCCAGGTGCAGAGCAAGGAATGAAGGATGGAAGATATCTCGTCGTCAATGCCGATGAGGGTGAACCTGGTACATGCAAAGATAGAGAGATCATGCGTGGTGACCCTCATAAACTTATTGAGGGATGCCTCGTCGCTGGTAGAGCCATGCAAGCTACTGCTGGTGAGTTGCACTTTGCTTGCTCCTTACCCATTTTCTCGATTGGCCTTGTTCTCACTGGCCAGCGAGGGATGTGGACATCACTCAACGCCATGAACTAACCCGTCACTTTGTTACGTAGCCTACATTTATATTCGAGGAGAGTTCTACCAAGAAGCCAACCATCTCCAAGTCGCCATTGACGAAGCATACAAGGCAGGTTTCCTCGGCAAGAACGCGTGCAATTCCGGCTACGATTTCGATGTTTATGTGCATCGAGGCGCTGGAGCCTATATCTGCGGAGAAGAGACAGCTCTCATCGAGTCCATCGAAGGCAAGCAAGGCAAGCCACGACTCAAGCCACCTTTCCCAGCGGATGTAGGTCTCTTCGGACGTCCTACAACAGTTGCAAATGTCGAAACTGTAGCTGTGGCACCGACTATCATTCGTCGTGGTGCTGCTTGGTTCGACGCTTTCGGAAGAGATAGAAATAGTGGCACTAAGCTACTGTGTATCTCTGGTCACGTTAATAAACCTTGTGTCGTAGAGGAGGAAATGTCAATCCCACTTAAGGAATTGATTGAGAAACACTGTGGTGGAGTTAGAGGCGGTTGGGACAACTTATTGGGTATCGTGCCCGGTGGTTCTTCCGTACCTGTCTTGAACAAGGAGGAGTGCGAGACAGCCCTGTAAGTCATATCCTTCTTTATTTGCATTTATAGCCGAGAAAGACAATATGCTGACTGATTTATCGACCAACAGAATGGACTTCGACTCACTCAAGGATCTCGGATCTGGTCTCGGAACAGGCGCCGTCATCGTCATGGACAAGTCAACAGATATCGTTCAAGCCATCGCTCGTTTCTCCAAGTTCTACGCTCACGAATCATGCGGACAATGTAAGCCACAATCATCCCTTACCGGTAGCTACTATGAGTGGATACATGCTGATCCTCCTATGTCGTGGTGCAGGCACACCTTGCCGTGAGGGAACGACATGGATGATGAACATGATGGACCGAATGGTGAGCATGCCTAATTAACTTAAAGGCAAGATCAGCCTGCTAATTGTACCGTCTTTGTTACTAGGTCGAGGGACGCGCTGCTGAGCGAGAAGTCGACATGCTGTACGAGCTGACACGACAAATTGAAGGACGTGAGTATTCATTGCACTATACCAGATCTCACATCTAACACTGAAGCTGACTAATGAAAACCCATTATCTACTCACTACTCGCATGCAATTCTACAACCCACTCCCTAATGTTTTGCTCACTCGCTTCGCTCGTTCGCCCATATAGACACCATCTGCGCCCTTGGAGACGCTGCCGCATGGCCCATCCAAGGTCTTCTCCAACGCTTCCGCCCCGAAGTAATTGAGCGCATCCGCTCGTTCAACGCCAAGAATGGCCCAGTCAAATTCGGAGGCGCAATGGCAAAGGATCAAAAGGGACTGCCTTCTGTCTCATGGCCTGAGAATACCATCCCTGGACCATCTACATTGAGCTTGGGCATGTAAACTTTCAATGCGAGTTTCTGAAGCCTTCACTACGAACATCGACGTGGGGTCCATAGCTTCAATAAGCTCTACCTGTATGATCGATGGTCCGTATGAAGATATAGGAAGTCTTTGCGTTAGCTTCTTCCCACACCACTTCATCCTTTCCTTATCTCCTTTACATCTTTTTCCGCTTTGTGCCGAGTGCGTGTTCTACCATTATGTAATATTCCCTGTGTGTACCATTTTTCTGAAATAAAGCATAAGCAAGTCATTCCGGATGGTTTAGGGAGATCAGAGCGAGATACACGGATTCGGTTTAAGAGATTGCTTCTAGGGTTCTCCGTATCTGAGTGACCCAGTACACAATACTAAGCATATACGTGCATTTCCATCACCATTCGATACCGCCTTTTCGCTTTGTGCTAATCCTTGTGTCGATCATTTCTCGATCGTGCCGCCTACTCGCACAAGGCCCTGCGAGCGCTCTCGCCCTTTTGGAGAGGACCGTAGGTCGCACTTGAAACACAACGACCACAATAGCACATCCACACCTCAAGGGCAGTAGTAGGAGTATAAGGCTGGGTATCACTGCTTATCAATACCCCTCTCAAGTCTACGACTTTTCAGTCCTTGGTCCAGTTGAACACATCCTCAGTGAACCACACGTGCAAGAAGCGAGAGACGCACTGAGGGAGAACGAAGCCCGCCGCACTGAAGAGGAGAGGAGAGAGTCGTGTACTGGGAGAGACAAGTAGTTGCAGTATAAAACTGGTGGTCCTTCACTACCATTCGGGGTTGTGCACGCCTGTCAACGTCAACGTCAAGTCCAGTCCAGTTCCATCACATCCTCATCCAAGCAGCATCAACCTCGCAAGCCCTATTCACCCCCCGGAGAAGAGTGAAGAGACGGTGCAGAGACCGGGAGAAAGAGATCGCTTTTAACTGATAGCAAGCAGCAACCATGGCGTCCAATGAGATACAAGAGAAGGTGTGTGCAGCCTCGTCTTTGATGCTATCGTTGTAGTCCACTGACTCCGTCTATTGCCCGGCATCGCATCAACCCTCTCGTTCGTCAATACAGATTGCAGCGGCGAGAAGGGAGGCCGATGTCCTGAAGGAGAAGATCAGAGCAAAGAGGGATCAATTGGGTGATACTACGTGTAAGTTGACTACTCATTCTCTCTCTCTCTTATATCCTCCATCGTTCGGTGGTGCCTTGCCTTGCCCTCTCTCCTCCTCCTCCTCCTTAATGCACCCACACCCTCTCTTTCGCTTTAGCTTTGTGTCACGAATGCATCCGTGCACTCTTTGACCGTCACCATCAAAGAATTACGCGATACTTTGAAAAGCAGAACTGAAGAGAGGGTTGTGAAGAGCAAGATTGCTTTGTCGAATACCTACCTCCTGCTCTTGTTCGGTCTCCACAATCGCGTCTTCTGGCCGGTTCATGATGATGCCGCCGCCGCATGCTGCCTCCCACTAAATGCTCGAAGCTTTATGGGTTCAGCATACCTGCAATTTACAGACAGCTGACTGAACTACCTTTTTCTAATACATCTGATGTAGTGCGCATCATGGCGAATGAAATAGAACCACTACCGAGAGTGGCGATGCGAACGCGCAAGACCTTAAAAGGGCACTTGTCCAAGATATACGCCATGCACTGGGCACAAGATAAACGACATTTAGTATCAGCATCACAAGATGGTAAATTAATAGTATGGGATGCATATACATCAAATAAAGTGCATGCGATACCATTACGTTCATCTTGGGTGATGACATGTGCTTATGCACCTTCTGGTAATTTTGTAGCTTGTGGTGGATTGGATAATATTTGTTCAATTTATAATTTGAGATCTAGAGAAGGTACTATTAAAGTAGCTAGAGAATTATCGGCTCATACGGGTTATTTATCTTGCTGTCGTTTCTTAAATGATAGACAGATTATAACCTCCTCGGGTGATATGACTTGTATGCTTTGGGATATAGACGCTGGAATGAGAGTTATTGAGTTTAATGATCATACGGGTGATGTTATGAGGTGAGTGACATGCACACTTTTTTTTTCTATCTTCCAAATCACGCTTGTCACGTTTCCTTGTTTTAGGTGCTGATGCATGGAACTTCGTTGTGAATCTTTTTCACAGTCTCTCCCTCGGATCAAATCAAAATATCTTCGTGTCAGGCGCTTGCGATGCTACTGCCAAAGTATGGGATATCCGGACAGGAAAAGCGGTACAGACGTTTATCGGTCATGAGAGTGATATCAATGCTGTCCAGTGCGTCTATCATTTCACTCATCTGGTTTATGAGACCCCTTTGCCCGGGGTCCGTAACTAAAGGAAGCAAGGGAGAAACAATACTGATTTCTTTTACCCTGCTTGTGTTGGTATCAGATTCTTCCCATCTGGAGATGCCTTCGCATCAGGTTCAGACGATGCCTCATGCCGTCTTTTCGACCTACGAGCCGACCGGGAATTAAATCAATATACACACGACAATGTTCTATGTGGAATAACAAGTGTCGCATTCTCAGCATCTGGAAGATTATTATTCGCTGGATATGATGATTTCAATTGTAATGTTTGGGATACTTTAAAGGGAGAAAGAGTTGGCGTACTCTCAGGTCATGAAAATAGAGTATCGTGCCTCGGTGTTAGTAGTGATGGAATGGCTTTATGTACTGGTTCTTGGGATTCTACTCTCAAGGTGAGTTTTGTCT